>BEDZ01000022.1:0-316162 GCA_002335625.1 Cutaneotrichosporon cyanovorans | reverse complement strand
CACACACACACACACACACACACACACACACACACACACACACACACACACACACACACACACACACACACACACACACACACACACACACACACACACACACACACACACACACACACACACACACGTCCTCGATCCCATCTCTCTCGACATTACGCGACGCACAAACAAACGCGTCCTCCGATCCTCCAGGGGACACGGTGGTACAGCACAATCTAGGGGGAGTACGTTATCACAGCAGCCCTGGTTTCCCCTCCTCCCTCTCTGCTAGAGCCAAGACGCTCGAGTCTGCATACTCGCATGCATGTGCTCGTACATATCGTACATGATCTCTGCAGTCTCCGATGTTTGCATGCTTACAACGTACTTGGCGTTGCAGGGGTCAAGGGGCAAGGGATCGATTACACCACACCTCAGTCACTGTATGCAGCTCCTTAGTCCTCGGACATGTCTGAGGTCCAGACTCGACCACCACCGCCACCGTAGCCACCATTTTGTAAACAACAGCACCAGTGGGCCAATCACCACAGACAGACGTTATTGACAAACAACATGTAAACAATGTTCACCCCTCACACAGCTCCTGCAGCCTGCAGCCCACTACAGACCGAGCCATGCTATGTGCATGCTCCTTTTCGATGAAAGCAGTCGATTTCTTTCAGCAGTATGTCCTGGACAGCAATACATGGCTATGTACAGCTTGTACAGTGCACACGATCACACGATCACTACGAGCTACGAGCTCCAATCGATCCGATCTCCAATCTGCAAGCTGAATCCATTGAGGCATAGAAAGCACTACTACTGCGATCGGACAACGCGGAGAACACACACTGCGTGCGCAACACGTCCACGGCAGACGCGCCGACGCGCATGGGACTCAGCACCCTGCACCCTGCACCCTGGAGAACACACAAGACCCTGTCTAGTTCCCCCTGATCCACACTGCTTCCCTCTCCTCTGCTGCCCCCTCAACCCCCAACCCTCGGCCTAGATCTCAGGGCACCCGGCCCGTCCGATGCACACCATAAGCTAGCAGATCAATGTGGGGCTGGCGGGGCAAGGGCAGAGGAGAGCAATGGCGCGACCTGGCGTCCTCAGGGCAGACTCCAGTTTTAGGGTGAAGCGACAAACAAGGGCCCTAGCATTTACGCGGGTGGTGCGCGTGCATACACACACAGAGCGCCCTTCTAATCCTGACTCCCCTCCCCTTATTCCACTCGCCTCCTTTCACTCCTCACGCTCCCCGACCGTGCTCCTTCTCTTCCACTTCTCTCCTCTTCCCCTCTGCTTCTCCCCCCCCCCCCCCGCCTCTGCTGTCAACACAAATCTTCTTTCCCTGCCCCCTGTGCGTCGGACAGAACAACGCAGCAGAGCACTCCACTGCTGGTCTTCATTCAGTCGGATCGCATTCATCCTCCTTGTCCTCGTCCAGCCCACCAACAACCACCCACGCATCCTACTCCTACTCCTCCTTTTACTCCTTCTACTCCCTTCACTCCTTACTCCTTACTACTCCCTATCCTATCCTCTTCCTACTCCTACTCCTCACCCTTTACTCTTGCCTACTTTGTTTTCATCAACCCACTCCTCAACACTACACCGGACCTCGCTCTTTCACCACCCGGACACACCATCGCAGCGACAGCCTGAGGCGACGCTCGATCGACCTTCGATCAACTTCAAGTACTAACTAACCACCCTCCTTACTTCAAGAAACTCAGAGAGGTGTGTTTGGCGACGACTGTGCTGTGCTGTATATGGATGCTAGGTGGGGTGCATGCTCTGCATTAGTTCACGAACACGCCGAACAGAGTGCTACACCGTACTGGTACTGGCAGCAATCACACAGCATCCATCGCACAGTCCCGTCGTGTGCTATGACTCCATGCTGACATAGGCCCTTACTCCACCTGCACTCCTCTCCTCTCCTCTCCTCTCCTCTCCTCTCCTCTCTCTCTCCTGGAACCCATCCTATAGCGCAACAATGGCCGCACTCACCATCTCGCTCGACCCAGGCAACACGGCCGTCATCGGAGGCGCACCCTCCCACACGCAGCCCCAGCAGCCGCCTCCCCAGACATCCGAATCACGCGCCCCCGAGCCGAGCAACCCGCCCAACACTCAACCTCCTCAACCCCAGCGGCCCTCTCCAGAGACCCAGCCCCCCTCGCCGACCCAGGAGAGCCAGCAGCCACCCCCGCAGACCCAGCCGACGCAGCAGACGACGCAGCAGCAGCCCTCCCAGGCCCCCTCGCCCTCGAGCACGTCCGAGGCGCCTCCTCCCTCGTCGAGCGCGCCTCCCCCCGAGACGAGCACGAGCACTTCATCAGAGGCACCGAGCTCCAGCGCCGCCCCGTCGAGCACGTCGACGTCGAGTGCGAGCCCGTCGCCGACTACAAGCTCGACGTCGAGTGTCGCGCCGAGTTCGAGTACCTCAGAGTCGCAGTTGGTTGTCACGAGGACATCGAGTGGGAATGCGCCGGGGTATAATTCGTTGAGCAGGGGGCCGAGCTCAAGCGCGACAGGCACCGCTGCTGCGGGCAGCAGTGGGAGCAAGACGGGGAGTTCGGGGTTGAGTGGTGGTGCGGTGAGTACAACGAAGCGAGTACTGCGCGAAGCGCAGTGCGAGCGAGTGTGCGAGATTGTGCGAGTATTGCGCGAAGCGCAATGCGAGCAGCGAGTGCAGTGCAGTTGAGCGTTCGAGTGTGCAGGTTGTGCAGGTTGTGCAGGTTGTGCGAAACGGCAGTGCGAGCAACGAGTGCAGTGCAGATGAGCGCGAATGTGCAATTGGCAGTGCGAGTGACCTTGCCCAAAGCAAATGCGAGCAGACTGTTTGCGAGCATCGCGCTTTGTGCAATGCGAGCAGACACAGAGCGCCGTATCGCTTGGGATTGTTCTTTAGCAGAGCATTTCTAGCAGAGCGTGTTCTTGGAGCGCGTGTATCCAGCAGAGCGTGTTCTTTGAGCCAGTGTGCTATGGCACAGCGTATCTCGAGCACAGCGTGTACTGGAGCGAAGCGTGTCCTATGGCTTAGTGTTTCACAGCACGGTGTGTTCTAGAGTACATTGGGTTCTCGAGCAGAGTGTATTCTCGCAGCTGGATTGCAGCAGAGCGCACAGCGAACTTGAGCTGTGGGCAGTCTCGCTGGGATTGCAGTGCTAGGGACCACAATGCTGCTGACCACGAGCATGTACTCTGTCTCAGTGCAGCTGCGGTGCCCAGGACATAGTCTATGCTCAGGTGCAGTGCCGAGGCACTTCGTGTGCTCAGAGCACTGCTAGGGCACTGTTGAGAGTCTGTTCGCGTTTTAACGCGATCGCAGTTCAGAGTGCTTGATCTGTGCTTGGACGGTTCCAGAGCAGCGTGTGGGCTCAGGCGCGCATCGTGTGTGTTCAGAGGCACATTCAAAAGTGTGGGAATCCAGCTCCAGACTCATGGACAACTGGAGACATCGATACCTGCACTTTGGGTGCACTGCAGGGTCTGTTGCCTCTGGACAGTGCTGAAGTCACTCTGATACGTGCTCCTGGCGTGATGCTGAGCCCCCTGAGGGGTATATACCTGAGAGCGGCGTGCTGGTATCACGGCCACTGCAGAGCGGGGTCTCGTTCTGCCTGCAGGTCTATTTTGTGCCAGGAGCTCGGATGTGGCTCTTCTTGGCCTTGTAAACGCACGAATACTCAAACCGCTTTACGAAGGGCCTTGCGACATTGCTGCTGTCATTCTGCTCTGCTCTGCACTGCTCTACACCGCCCTGCTTTGCCCTGTTCTGCACTGCACGGCTCTGCTCTGCACGGCTCTGCCTTGCATCAGTCTCATCGTCACTCGAAGCACTGTGCTGTTATTTCGCCTTGTTTCACTCGAGCACTGCCTTGCAGGCAGTACTTGGACTGAAATATGCGCTCGCTCGAGGCACTGCGCTCCGCGCAGCACCTCTCGCACACTCGCCTGCTCGAAGCCCTGCGCTTCGCGCAGACCTTCTCGGACAACGCTTACTCCAGATCGCAGGCATCGTCATCGGCGTCATCGCCGGCCTCGCCATCCTCGGCCTCATCCTCGGCATCTTCTGGCGCCGCCGCTCTCGTGCCCGCCGCACCGCCAACCGCTCGTCCATGTTTGCCCCCTGGCAGACCGCCCCAGCGACCGAAGACCCCACCTTCGCCGAGAAGAACTACCCCATGGACCCGCAGCCCACCCTCCCTCCCGACCAGTACGCCGGCGTGTACCCCGACAACGCCGACTACGGGATGTACAACCAGACCGCCTACCCGCCCCAGGACGGCTCTGGCGCGTACGGCGCGTACCCCGATGCGAACTATGCCGGTGCGGGCGCGGGCGCGTACCCCGCTGAGGGCGTCAACATGGCCGGTGCGGGTGCGGCCGGTGCTGCCCTCGGCGGTGTGGCCGGCTACGGTGCCGCACAGGCCCTGTCGGCTGAGGGCCACACGAGCCCCACAGGCGCAGCGGACCCCACGTCCCCCACTGGCGGGCCTATGTCGCCCCTCTCGGCGTCTGACCACGGAATGGGTGCGGGTGCTGCTGCGGCTGGTGCCGGTGCGGCGGCCGGTGCGGCAGGTGCGGCGGCCGGTGTGGCTGCGTCGTCAGGCCTGCATGATGGCATGATGGTCCGCGTCAAGGTCGGGTTTGTCAGGAGTCTGGAGGATGAGCTGGCGATCACGCAGGGCCAGCAGCTGTTCCTCCACCAGACGTATGATGATGGCTGGTGTCTGTGCGAGGACGACGCGCACAACAGGGGTGTGGTGCCGGTTAGCTGTTTGGAGCCGTGGCAGCAGTGAGCGGAGTCGGCGCCGAAGGCGACGACGACGCGGCTATGACGGCGACACCGCAAGCTGCAACGTCTGGCAACAACGACACCGACACCAACATCGACGAGACGACAACCCCACGACCACCCCGACGATACCACGACGAACGACATGAGGAGACTGCGACTGCGATGTGTCAGCTCGTGACATCATTGGTGCTGCCGAGACTGTGTTGGCATGGCCCCATTGCCAGAGCCCGACGTCAGTGACAGTGCCATCGCAGTCAGTGTGTAGGAACAGGTGGCTAGCGCCACGGTAGAGGACATTTCGGCTGGCTGGCAGTTGCGCTGCAGCGCAGCAGCGGCTAGTAGGCTAGTTTTTTGGTAGTGCTATATGCTATGTATGAATGATTCGACGGCGGGGGTGTTCGCGACACAGGTGAAGCCGTGTATGAGTGGAGTGGTAAGGCGTGGATGTGGTGGACAGACGAGCTTGGTGCAATTCCGATGTTTCCGGCCTCTAGGACTGACTGTGAGAGCGACGAGAGGGGGATATTGAGCATTGCAAAGCTAAGACTTGAACGTGAGATCGGTGGTGTGAGGCGGCGAGGCAGTGAGATGAGTAGAGGACGCGAGGAGGCAGAAGAGGCGAGAGAGGCAGAGAAGGCGTGGGATGCAGAGATCTTGAAGAGTATGGAAGTGGAACGAGTGGTCAGAGGAAAAGTAGGCAGCAAGGTAGAGAGGTGAAGGAGCAGGAGGTGGACGAGGAGCTAGACGAGAGGGGGGCAGTGGCAGCGAGTTACAGTCTGGCAGATGGGAGAAGCTGTGCTGAACTCAAATCAGGACGGCTCGGCACGACAGCAGGGGCAGGAGGTGGGAGCTTACACTGGTGTTAGCTACTTGATGCCTTCGAACTCGGATGAGGCGCCACGGGGTCAGCAAGGAAGCAGAGCATGAGCATTGAGTTGACTGATGAGGGAGGTGCTTGCTTGCTAGCATCTAGAAGCTTATTGCAATGCAGACTGCTTTCAGCAGGTGTCAACAGGCAGTTGGCCAGCCGGCGAGCAAGGGCTACGAAGATGCCACTGACTCGATGTGGTGGATCAATGCCTACGACGGTACTATTCAATGCATCGGTATTTGTCACGACACACAGCCAGATGCCCTCACCAGTGTTGGGGCAGCTGCTCATCTGTTGCATGATCGGATGATGGTTGAAAGACCACGCACGTCTGTTTGAGTGTAGCGTGGACCTCACGAGTGCGACCGCATGCCACAGGTATCCGACAGATGGGAACGCTGACCGTGTCCTCAGCGGGCAATGCACCTTAACATCTACAGCTCTGTCACAAGCCTACAAGCAAAACCCATATTCACAGCCGTTCTGCAACCGAGTCAGCAATTGATGCAAGTGTCTTGAGGTGGTGGTCCGATCGAACGATCGCGCGGTTTGTCACCGCCACACGCCATACGCCACACTCGACGCGACGATCCACGATCCACGCGCGAGGTGGAGGTCATCCGCCGTGCCCAACTTCCGCCGCCAACTTTCACCACTCCCCATTCCACATGCTCGCTATCGTCACTGCGCTCGTCGCTGTCCTTGTGGCTGTGGCGCTGAGTATGTTTGGGCGTAAGAGGTTTGACCCGGGGGGTAAGGTGAGTGCGGGCGTGAGCGCGACCACGCGGCAGCGTGTGTCGCGCGAGACCGGGTCGACGAGTTTCATTCAATCTACCACGCTGAGGAGTTTGGGGTGCTCCTGATGTTGGCCTATCCTGATATACTCATGCGCCAATCAGTCTTGATGTACTCATGTCTTGACTAGTGATCTGAACTTTTTGCTGACCACAGTTCTGCTACGTCCCCGGAGGAAGCGCTGGGCTCGGCAAGGCGCTCTCGGCGGAGCTGGTGCGGCGCGGGGCGCATGTGGTTATCGTTGCGCGGGATGTGAAGCGTGCCGAGGAGACGGTGGCGGAGTTGAAGGTGGGTTAGGTTTGCGCTTGAGACAGAGTATCGGATCGGATTGATGGAGTGGACAATGCGGAACGATGTCTGTGCCCAACGTGGCCTTGGGGCACAGGAGGATGAGACCGCCTACGGAAACGTCCAGGAATCATGGGCAAGTGTCCTGCGTGCCCCAGGCGAGCCACAGCCTCCAAGGATCACAACGAATGTCTGAAGGCGTGTTTCAACCCTCAGCGCTGGAATTCAGCTTCCGGGATCATTGTCCACTGGTCCAGCAGGGAAGATGACTTCTTAAGCCACACATAGGCCTTGTAGAAGAAGCGTATCCCGCATCCAGCTGCACTATCTCGGCCACACTGTTGCTGACCCCAGACCCTCGCCTCGCCCTCCCAGAAAATCCTCTACGTCCAAGCCGACCTGACCTCCCGAGACGCCTCGGACGCAGCCCTCGCCTCGGCATGCTCACACTTCGACGGCCGCGCACCAGACCACGTCTTCCTCTGCGCCGGGTTCTCGAAGCCGCAGCTGTTCGTCGATGCCACGCCTGAGGATCTCAAGAGTGTAAGTGTGGCTACAGAGGGATGCAGATGTGGGGAACTGACCACAGGGCCTCGACGGCGTCTACTGGGTCTCGGCGTGGACCGCCCACGCCGCGGTCCAGCGAATGGTCAAGACGCGCACCAAGGGCACGATCACGTTCGTGTCCTCGTTCCTCGGGTACACTAGTTTTGCGGGGTATGCGCCGTATGCGCCGGGCAAGTTTGCGCTGAGGGGTGAGTCATGGCTCCACATCGGAGGCGCTACGACGTTCAGATATTTTGTTGCGATGAGCGGACAGCAGTGAACAGCATGTCCGCTCAGACATTCGGCTTTGGAGGCGGTGACTGTGTGATGGCGACAGGTGTACAATCCTGCTCCACGCTACCGTACCTACAGTTTCACGGCTTCTGCTCGCTTTGAATGTCTTTCTCATCCTGTCGTCTCCAACGATCTGAACTCTCCTGTACCCCCATTCCCTCCTGCTCGACTCTTGCTGACCCCAGGCCTCGCCGACTCGCTCCGCTCCGAGCTGCAACTCCACGACATCAAGGTCCATCTGTACATGCCCGCCGGCATCCTCTCGCCGGGGTACGAGGTCGAGCAGCGCACCAAGCCCGCGATCACGAAGAAGATCGAGGACGGCGACACGCCGATTACCCCCGATGCGGCCGCGGGGCATCTCATCGCGGGCATCGAGCGCGGCAACTACCAGATTACGAATGATCTGGTGACGGATCTGATGCGCGTGGCGTGTGCTGGTCCTGTGCCCGGGAATGGGGTGTTGGATTTGGTGTATAAGATCATCGCGACTGTGAGTATGTACATGGGCGAGGGATTTCAGCATTGGCCGCCCCTCTTCGAACTCTAGCTCGTTGCTCGAAAGAACTCGTGCTGACGCCAGATCGGCCTCCCTGTCTGGAGGAGGATCACAGACTCGCAAGTCCGCGGTGCTCGTGAGAGCGTGGAGACGGACCTGCAGGCGAGGGGGTTCTTCGAGCGATAGTCGGGGAGTACAGTGGTGTATCTACCTCCGCATATGGCAGACGCCTTGTCAGTAAAGGGCAAGCAATTGCAACCTGTCGCTTCATGGGCATCCAAAGAGGGTATATGCGCACAGCGGAAGCTGAGCTGTCGCGATTTCTGGATGACTGCTGCTCAAACCAACTCAGTAGACTGCTGCTCAAAGCCACTCGGTGGTCAGTAGGGTGGATGTCAACGTGCGCGTTCACAACCATATATGGTATCAGTGTGCATGTATAGATGAGTCGTATGGTCGCAGTCGAGCTCCATTCCACTCCCTACGGTTTCCGCGTGAAGTAGGGGCTGGTGACGGCTTGTCCGGTGACAAAGTTGAAGATGGTCTCGCCGGCGCCAAAGTAGCTGTCCGCGGCGGTGCGCATCCAGGAATCGCTGGGGATCTGGCTGGTGTCGGGGCTGGTGTCAGCAAAGCAAGAGCAAAGACTGAGGTGCATAACGACTCGAGAGGGCTTTGGCTACAGGTACCTTGATTGACAAGGACGTAGAGACCAGAGCACTCTGACCTCAAGATCACTCGGTCTCTCCACCACTTTCCACCGTGGAGACAGTGTTCTTTGATTTCGACCTAGCAGGAATGGGCCAGCTCGTAGATCAAAAACTCGCAGCTACCGTGCAGTACGAGCGTTCGCCCCCTTGCCTCAACCCGCTCCACAACATCCTGCACGCGACCAGCCGACAACGCGCCACCAGCTCGAACGAGCCACTCCACAGTACTCACGCAAATCCCGTCGACTTCTTCACCCCCGCAAGCACCGCCGAGATGGCGAGCGCGTCGAAACCGTAGTGCACCAGGCGGCCGAGCATTGGCATGGGTGTGGGTGTGGTAGAGGATGAGGGTGTTGTAGCGATACTACTTCGCTCGATGCTATCACTGTCGTTCTTGCCGTTGCCGTCGATCGCGAATCCGGCCGGCAGAGCGGAGTCCGGCGCATCTCCGCGACAACAACATGAACTCCTAGGAACGCGCACAGAGAGCTCTTGGCACTGCCTCCTCATCGCCACTGATGTCGAGCTCGCTGTTGCCTCTGTCGCCTCTGCACACTCCACGATGGGCCTCTCTCGCCTCGTAGCGCGCATTCGGAGGCCAGAGCCGCAGCAGACGGAGTATCACCGCGATCCGGGGGCGCATGCGGCGTCGGCGCCGTGGGTAGCGTCGCGGCCGCCGCCGCCGTTATCTCGGTCCTCAGTATCGTCGACCTCGACATCTGGAGCAACTTCACAACCACGCCGCGCCTCGTCTGTAGCTTCAGCTTCATCCTCCCAACTCCAACCGACATCGTCTCGACCGAGCTTCTTGCCTAGAGAGTCTAAAGCCTCAGCCGCAGCAGCTGAAGCGCTCCATCACCCCGCCCAGGCAGAGCACGACCTCCCTGCGTACTCGGCGGAGGACCAGACAGCCGACCATGGGATCCACTCGCTCCCGACGGCAATCCTGCACCGGATACTCCTCTTCACTCTCGACCCCAAGATCACGCCAGACCGCTTCGCCTTCGACGAGGAGATAGAGCGCGTGCACAGGTTACACAATGTGTTCAAGTGGCGCGCGGTGGACAAGCGGTTCTTCCTGCGTGAGTCGGGCTGTGATTCGGGCTGTGATCTCGTTGAGTTGAGTACAATCAATCCCGCTGACAGCACAGTATGCACCTCGCTCCTCCGCACGCACTATGAATCGACCTACCTCTCCCTCCTGACCAGCTCTACTGGCCTCCCGTCGCGCCTCGGGTCTCGCGAGCGCGCCGTGTTCGACCGCTTCGTCGCCCTCCGCATCGGCGAGGACGTGCGCCGCGCCGAGAGCTCGCTCACAGAGGACACGGGGGAGGAGCGGGATATATTCTACCGCCTCCAGCCGGCCGCGCGGATCGAGGACATGCTCATCGATCTCCCTCGGCATCTTGTGCGGCCCACGGCTCCAGAGGTGACTCTGCCCGAGTTCCCGCTGCCATGGCCGTACCTCTCTGTCAAGCTCACGCCGGGGTGGGCGCAGGTGTACGCTACGCTGCCGGGGCGGGCGCGGTCTCTGATCGTCGAGGTGCGGCGCGGGGTAAATGAGGAGACTGTGCGGGCAATCCAGCAGGGGCTGGAGTATGTCCGTGCGGGTGTGGCTGCGTGGGGCTCGAGGGTGGGGTAGACTAGCGACTTCAGACCAGGCGAGATAAGGGCGAGGACAATCTCGTTGTCGTGGAAATTGGTCAACTGTGGCCTGGTTGTGGAGCTCGGCAGCTCTAGTGTACACTGTAATGCCATGATTGTGTATATGTATGTATATATGCTAGACAACTTTTGTGAATGCTGTACCCCTGCTCTGCAACTGACTGCTCCGCCACGCTCACTCACCCCCCACCCTCTCGGCTACCCACTTTCTCACCGCATGCCGGCTCTCAGCGAGTATCCACGCTCTCCGCCACCGGTCCTGCGTCGCCTTGTCTGCCTTGTCGGTACCCCACGCCTTCCAGAGGTTCATCACCATCCCGCACGCGGGCCAGATCTCGTCCCACTCGACGTCGAAGAGGAGGTACCATCCCTCAGGGAGGGGTAGGGAGCGCAGCCGCGTTGCGAGGAGGATCGAGGCGACGGCAATGACGTGCGTTGGTTGTTGGGTGTACAGGGGGGTGAGGAGGCTGGGGTTAGCGGGCGTGCGGGCCGAGCGACAGCGAGGCCCCGTACTCTGAGCGCAGAAAGGGAGGAATGGAGCGGCGCTGGGGGGTGCTGGCGAGTGCAAAGACGGATCTGGGGTCTACAGCGGATCGGCCACACATACATGTGCGTTGAAACTTTCACAGCACCCGCCTCTACAAGAGCTTTGTCGCGCAGACACACCCAAAGCCGGTGTTCTAGCACGGATGCACTGGCTTCATCTCAATGTTAATTTGCACTTCGTCCCACAAGTCACGGCCCCTTACTCTTGCCCCCATTTCCTTTGCTACACTGCCCATCACTCACGCATCATTCAGGATCGACCAGCACAGCTGCGCAATGTCGTCCACGAACACCAGATCCAAGATCTTCAGAAAGTTGATCACGAGCGAGTACGGCAGCTCGACCTGCATGTTGAAGCCCAGCCGCTTGAGCACCTGCAGCTCGTTGTACTGTATTGCCTCTTTCCCTGGCGTCAGCTCGCCCCTCACAGCTCTACGTACACTCCCAGAACACCGTCGAGTGGAAACTCGGCACGTCGAACTTGAACCCCTTCCATACTGTGTCCTCTGCGCCTGGCAGGCGCGTGAGTGGTGCGCCAGCTGGCTGGGCGAGGAGATGCCGCACCCGTGCTTGGAGGAACATGTAGGTGTTGATCAGGTCGCGCAGGCGTACGGGCGTCTCGTTCAGCTTGGAGGCGAGGTAGAGGCAGGATACGGAGATGTCCTGGGGTCAGCGGCATACGATAACAGAATAGGAACGGCATAGAGGCTCGCCGAGTTCGAGCTGAGCACGCTCTGCAGTCAAACTCTTTGACCACTACAGGCCAAATACCAACCAGCACAAGGGTTGCATGGACGTAGGAGGTTTGCCACTGCTAGCAGTCTGGTCGCAGCAAGCAGTCTAGTCGCAGCAAGCGGTCAGGTCGCACCCGACCACCTCGTACTCACGTTCACGCCAAACGAAGCCAACGACGACACATAGTAGAACCGGTGGAATACCACCTGCGCCGTCGCCATTGTACTCTGCGGCCTGTCATCAGCTCCAACCCCTCACCCCCCACCCACAGTTTGAGCATCACCCCCGCCTCCTGGATCATCATACACCCCACGACCCGCAGGTCATACTCCAGCTCCGCGGGCACCCCATCTCCTCTCGAAGGCGGGTCCACAATCTGCTCCGCCGTCGCGAGCGGATGCGGTGGCCGTGGGGGCATTCCGAGACGCAAATCCGTTGTTCAAGGCGAAGTCGAAGTTGAAGCTCGATGTCAACAGACGCAGTAGTCGACATGGAGACACAGAGTGGAGGTCGTTGTTGACGGGATTAAACGGGAGTAAATATTGAGTGGAAAATCCACAATGAGACAGGGGAAAAGTTGGACGACGGCGTCGAGCGCGTGGTCGACAACAAAGGTGCTTTCGAGGTCGCTTGGGTTGACTTTGCCACCTAATTCACGAACAGATACCATGTCCGACGACGACTGGGGTGGGTGTTGGTGTGGGAGGGGCGGGGGATGGACGGGGAGGAGCCGCTGACAGCAGACGTTGACGAGCCTGTCTCCACAGGTGCTTCGACACCGGCTCTGCCGAAGCCTGTGGCTGCGAACAAGTGGGCCGACGAGGACGCGGACGACGGGGTGAGTGGGGTGGTAGGGCAGGAGATGTGTCGGGGAGTGGGTGGGGGGGGGGGGGGGGGGGGACGATGACATGTCGCTGGGAAGAAGGCAAGACGCGACTCCACCACGGAACGCCATCATCTGCCCTGAAACTCCCAAGGCCCACACGACCGCTAACGCGCAGGACGACTGGGACGTCTCCGATACCGAGAAGAAGTCCAAGCCCAAGGCCGCGGCACCGGCAGCAGCGCCGAAGAAGAAGATGACGCTCAAGCAGAAGCTGGCGGAGAAGGAGCGTCTGGCGGCTGAGGTGGGTTGCGCGCGGGCGAGCGCAGCGATTGTGGCGAAAGGAAGAGGCTGACGGCTAGCGCGGGGGGGACGAGCTTATCGACGAGCGGACCGAGCAGGACAGGCGGAGAGAGGCACGCGAGAGGGAGCTCGAGGCGGACCTGGCTGTCGCTGCCGACCTGATGGGGGACATGCAGATCGACGCGGGAGAGGCCCTCAAGGCCGCGGTCAAGGCGCAGCCCAAGACCAAGTCCGACTTCAACGACCTCGCTACAAACATCGTCGCTGCGCTCACCAAGCGCCACGAGTCGAACCCCCTGTACGCTGCGTTCGTCGAGCAGCTGTCCAAGGACTTGTGTGAGAGCCTGTCGGCTGTGCAGACCCGCAAGGTGTCGTCGGCGCTGAGTGTGCTTGGCAACACTAAGCAGCAGGAGGAGCGTGACAAGGCAAGCGGGAAGAAGAAGGTGAGCCAAAGCGAAGGGAGAAGGGGGAGGTGTGTCGAGATGTGTGTTGAATCATGGGTGTGTTGAATCACTCAGAAATCTGTCGAGTACAGATCGCATACACTTGCCAACTACTCCCACGCCCACTCTGTACACACCTCCCTTCCCCAACTAGCTGTATGTCCCTCTGATCACTTGCTGACCCCAGGGCGCGGCCAAGCCGAAACTCGGCGGTGCCACAAAGGTCCTCGCCAAGGTCGACACGGGCGACTACGACGACGTGCTCGACGACGACGACTTCATGTAACGCCCCTAGAGTTGTAGATGTCATGCATGTCGCACCACCTTCCACACAACTGTCATGTGCTCGTCGCCCGTCTCTGCTATCTGTCCTGTCTTGTGGGCATCGATGTCCTCGACATGCATCGCCAACACCTTACATAGCAATGGCTTGATCGGCTTGAATTGTTCCCGGCCGGCATTTTGACGTCACCGTACAAAGATCGCCCGCCTATTCGCTCCGTCTCCCACGGAGAACAATGCCAGCCATGCACCTACGCCGTCGTCTTTGCATCCTGTGTTCTGCATCTATCCATCTTCATCTCTTCAACACACCCATCAGTGCTCAACAACTACTAGCCATGTCTCTCCGTCTCGCTGCTTCCCGCGTTCAGGCCTTCCGTGTCGCTGTGAGTAGTGTGCGGCCGCCCTCCGATGAGCGAGGGCGATCGCTAAAGCCCACGTCGATCGCGAGCTGACACTGCTCCCTGCGCCGGTGTTTCTCATGCCCTATGTCTTTGGAACGCTACCTCATTCTTCGTCTGCTTTCGCCTCACAGCCCACCATGGTTCGCTTCTACGGCCCCGGTGAGGGTTCCGCTGGTGCCACTGCCTCGTCGGCCGGCTTCCGGTGAGTACAGGGGGTTTGGATACGTTCGCAACCCGGTGTGTCCGTACTAATGTCAGTGACCGCGAGCAGGCCCAGGAGGGCCAGTACATCCGCCGCCGCGAGGAGGAGGCCCTCAAGGCCGCCCGCGAGAAGCTCAAGAAGGCCCAGGAGGAGGTCGACGCCCAGGAGAAGAAGGTCAACGACCTCCCCAAGGACCAGCAGTAAATTCGATTCTCAGGTCTCGAATCCAAAGGCATACCACACGTAAACATGAAGTCGGAAGCGAAGCCATCTCGAGTCTCGGCGGATTGAGCAGGATTAATGCATCAATGTCAAGGTGAAGCAGTGTGAAGGCGGGGTGTTGGGTGGGCTGTGGGGTGGGTTGCTAAAACGAAGGGTGCTCGGAGGTTACCTGAAGGGTAATTGATTACAGAATGCGGTCTCGCACTGACAGCTCGGAGTGATCTGCAGTCTCGCACTCGCACTGCTGTGGGGATACTCCGTATCTGCGATTTCATCTGACATTCTGACGCTGATGCAGATCCGAGGCTATATAACAGCAGACTAACGCAGCTAACTCGGCACACGTTCCAAGTGCATCCGAGTACAGTGGCGACATGAAAGAACGACCCGACCGGCCATGTCTGTGTCTATATATGACTGCAAGGTGCTGGCAGTTCTTACAGCTCATCTGGACCTCATCTGACTAGACTGTCTCGCGAACCAAGTTCGACAATCCCGACTCACTCGCTCTACACGGAATACATGGTTCAAGAAATACGCACTATAAAGAACCTTACTCCCTCTACTCCTCTTCTCTACGTCTGATCTACCCCAAAATGTTCGATCTCATCTTCGCAGTCGCCTGCGTTTTCTTTTTTTGCCTCAAGCCGTCACCCACCTACGGCTGGTAAGGCTTGGTGACGTTCGAGGTGCGGCCGATGCCGAGCGCCTCAGCAACACGGTGCGCAATCTCGACGTTGCTCATGACACCACGGAAGAGCTCGTGGCCCGGGCCCCAGGCGTAGATGGGCACATCGACAAGCGAGTGCACACCCTGGGCGTCGCTGCCGGCAAGGTTGCCAGTCATCTTGAAGCCGTCGTGGTTGTCATTGGGGTTGAAGAAGTAGCCGTCGCCCTGGGCCTTGTCCTTGACAGCGGGGATGCGCTCGTGCTCCTTGTTGATGGCAAAGTCCTCACGCTTGTCGGGGAACGCGGCCCAGCCGTGGGCGATGGAGTAGCGGGGGTCCCAGGTGACGGGGAAGCCAGGGCCCTGGGGGCCAGTGAAGAGGCTCTGGTTGTGGGGGTTGACGCCCTGGGGGACGACGTACGCGCTGAGACCAGAGTTCTGGTAAGTGCCAATAGCGTTGCGCTTCTGGCGGTCGTCCTTGGCGTCCTTGAGGTACTGGGTGTCGGCAGAGCCAAAGACGTCGAAACCGTGGCCGTGGTCGGCAGTGACGACAACGAGGGTGTTCTCGAGCTCGCCGATCTTCTCGAGGTGCTCGAGGGTGGCACGGACAGTGTCGTCAAGCTCGAGGAGGTCACCGAGGGCACGGTCAACGTCCTGGACGTGCATCTCCTTGTCGATGAGGGCGGCCTCGGACATGAGGGTCCAGCCGGTGTTGCGCTTCTTGGCACGGGAGCTGAGGATGTCAATGGCCTTGAGGGTCATGTCCTTGAGGCCGGGCTGGTCGTACGCGCCCTGGGTGCCGTCGGGCTGGATCGCGTGCTTGAGCGTATCGGGGTAGATGTTCTGGTCGAGCCAGGTGGAGATGTTGCCACGGGTGAAGATACCAAGGGCACGGTCGTCGTCGTTGAAGGCCGAGAGCTGCGTCTTGTTGTAACCAACCTGGTAGCCGGCCTTAGCCCAGCGCTCGAACTGGCTGACGTTCTTGTTTCCGGGGCCGGGGATGAAGTTCTCGGCACCACCGCCAAAGAGGACGTCAATGCCCTGCCAGGGGTACCAGGAGTGGTTGCTCGAGGTGCCGATGAGGTACTGCTCGATGACGGTGTCGTATGCGCCACGCTGCGAGGTGTGGGTGCAGACGGCAGCGGGGGTAGCGTCGGCAATGTAAGCCTTGGAGACGGCACCGACCTGGCCACCAGTCACACGGCGGAACATCTCAAAGACAGTCTCGACACGGGCGTTGTTGAAGGGCTTGCCAGTCGAGTCGGTGTAGGCGTTCAGGCCGTTGACGGTCATCTTGTGGCCGGTGAAGAGCGAGGACGCCGAGTTGGCCGAGTCGGTGATGAACGAGTCGAGCGAGTGGGTCATCTGGGCGCCGTACGCGGGCGCAGCGTCGATCGCCATGTGGGTCTGGTAGCGGCCGTTGATCATCTTGTGCGCAAGCAGACGCGCAGCAGAGATCATCGAGGTCGCCATACCGTCGCCGACGAAGAAGATGAGGTTCTTGGCCTTGATGTTGACCTCGGAGTCATCGTGCTTGCCGTTGCCGTTGCCCTTGGGCTTGGGGTTGCAGTAGTCCTTGTCCTTGTTGTTGTTCTTGTCGTTGCCGTTGCCGTTACCCTTGCCGTTGCCGTTGTTGTTGCGGCGGCTGAGGGAGCTCTCGCGGCGGAGGGGGAGGACAGTCCAGGTCGCCTCCTGGGTGTCACCGCCGTTGAAGGTCAGCACGACCTTGTAGTCACCGGGGTTGTGGAGCTGGAGGTTGCGGTACGACTTGGAGACGGCGTTGACGAGGGTGGGCTTCTTGGCGTCCTCGTCGTAGAGGTCCTTGAAGTAGGTGAAGTTGTGCTTCTCAACTAAAGAGTTAGCAGGCAGGCAAGGCACATGAGTTTGGTGGTGGACGCCACAATGTCATCGGTGACATCGGTGACTCACGCTTAGGGTCCTCGACGCCGAAGAACTGGGTCACATCGATGAGGTCGCAACCGACACCGCCAATCTTGAGGCTGAACTTCTCGTCGGGCACACCGTTGTTGTACGCCTCGGTACCGTTGACAGGCGCCTGGACCTCGACACGGATGTCGAAGGACTCTGGCGGTCAGTGAAAGTGTCTCCAATTCTCGGCGGCTCCGACTCACGGCCAGCGATGAAGTCAACCTGGTCGGGAGGGAACACACATCCCAGCTTGGGGCAGGCAGCGGTACGCCTGAAGGTCTGGGCGGACGCCGAGCCCAGCAGCGCCGCGAGCAGTACAACCGGTGCAGCGAAGAGCATTGCGCTGTACTAAACGATCAAAAGTCTTGACGGCTGGGGAGTCTGTCAGTGCAGCAGGCGACCGGCCTTAAGTTCTGTTTGTGCTGGGCTCGCTTGCCCGATGTCGTCGTCAGTTGCAGTGCATTCTGAGACCCCAGCTGCAGCCCACACAGTGCATACAGCCCATACAGTCCATCATACAGCTGAGACGAATAACACACGACGTCAGTGAGACCAAGAACGTGGGCTCAACGTTGGGTTCTATGGCCCTGTCCGTTGGTCTTCTGCCGGTCCCTGTTGCTCAAGTCGGCAACTTGGCGGCTCTGCACGTCTTGTCTCTCTCGCAACGGAGAGGCATGGAGCGCATGCCGGGCTTCTTCCGAACTCTGTAGTCTTGTTGCCCCTCGCAAGCTCACTCGACATCAGGAAACGACGCAAATAGAGGCAGTCGAAGTCGGGCAGCACCGCCCGAACAACCAGTCAGCAGGAGCAAGGGGCAAGAGATGTATTTGATGAGCTAGGTGGTCTCGGTGCGTCGTGAGACTGAATGACCCTCTGCCCTGATGGTCACCACATGAGCAGAGGTACTAACAGGTCTCGCAGCCTCATACACGAGCAATTGTGGGCGCTAGCGGCGGCGACAGCTACGTCGCAGACGGAGCAAGCGGCAGCAGCGAGGCACCAGTACTAACCTGCATCGGTTGGCTCGCGGCTCGCGGCTCGCGGTGGACCGAACAGCGGCTGCTGCAAGGTTCAAGTTCATGTTGACGAGCCCGTTGACGAGCTCGAGCTCATTCGCATGTCTCGGACCGAAACAGGGGGGCTAAGATGAGGCACCATCGCGGGATTGCTGATAATCTCGTAACTCAATGGCAGAGTGCCACACACGTTCGTTATCTCACGAGGGTGTCGAATACATCGGTCAGTATAGAACAGGATGATGTAGTGCGTATCCATGGAGATAGGGATATGGGCAGGTTGATTGGGGTATGCAGAAAGCTGCAGGTCGGGTGACCACTGACCAGCTCAGCATAGCAGTCTTGCTAGTTGGAACAAATGGTACATAACATATTAATGACTGAGCAACTATGCAGTATGTAGGTTGCAATGCTACTTCTACTGTGTCTGCGTGTGAACTGTGCTGCCCGCTATTCGCTTCTCACCCCAGCTCCCCCCTATGATCATCACTCTACTTACAGCTCAACCTCCTCCACAGCCCGACCCATCGCCTACATTTCCGCTTCACCAACTTGGCGCCGCGACCTCGGCCCTCCGCTAGCGTCTAGTAAATTGGCCGCCTCGTTGCGGAGCGTCGTCCGTCGACCGTCCCCAGTGGACAGTGGACAGTGGACATGGAGACCCAGTCGCTAGTTGCTAGTCGCTAGTGTGGACTAGACACGTTCGTTCAACTCTAATGGCCGGAGTAACCTCGAATCTAGGGGTCGGTCTCCGGACTCGGCATGCTGCAACTCATGTAACGCGCATAGCGAATGGCAGCCTACAGCAACTACAGCAAGCACTCAGATGCATGCTTCAGAGCACGAAGCAACAGCGACTGCATGCAATGCCGCAATGCCGAAACTGGCGGATATTGATGAACGAAGTGACCACGCGAGAACGGTCGTCGCCATCGTGCAAGCGACATGCCTCGATGTCTTGGCGAAGCGCTAACAGGTGCGGCATGCTGTTCCACCCGTGGCAGAATTAGAAGTCGTCCGGGCACGTGCTGCGAATGCTAGACACTTTGTCTTGTATGTGATCTACGCAGCTGTGAATTTTTGTTTGTGCATTGGAGCAAAACTTCAGATGCATGCAGAGGGCAGTGCTGGTGTCTATTGTGGGCTGATAGGTTAGTGAGCTGTGAAGCTGCGAGATGGAGCTTTGGCAGGCTAGAGGTCAATGGTACTACACCAGATTCGGTAACTGCACAGGTGCAGTGCTATCCATACGCTACTTTGCCATAGGCCATTTTAACGCTCGTGTGCTGCTCATTTCACAACACAACAAACTTTCTCAGAACTTTCTCAGTAGCATAGTGTCGCGCGACCACCCAAGCAAGACGCACAAGACATGCAAGACACTCGGCGGCGTGGCTGTGAAACCGCCGTGAGAGTCAAACGACGACCACTGCAAAAACACCTCTACCACCACACCGCACGTTGATGAGCATTATAATGCACGAGGTACTAATGAGCCAATGCTGATATCTATGGCGGCCAAGACATCAGAGGCAGGACATAGGCGCCGCTGGAGGTCGGAGCATCATGCACCAAAGACTCCGAGGATACAGGGCAGCACAAGGTTGTCGGCGGCTTCGGCATCGCATCGGCAGCCTCCGTCAGCCTCAGCTAGCGCTAGGCAAGGAGCACGCAGCAGAAATCGACAGCGAGCAGCGACGCTCAGTGGACGAGACAGATGCACGGCCTGGAGCGTGTTTCTGCGTTGCTTCTGGCTGATGTCTGTCTCAATTCTGGCTGACACGGTCGTCCGAGTGCAGCTTAACATCATATTCAGCCAACGTCAAATTGGTGCCTGGAGCAACAACACTCAGCACTGTAGCATGCAGTGATCGCAAGCAACCTCGATAGCAACAGCAGCAACAACGAATATGATAGCGGCTAGCGTACGATGCATGGCGTGATATCGAGCATGCTGGTTTGATCTGCATCTCTGCATCTGGAATGAGTAGCATGCAATATGATTAGCAAAGTAGCAGTAATACGAGATCGCCCGCACACGGATCGCCGGACTCTTCGGCATCCATTGAAAGCTCTCCCGTGTTGCAACAAGCATACCATCAAGCATACCATTCCATTCGACCTCATCTTTCAATCCATGCGATTCTAAGCGTCCATGCTCCCTCAGCTGCTGCTGCATGCTATACACCGCACTGCAGAGCAGAATACGACGCTAGCCAAAAACTTATGAATTACCTACCTCAAACCGAGATGTCTTGGTGCCGCCCGCCAGGCACTTTCCGAACACCACCGCCGCCGCCTCTTTCATCTTCGCCGTTGACCGTTTCTTGTTATCCTGATGCCAAGAGAATCAACCCAACAGCAACCACAAACGTGCGCATCGGCGAGCGAGTGGCCGTCGACGGTGGCAGCGATCTCGTGGCCTCGTGGCAGATGACTTGGAGATCCGACATTGTGGGCTGCTGTGGGCGATGGAACGTTTGTGCTGTTCACTCCGCTGCTAATGCGCCTCAATCCTCACGCCAGCCAGCCAGTATGCTTACCCCGCTTACCTCTGCATCCACTGATGAGCCTTGGCATGGCGGCAGAAGGGATGCATGCAGCTCGAGAAGGTAGAGCAAACGATGCATGCCAAGCCTTTTGCAGGACAACTGATGCAGACCAGAGAGAGATTTCCGCTGAATGTCACACGAAGCAGCACGCATGGAGCAACCTCACGGGGACAGTAGAAAAGACGAGCAGGTGTGGCCTGGAAGAGAGCTCCCCATCCTCTCAACTTTCCAAAAGCACCGCCGCCAGCTCCCGCAGCAAGAGCTAGAGCATCCGCCATGGCGTACATGCACCAGTACGACTACATCTTTGCGATCGGCCTCATCTTCTGTGCGCTCGATGCCTACAACATCGGTGCCAACGATGTTGCCAAGTGAGTCAAGACTTGGAATAGGATGGGGAGTGGGGGTGGCATGGGAGGCGACTCGCAGTGGATGAGTGCTTGCTGCGTTGTGCTGGTATCGATACCGGCGTCGACAACGGCAATGGCAATGGCAATGGCAATGGCAATGGCAATGGCAATGGCAATGGCAATGGCAATGGCAATGGCAATGGCAATGGCAATGGCAATGGCAATGGCAATGGCAATGATCACCTACTGCCCCTGCCACCATCTTGCTGCCGCCACTACAGCTCTCGCTGTCGTGTGACTGCTCAAGTGCAAGCGATACCAAAGATCGGTGCACCCTCGCTTCATTCCACCACCACTGTATGCTTAATTGCACGCCGGCAATGTGACCCAAAATAGACCACCGTGCTAACCATTCCAGCTCCTTCGCGTCCTCGGTCTCGTCGCGCTCCCTGACTATGCGTCAGGCAGTGCTCGCTGCTGCTATCTGTGAATTCCTCGGTGCAGTCCTCGTCGGTGCAAAGGTCTCTGGCACGATCAAGAATGGTATTATCAGCATGAGCGTTTTCAGGGGCAACCCGGGCATCCAGATGCTCGCGTTCACCTGTGCCCTTACTGCCTCGGCTACCTGGCTCATGATTGCGACCCGCAACAAGTGGCCCGTCTCGACCACCTACTCGATCGTGTCTGCCCTCGCCGGTGTCGGTGTCGCCATGGGCGGTGGCCCCGCTGTCCAGTGGGGCTGGAACGGCGGCAAGGGTCTTGCTACCATCTTTGCTGGCTTCGGTATCGCCCCAGCCATTGCTGGTGGCTTCGGTGCCACTGTCTACCTCCTTACCAAGTACATTGTCCTCGTCCGCAAGGACTCTGTCAAGTGGGGTATGATTGCCTCGCCCTTCTACTTCTTCACCGTCACCGCCGTCCTCACTCTTTCGATCGTCTACGAGGGTGCACCCTCGCTCAAGCTCGACAAGCTCTCTGGCACCACCATTGCCCTTGCCATCGTCCTCACTGCACTTGTCGTCTCCATCCTCTCGATCCTCTTCTTCCTCCCCTACGTCTACTGCAAGGTCGTCCGCAAGGACTACACCATCCGCTTCTACCACTTCTTCCTTGGCCCTGTCCTCTGGTGGCGCCAGGCCCCCGCCGATGCCGAGGAGCGCATCCGCGAGGCTGCCCAGCACGTCCCCGACTACCGTGTCATCCGTGACGACGCTGCCCCCCACGCCGGCCAGCCCGCCCGCAACGACATTGAGAACACCCCCGCCGCGTCCGTTGAGGGCAAGGAGGCCGACCTCGAGGGCCACAACGCCCCCGAGCTCCAGCAGCAGCGTTCCAACGTCCCCCTCGCCGAGGTCGAGGACAGGAAGGACAAGATCGAGGGCCCCTGGATCAAGCCCCGCAACCTCTGGATCATTCTCCGCTACAAGGTCTTTGGCGCGCTCACCAAGGGTATCACTGTCGACGTCCACAAGATGCAGGCCGGCGAGGGCAAGGACGCCGCCCGCCTCCGCCACATGCACGAGCAGGCTACCCAGTATGGCAACGAGACTGAGCACCTCTACTCGTTCCTCCAAGTCATGACTGCCTGCACCAACTCGTTCGCCCACGGCTCCAACGATGTCGCCAACGCCGTCGGTCCCTTCTCCGCCATCTACTACGTCTGGTCGCACGGTGTCGTCACTCCCAAAAACACCCCCACCCCCACCTGGATCCTCGCCTTCGGCGGTATCATGATCGTCATCGGTCTCGCTACCTACGGCTACAACATCATGTCCCAGCTCGGTAACAAGCTCACCCTCATGTCCCCCTCGCGTGGTTTCTCCATGGAGCTCGGCTCGTCCATCACTGTCCTCCTCGCTTCGCAGTACGGTATCCCCGTCTCGACCACCATGTGCATCACCGGTGCCACTGCTGGTGTCGGTCTCGTCTCGTCGGGCCCCAAGGCCATCAACTACCGTGCATTCGGCTGGATTTTCCTCGGCTGGGTGCTCACTGTCCCTGTCGCTGGTACTGCCGCCGGATGTCTCCTTGGTCTCTTCATCAACGCGCCTCACTGGTAGAGTGGGCCCTGGGCGGGGCCATAGCAATAGGTAGCTGAGGCTCCGCCATTGATCTTTCCTTTCCTTTCCTCCCTATAGAGTGTGTCCATGTATCCCTTATATTACTGCAAACGTATGAGCAGACTGAGACTTCTACTGGTGACTTTCTTTCTCCACGTTAGATGCTCGGTCTCTACGTCAGGAGCTGTAGTTGTACCGTGGCACATAACCGAGGCGGAAGATCTACCGCGGTTAGGCGCTGCTTCTGCTGTCCTCTCTCCACAAGTCGACCCTTCGCTGAGCAACACGCTACGGACAAGCGGCGCCGCTGCATAGCCTCCTACCCCTATGCACAGTCATAGCACAGTCAAGAATGCCTGTTGTGAAGATGTTGTCGAACACTAGCCCCACAACCCCGCCCCACGTCCCACACGGCCACGGCTACTAGAATAGCAATCGTCGCCTTTAGATTGCCGGTGGTCCGGAATAGCGTCTCTGGTGGGCATTCGTCCCGATAGCTAGTGCATACTCAGGCGACGTCCACTTGCAGAGCTCTCTGCATTGTGCATATCACTACAGCGAGTAGCAGCATCGAAGTCTGAGCACAATGGCATCGCAGCAGCGCAAGATGGACTACGAGGAGGGTGCGTATCTAATCTCGGCGTCATCGAGACATCGGCTAACCATTACCCAGTCGAGCGCCTCCTCACGCAGCCGGGCACCATCTTCGAGATGGAGGAGGTGACGCTCTTCGGGCGCAAGCAGCGCGTGTGGAAGCATGTAGGTGGAAGTGGGGGTGTGGTAGCTGACGGTTGCAGACACCACCGACGTTCAGAGCGTTCTTGTCGGATCGCATGACGCGCTGGAAGGACAGGCTGATGATCTCGTCGCCATGCCCCGAGCCGTGTGAAGCGGGTGCACGCGAGCGCCTGACGTACGGGGAGGTGTATAAGCAGTCGATTGAGCTTGCTGCGTGGTTGCGCGAGCAGGGTGTGGGGCACAATACGAGGGTTGCTATCGGTGGACTGAACTCGACTGGGTGAGTGGTGATGATTAAGAGGAGGAGAGAGTGGAATAGTAGGGATGGGAGAGGAGAGGGAGCGCAAAGGGCAAGAGAAGGGGAGAGGAGATGTGTAGTACTGAAAGAGCCGACGTCGTGACCTTGAAGTGCTGGAATGCAAGAAGGCAATGTCGTCGTTCTGAGTTATAATAGCTGGTTGCTAACAACAGTTGGATGGTCAGCTTCATCGCTATCTACCTCGCCGGAGGCTGCCCCGTGCTACTCAACTCGACACTACAGCCCGATGCGCAAGTCCACTGCTTGGCTCTGACGGAGCCCAAGCTGGTGCTGGTCGACTCGCAGACTGCCGAGGTGCTCGCTCCCCTCGCCGGCGTGCTGAAGGAGAAGAACGTAGGCAGGGTATACTGCTGGTCGAGTCTGCGGCACCTCAGTGCGCAGGTGCAGGGTTCGATAGGTGTGCTGCCGACGTGCAAGCCGCACCCGCTGTCCATTGCGGACATCGAGAATGGCACGGGGCTAGAGGAGCTGGGTCCCGAGAGCGATGGGATGATTCTCTTCACCTCGGGGTGGGTCTTACAGTGCGACAGGTCGATGCTGACACGCCAGAACTACGAGCCTGCCCAAGGCCGTACTCGCGACGCAGCGACAGTGTCTTCACCATGTCATCTCTGGTTCAGTTCGTGAGTGCCAGTTGCTCGCATCCAGAACATGCACTCTTTCCACACGACACCCTGCTATCCCCCTGTAAAGCTCCCTGCCAGTCACATCGCTGCAACGACGTTCTTATTACTATCGCAGTTCATTCTCGTGCTAACTCGACCCAGCCGCAGCCCGCGCCATCCTCCGCGACGGAGGCACCCTCGAGATGGCCCTCGCCTCGCACGACCCACCGACCGACCACCAGCCCGTGATGCTCCTCGCCGTCCCACTCTTCCACGTCACAGGCAATCTCGGGTGGATGATCCGCGCGATCCACATGGGCCTCAAGATGGTCTTCATGCGGCGCTGGAACGTCGACGACGCGATTGACCTCATGCTCAGTGAGAAGTGCTCGCTCGTAGGTGGTGTGGCTGCGATCGCGAATGCAATCCTGCAGTCCCCTCGTCTCCCGAAGAACTGGCCAATGGACGGTGTGACGTATGGCGGTGCTCCGCCCCCCAGGCGTATCGCCGACGACATCAAGAGGGAGTGGCCTAATGCCTTTAAGTAGGTCGACGGTGGCGTAGGAGAGAATGCTGACACCAGTGTCCACGCGTATGGCATGACCGAGACGCTGGGGATCCACACAGGCTTCGGAGGGCAGGACTACATCGACAACCCGGAGGCAGTGGGCCGCGTGCAGATGATCTCGGACATCAAGGTTGTCGACCCCGAGACGCGCAAGGAGCTCCCCAACGGTCAAATGGGGCTGCTGTACTGCCGCGGGTCGAACATCATGAAGGAGTATATCAAGAATCCTAGTGAGTGCTGAGCGAGGCAGAATGAGTGCAGTCAATCTGGCACGTCTCTCTCAAGGTGTATGAGGATGCCGTGGCAGAAGAACGCGAGTGGCATACGCTGACAGCACAGAGGCGACAGCAGAGGCTATAGACGCAGACGGCTGGCTCAACACAGGCGACATGGCAAGCATAGACGACAGGGGATACCTCTACATCCGTGACCGGGCAAAGGACATCATCATCCGTGGTGGAGAGAATGTGAGTGTTGACAGGCAATGAGGTTATGCAGGGAGGTTAGGCTGATGCCAGATCGCATCAGCAGAGGTTGAGAACGTCATCTTCCAAGACGACCGAGTGGCAGAGGTCGCTGCCGTCGCTGTCCCCGATGAGCGTATGGGCGAGCTCGTCGGCGTGGCAGTCAGCCTCGCGCCTGGTGCCACTGCGACGCCAGAGGACATCCGGGCCAAGGCGGCGCCCGACCTCCGTCGGCCGGCACAGCCTGTCATCGTGGTGATCTTGCCAATGCTTCGTGAGTGTAATACCAGGACAACTTGTCCATAGTGTCCAAAGTGTCAGATGGGAAGTACTGACAAGTAGCACGCAATACAAATGGGAAGATCGTCAAGACCGAGTGCAGGGAGATCGTTGTTGCCGAGTGGAAGAAGCAGG
Source organism: Cutaneotrichosporon cyanovorans (assembly GCA_002335625.1). Classification (NCBI taxonomy): domain Eukaryota; kingdom Fungi; phylum Basidiomycota; class Tremellomycetes; order Trichosporonales; family Trichosporonaceae; genus Cutaneotrichosporon; species Cutaneotrichosporon cyanovorans. Next base: position 290,057 of record BEDZ01000022.1, on the reverse strand, counting down.
GGGGCGGGAAGGCCAAAGCGAAGTTGTAGCGTGCGTGTAGCTGGCTGTAGACAAACATATGTGAAGAGGAATCATTGCACAGCTTGGCTGTAGGATGGAGTTATGAAATTAACCTGAAGTTGATTGCGCAGCATCTGCTTGCAGCTGTCGCCTTTGTACATTACTGACCCTGCATCTATCCCATTACTGTTGTCACGTGTGGCGGTGAGCATGAAGGTCTCAAACTTGGGAGAGCTCACAACACGCAGCAAAACGCATTGTACGAGAAAGTGAAACGAAATATCTAATACTCCATAGCTGCCACCCCCAGGTAACCCTGTAACACAGCTCATAACGGTAAAACTCACTTATGTTCGGTACGACCGTTAGTCGAGAGGTCGTACCGTAAACTCGACGTAATGCTCCTCACTAGGGCGTCTGTTCGAATCCACGCCAAAGCTCAACCAACCGCCACAGGTGGCGGCAGCCTCGACTATTCTCACACGGACTTGTCAACAGCTCTGTAACGACAACTTCTTAAGATGGTTCCGTATCTGGTCTCCCTCTCCTCACTGTCCAGCATCCTGATGACGCACGACTGTTCTCTCAAAATGAGCAGATCGGTCATCAGTGAGTACGGCGTGATAATGCGTCTGTCTCCTTCTGATCGGCAGATATGCCCAAGCCGTGCACGCACTCGGCAGTTCAAGCCCCGACCCACACGCCAACACGGCGACACCACCCGTTTGGGTTGAGCCTCGCCGCCCGCTTGCGCAGCCTCTCATAACGAATGTCGAGCGACTTCCTGGTGTCCCAACCATTGTCGATGCCATTCTAATTCTAATAGAGTGAATCAAGTCGACGCTCGAAACACAACCAGCAATATCGCAGTACAAGCGATCGACGACGTTGATGCAAGCATATCATCTAGACACGAACGCGCCACCCCAAGACAAGATCGAAACTCAACGCCAACCACATCAACACAGACTGGAAGGGTCTTGTGTAAAGAGCCCTATGGAGTCAAGAGATTGTCTCGCAGTACTACTGATCGAGCGAGACCTTGACTACTGTACTGTATTAACCGATTTTTCGCCATTTTTTTCGCTTTTCCAATACAGCTTCTGATTTCAATAGGTCACAGATAGAATATAGTAAGAAATGTAGAATGCGTGCTGCATGCAGAACGGGACTGACTCGTGTCTTCATTGTGGAGTATCATTCCAAAGACAAGCGTCCATGCCCTACAGTATGGTCTGCACCTACTGTACTAAGTCGTATCGACTGGAGTAAACGCAAAAATCCTCTGACTTTCAGGTTATTTGTGCAACACTAGCTCGGACAATGCCATTCCAACGCACACCGGAGGTATTGCGTTACTCATCTGCTTCGTGTGCGTCAAGTTAACACATGAAGACGGCTTTCTAAGTCCTGGAAGGCGGATGCCATCGGGGGCAGGTGTCGCGGCGGACGCCGGCTGTTGTTGTTGAAGGGGTTGTTGAGAGACTAAGAGTCCTGAGGGACTAACACATCGTGGTATGATCCAGACGTCACACCTACTGCTTGCAGACCACGTTATAATACCAAAATCCACTTGTGGTCGGTACAACAGTTAGCACAGAGGTTGTACCGCCCCTTCGACGTCAAGCACTCCTTACACGGTCGCGGTTCGAATCCCCGCCAACGCTGGACCGGAAGGCATCAACGGTGGCACAGCCGGACCAGAAAAACCTATTCGAGCCCAGTAACACACTTGTCCGCCACCTTGACATGGCAGGCGACGGCACTTCAATACTCTTCGCACACGACCTCCCTTTGGTAAACCTTGGACCGGCCAAACGCAGCCGCGGGAATCAACACCGACGACGAGAATATCTCGCGCTGGTACTCTAACCTCACGTACTGGAGTGTAACACTCAGCGATCGACGAGTCGTCCTCGAGCCACAGCTCACAATGCCGCCTTGACCACATGAGCTGGTGCCAGCGCCAGGTTCATCCGTGCGGCATTCCTAGGACCGGAACGGCCCTCAGTGAGATCAAGAGTAGGTCCCTTGACCTTGGTAAGGGCTCATGTTGACGGATGTTGTAGGGCCCGCGGACAACAATCTGCTGAACGCCTATAACACATGATACCGCAGGCAGTGCTCTACAAACGCACGACTCATAGCTCACACACTGTTGGCATTGGGACGTCCTCACGGAAATCTGGGCGCCTCGCCCATCTTCACTAATTGCACCAAGGCTTCCGCCTAGGCGCAGTCACTTTTCGGAGACCTGGAGGCTCACCTGAAGGAGCGATCTACCAACTTGCGCGAGTGGTCATACCGCGCGGCAGCCGGCACCTTACATTTGTGAGCGAATCTTCATACATCTCACTGACAGGTAGTCGGCCTGCCGCGGTACGCGGCAAGAAAACGCAAGAGCAGATTGGGTCAGAGACGCCTGATTCCACTGCCCACAATGCCTGAGCTGCCTGCCTCGGTCATGAGCGGTGCGTTTTCACCGACAGTCGGGGACGTTCCCGAGCGCTTCTCCGTCACGAGGACGGCTTTGTGACGGCTGAGGGGTAGGCTCATCTTTTGTATCGACTCCAGAGTTGAGGAGGGTGGTACATGCTCGCAACAACTCCTTGCGCAGGTTAGTGCCGCTATCAGTGTTGCCTCCACGCATGTACTGTAGTCTAACAAGGTATCTTCCACCGACAAGCAAGCGGGCAGAGTTGTGGCCACACTCTCATTGTGATGTTCATCCTTGATTATCAGACAGACTCTCAGAGTAAGATCCCCTCCCTTTCTACCTAATAGCTTAACCAACGTCATCCCCCATCACCAGGGCTACCTGGCTCAGCTCCCAACACCAGAGTGCTTCCTGCACTGACCGTCAAAGTGCCACCTTCGATATTATTCGAGCAGTGCCGATCATGTCAGGCCGTCGAAAGCAGTCATCCATACTGCAGAGAGCAGTCAAATTAGACTGTATCCAACGTTATTGCGTCGTGAGAGTGAGCCTCAGAATACAGTAGGACAGTACATGCCGTTCTGCACAAGCCACAGACTCAAATCGCATCTTCACACGACTCGATTACGCACCGCTGCTGGTCCTCTCTGCCTCGAAGTACTGCAATATACCCGTCCCCGAATGACAATTGACGTACTCGAAGAGCTGCTCCCTGTCACCGGGCAGGACAAACACCTCGTGCCACGTCCTGAGCTGGTTGTCCGCCCCGTAGTGCCTATACCTCGACATCGCGGCGTGGAAAATCGCCGCATGTGTCCTGTGTCCCTCACTCCACTCCTCCATGCGCTTCAGTGACGTGAAGTAGGCAGTTGCAAACTTCTCCGTCTCTGGCACACCCTTGGCGTCCGTCGCCGTCTGCCACCGGAGGCTGGCGCACCCGCTCTCCTCGGGGTTGTTGGTCAGGAACTCCATCCCCATCTCGAGCGATGGCACCATCCTGCGCTTGTAATCGTCAAGCTGCTCGCCGTCCATCAGTCCCCATGTGTGTGCTGAGCGAATGACTGCGAGGTTGTGGGGCGGTGTGACTCTCCAGCGAGCCCCCCTGCCCTCCCTGCCCCTGGGTTCGAGGCTCACGCCTCCTGGTGCGTCGAGGGCATCCAAGCCCGAGGCATAGAGCCTGTCCCTCATTGCACCGTAGTACCCCGAGTACGGTGTTGGATACATCTTCACACCAGGGGCGAAGCACATCGCCCGCGGGTAGTCGATCCAGAAGATCGTCTCCACCCGCTCAGCGGGGATACGCATGACCTCGCGCCATACTCCGGGCTCGTTGAGACGCTCGGATGACTCCCACCACGCGTCTAGAGACGGGTCAGAGCGCCACGAGTCGTACTCTGCCGGAGAGGTCCAGTACGCGGCTACGACGTGGCTCGCGTACCCCTCTGGGTCGGTGAAGCGCGCGTGGTCGTGTATCCCCGGCCCGTGTGTGTGTCCTAGGAGCCTGGAGTCAATCCACTTCCGCAGTGGCGACGAGTCGAGGTCGTCCTCGTATAGCGACTGGACGCCGAAGAAGCCCACAACGAGCTCATCCTCCGGCAGGAGAGTGGACCACCGCTGAATCGGTGGGGTGTACTCTGGCTTCTTGCGGATGGGGTAGGTGCGTTTCTCGGGGCCGTAGGCAAACGGCGGTGTGGTGTCGAGCTTCAAGGGCGTGTTGGGTGTCCTGTGGCCTGCTTCAGAAGCCATCCCACGTTTGTTGATGTTACCTGAAGGCGTGGTCAGATCGTTTGTGGCAGTCGAATGCGATGCCATGACTGCCGCTCTGCTGTTTGATCCTGCTGCTGTGCTCGTCTGCCGAACGCCGCTCGCTGTCGCCGAGGCCATCCTGGACGCCCTCCTCCCTAGTATCCCTCGCAGCATGAGCAATTCCAGAGTTGTCTATCATCGAATACTGGCTGATCAATCCAGATCGCACAGACTACGGATTGTGGGCATCACCTCGGACATATTTCGGACCGGGGTCGTCGATCCGATCGACATTTAGACGCCGACCGACGCTCACCTCAACGTCCGAGGCGCCAAGCCATGCGATGCGTTGCGTATTCTTTCCATGTGATCGACAGCGGCGTGCGCAATCGCTACTGCTACTGCATCGTCATGAGGCGAGGCGTCTGCAACTTGTCCAACAGTCGGCGCAGTCTGCTCAGACCTTCTTACAACACCTACCACACCATCCACCGCCTGCGAGTGAGCAAGTCACCAGGTCCGAACCCGATGTCACACCCGCGCTCGCCGCTGCTAGCCGCTGCAGCACCGTCGACGATGTGAGTTGCGAGATCCGAGCGTGTAGCTGCGGATGTGGGGTGTTGTGGGGAGAATTGAGCAGCCAGATCTGTCTGCGAGGGGTGCAGCAGTCCTGACCTGGTGCAGAGATGCAGCTACAGCGACTGGCTGCCTTCACGCCGCTGCTCTTTTTCTCAAGAGTGCAAACATCATCACTTTCGCCCATTGCTAGACTACCGGCTAACATTAGGGAGAAGAAAAAATACGCCAGCATCGCGCACAGCGAGATGCGCGGCAGCAACTGCGACCTCCCAGGAGCCAAGATCAAGACGCCCGTGCCGCTGTACCTCGAGAAAGTCCTCCTCCAATGCCAGGACGACACCACAGGCGAGACGGCGCAGTACATCCCCGAGCTGGCGAACGCGAACCCCCACCGCGTCGCAGTGTGCATCTCCACGATCGACGGATTCGTGTACGCCGCGGGCGACGCGGATGTCGAGTTCACAATCCAGTCCATCTCCAAGGCGTTCATCTACGCGCTCGCACTCGAGAAGCACGGGCTGCAAAAGATACTCTCCAAGGTCGGCGTCGAGCCGTCCGGCGAGGCGTTCAATGAGCTGTCCCTCGAATCGGACACGCAGCGCCCGCTGAACCCGATGATCAACGCCGGCGCAATCACAACCCACACCCTCGTTGGACCGCCCGGGTGCTCGCCAGAGGAGCGCTTCGAGGCGATCCGGAAGGGCCTGTCTGCCTTTGCTGGGCGCGAGCTCTCCGTCGACGAGGAGGTGTTCGAGTCCGAGATGCAGACTGCGTACCGCAACACGTCGATTGCCAACATGCTCCGCAACTACAGCATCATCACGGACCGGCCCGACGACGTAGTGAAGGGCTACACGCGGCAGTGTGCGATCAAGGTGTCGACGCGGGACCTGGCGCTCATGGCGTCGACGCTCGCGAACGGCGGCATCCAGCCCGTGACGCGGCAGCGCATCGTGCGCCCCGAGGTCGTGCGCCAGACGCTTAGTGTGATGCTCACGTGTGGAATGTACAACGGCGCCGGGGACTGGGTCGCGCGAGTAGGCTACCCGGCCAAGTCTGGGGTCGCAGGAGGGATCATGGGCGCGCTCCCCGGCCAGCTGGGGCTCGCGACATTCTCCCCCCGCCTCGACAAGCACGGGAACAGCGTGCGCGGCGTGCAGATCTGCCAGCGGCTCAGCGACGACATGGGCCTGCACATCATGAATGCCGCCGAGCCAGGCCGCTCCGTCGTGCGCAGGCACTACATCCTCCGCCCGCCCGAGGGCGAGGCGGACGACCACTCTATGGGTGTGCTGTCGCTCCAGGGCTCGATCAGTTTCACGTCTGCGGAGCGTGTGTTGCGCGAGATGGCTGCTCGGAGTGCCGACACGGGCTTGCGGGCCGACACGGTCGCGCTCGACCTGCGCAGGGTGTACTCTATTGACGAGGTCGCGCGCAAGATGATCCGCGAGGCGGTGAGGCGGCTGCGTCGTGTGGGCGTGAGGGTGATCCTCGTCGACCCGGAGAACATGCTCGAGATGCACGAGGCGACCAAGGATGACACGGACCCGGAGAAGGCGACGGACAGGATCGTCGATGACCTCGCGTCGTTCAAGGACTGGCGCAGGCAGGTGACGAACGAGGACGAGCAGGAGGTCGACAGGTACACCGTGCCGCATAGGGACTCGACGGATGACTTTGAGGCGTTGAGGCAGCAGGGGCAGTAGTCGCGGCGCCGCTGTAGTCGCAGTTCCGCGAAGCGGGGCTGCGGCTACTGGTTGGCGAGCAGTAGTAGCTGAGTAGTGACACTCCTAGACATGTACGATGTAATGAAGTCGCAAGCCTATTGGAATGGTGCGTTTGGAGCACCGACATGGTCGTTGATCAAGTCTAGTCAAGAACGCACGAGTTACCACTCGTGAATGGACGACTTGCGCGTCATGAGATGAGAGATGCAAGCTCTAGTTGTATTATTGTACCTTCTGTGTCGGAATCTCAGGTCAGCAGTGAGCAACGCACACTGAGCATGAACAGGGACAGTCAGAATGAGGCGCCAAGCAGCTTGTCAGGCCAACTGTGGTATACTGAATGAGCAACGGTCTTATACCACAGCACTCTGGAACAAGCTGAGCCTTCGATGTACACGCAGCCGCATGAGTATTAGTTTCATCTCGCTACATGATTGTCCTTGAGTCCATGAGTCTGGGATTGATCGAGTCTGGGTTGGGATAGAATGAGGGAACGCGCCGGGGTCGGCTATGCTGGTGTCCGTGTCCATGAACGCGACCGGTAGAGTTGTGGTTACGTTTGAGGGAAGCGAAGATGTGGTCGATGGCCTGCCAACCATCGGATCTGTGAGGAGGAGCGATGTGGTGGATACTGTAGGTCTGCGGGATCGCGACGATGCGGCCCTGCCGAATCTCTGTATTTCGCTCGTGAAGATGCTGCGTTGCCAGTATGATCGAACATGGATGGGTATAGAACTGTGAGGCCTTGAGTAGTATTGGCGAGACATGCTGAGCCACGTCGATGCAGGTCTTCTCGCTCGTGCCACATACAAGCGATCACCGCAGTCGGCCACGAGCATGCCACCGCCCTAAGCACCTCCAAGCACACGCTTCGCACACCCTCAAGCACACTACACGGTCGTAACACACACAGTTGGGAACTGGCCGACCCTGCCGACCTGCGCCGGGTCACCGCCCAGCACCTTTGCACGTCCCCACCCGTCGTCGTAGAGCTCCAGCACCTCGAGCTGGAGCCCGGGGCGGAGCGTGAGCTCGTCGGGGAGCGAGGCGGCGTATCTGCTGTCAGCGGGGTCACTCGGAGCACATGGAAGTACGAGGAGGCAGACCTGCAACCAGCAGGGGCGAGAGAACGAGGACGCAGGGAATAAAAACGGGGGAGAGTAAACGTGAAGGCCCCGGCTAGCGAGTCGAGGCCATAAGGAGGCGAAAGGAGATATGGAGAAGAGGAGAAGAATTGGCTTGAAGGGGAAGGAAATTGCGACTGAAAGTCATGTAGCGTAGGAATCATCTACACTCGAAGGGACACTCACCCGTGCACGACTGTCGCCCTAGACCCAGAAACGATCCACGCTCCAGGCTTGTTCGAGTCCTCCACACGGGGCAGCGTACGTGCTGCAGGTGGCGCGGGTGCTGACGCCGCGGGGGCCGGTGCCGCCTGGGGACCAACTCCGGGCCCACCACTGGTCCTCTGCGAGCCGTGGGCAGCTGCGGTTCCGACTCCCGCTCCAGCCGCAGCACCCACACCTGCACCCACAGCACTGTGGTTGAAGATCGTGCCCACCGGGTGGCCGGGGGATGAGGGCGCGGGTGCTGATTGCTTCGTGAATGCTGGTGAGGGTGCCGATGGCGGGGTGGAGAATGCCGGTGCGGGCGGGGAGTTGGAGGAAGGTGCGGGCGCAGGAGCGGCCGCGAACGCGGGCGCGGGGGCGGGCGGGGATCCTGAGCCAGACAATGCAGGGGATGTGACCGAGCTAGAGGTTGGGTAAGGGCCTTGAGCGGCCGGAGCAGCGGGGTACGGCCCTTGAGCAGCGAAGGGGGCCGAGCCAGCGAACGCGGGGGAGGGTGCTGAGCCTGCAGGCTGAGGAGCGGCGGGGCGGGCAGACGCCACGCCAGCGGACTGAGGAGCGCCAGCAGACTGAGGAGCCGCAGAGCGAGCAGAGGCGACACCAGCACCAACAACACCAGGACCAGACTGAGCGCCGGAATGAGCGGTAGCTGCGCCAGAGTATCCACCAGCAGACTGAGGAGCCGCACCAGAGTACCCGCCTGCCGACTGAGGAGCCGCACCAGAGTACCCGCCAGTAGAAGGAACAGAAGAAGCCGACCCCCCAGCGAAGGGGTTCTGAGCCGCCTCGTACCCCGTGTTCGTGTTCGGGGCCGCCGCACTGTCGTGGAAGGGGTTGGCACGGGGTCCAGAAGGGTGACGGGAGGGCGACGACGGCTCAGCCGCCGCCGCAGACGCAGCAGGGGCAGGGGCATTACGGATCGTAGTGGGCGAGGAGAGGGACCCACGCGAGGTCGAGCTCGTGGGCGATCGGTTCTGATTGTGGTGGTGGTGCGCGAGGGCGGCGGCGCCTGCTGCCCCTGCCCCTGCTGCTGCTGCTGCGACTGTGCCGGTGTGGCCGTGGCCGTGGGTACGGGGTGAGGAGCCAGTGGCAGTGCGGCCGGGGGAGGTGTTCACGCCAGCATGAGGGGACGAGTTGACATTGCCAGCAGCGAGAGGTGCGGTGGGCGACGACTGGGCGTTGCGCGTAGGCGTGTGGGGAGACGTAGAAGCTGCACGAGGAGCACTGGGAGGCGTCGAGGGGCGGTTCGGGGCTGCTGCGGGGGCACGAGCGTGGGTGGTAGTTGTAGGAGAGGACGAGCGGGGGTGGGCGAGGGCTGCTGCGCCGGCTGCGCCTGCGGCTCCTGCTGCTGCTCCGGCTCCCAGGGCGGGTCCGGTGTGGCCAGAGCCGTGTCCTGTGCCCACTCCAGTGCCGCCAGTAACTCCGGAACCAGTGCCATATCCAGCTCCAGTGCCAGAACCAGCGCCAGTGCCGACGGCTGTGCCAGCGCCAGTACCAACTCCAGTACCTACACCCGTACCCGCCTCGGCATTCGCCGAGGTGCCATACTTCTCACTCGCCACAGGGCCACTCCCCACACCGTCCTGCTTCTCACTCCCCATGAGCACATGCCCGCTCTTGTTGTTGCGCTTGCGACGGCAGCAGAAGAAGAGGATGAGGCCGAGCTAAAAGTCAGTCGCAGATCAGATCTAAGCACTTCTGTACTCACGATCAGGGCCACTCCGACGACAACACCAACGACAATACCCGCAATCGCACCACCACTCAGACCACTGCCCTTGCTCTTCGAGCCGCTGCTGCTGCTCCCGGCTGAGCCTGTGGGCTTCCCGGAGGACGAGGAGCCAGACGCCGACGCATCCGCAGACGACGAGTAGCCACACACAGAGGGGAGGTCGACGGAGCCACAGCACGAGTCCCTGTTGCCATCGCAGTAGGCGCAGAGCTGGATAGTCGAGTTGCCAAACCCACAGGCGTCCTCGTTGTCGACGCCGTTGACGCAGATGCCAGTTGAGGTCGGGATCGCCTGGGTGGACGTGTTCCCACCCAGGCAGTAGAGAAGATCCTGCGCAATCACCTGCTGGGCGTCGCTGGACCCGCCGGAGGAGCACAGGGTCTTGTTGTTGAGGATATCATGCTCCGAGTTCGAGTACTGGTCACAGGTGCCCTGGCAGGCGATCTGCTGCTTCGCGACTGAATGGCCGAGCTTCTGGGACGCACAGGCGACACTGTCGGCGTGGTTGACCCAGCGGGAGCACAGGGCCGTGCGCTGCCAGCGGATCGTGGTGTCGTCGTTTGCTGCGCCCGAGCAGCCGAGCTGGCTGCTGAACTTGGAGGAAGGGTAGGTGCGGTTGAGGTAGCGGAAGACGGCCTCGTCGAAGGAGGGCACGTCCCAGATCTGGCCGAGGAAGGAGAACTGCGACGCGAGGCGGTCGTACGGCGCGATGTAGGAGGATTGGACTGGGGTTAGTGACGAGCCCGTCGAGTCACGCCGTCGAGTCACGCCGCCGAGTCACGGCGTCAGCCGTGGCGAGGCGGCGAGGCGAGTGGGGGAGGAGGGAGGCGAGTGGGGGAGGAGGGAGGCGGCGAGGCGAGTGGGGGAGGCGGCGAGGCGAGTGAGGGAGGCATGAGCTATATGCTTTACTGCCTCAGTGCCAAGATGAGAACATAAGGGCAGGGAGAGCAGAGTGAAGCAGTCAAGGCAAGATGTCGCAAGGTAGCCAAAGGCAGTGTAGCTCAGGACTCAGTTGTCATCGCATTGCAGCAGATTGAGCAACGATAGAGTACCGATTCGGAAGGCAACAGGATGTTAGAAAATGGTCATTGTAGACAGCAGCCAGCAAAGCTGCTACCTATGAGCCTCAATATTGCAGGCAGCTGCTAGACACGATACAGTGGTCGACAGAGTGAAGCTGCCACTCGAGTACAGCAGTATCAAAGTACTGCAGTTGACAGGCACAGCAATAGCTGGTCGACAGACCACAAGGCCATTCGACAGGATTTGCAGTTATCAACAAACTGCAAGCTGTCTGGGTTACTGCAGCTAGCTGTCAGGTAGTCGACATGGCTTTCGACTGCTCCAGAAAGCAGTCTTCCGCACACCACTCGCCCCAACCCACCACACCACTCGCCCCAACCCACCACACCACTCGCCCCAACCCACCACACCACTCGCCCCAACCCACCACACCACTCGCCCCAACCCACCACACCACTCGCGCCAACCCACACCACACGACCACCATTTCAAACCAACTCACATCCCCTGCACGCCTTACTGCCCGTCAGCAGCATGCATCCGTTGTCGTCCATCTGCGCATGTACCGTCGGCGCCGTCGCCAGCGTAAGCGACAGCGCAAGCGTCAGCACCGACGCAGCACCCATGCGCTGCCGCCTGCGCTCGCTATGTTGTCGTCCCATCGTGGGAGGAGTCGAGGTGGGCGTAACAAGAGGCGGTGTTGTTGTGTCCCAGTGTTGTTTCGCAGTGCTCGCTGCCCACTGCTGTCACTGCCGCACTGATGAGAAGAGTACGATGCTGTCTAGGAGCAGTGCAGTGCAGTGCAGTCGGGTCGTCGTAGTCGTAGTCGCAGTTGGAGTGAGAATGCACAGCCAAACTAGCAAACTAGCGATGATAGTCGAAAGTAACGTTGGTTCGCAGTAGTGGTTCACAGCAGCAGCAGCAGCACTCGGCGTCCGTCCGTCCACATGCTCTTGGCCACAACAAGGGATCCCAGGGCCTGAAGCAGACGTACAACCGTCTCCGTATGACCCACTGTATGAGCGAGCGTATGACCACTGTATGGCCTGTATCGCACGGGACAATGGCCGAGGGGTATCCGGTGTAGGAGAGACTACTACACAGGTACACAGGCTAGGAAGGGAGGAAGGTGAATAGGTGGATAGGGAAGGCGCATAGGGAAGGTACACAGGGAAGGTGCTTGGCTTGTCCAGGGCGAAAGGGCGGAAATGCGGATGCAAAGTTGTGTCGGGCGGTGCAGATGTTGTGCAAATAGGGTGGGTATATTAATCAGCTGAAATTCATTAGAAAATGGCTGTATCTGTACAATACGCATATACAGTAACGGTATATCATCAACGCAAATAACACATTAGATGTCAATAGAACCTTCGAAGTACTGTAGCTGAATACCTTTCAGGCTTAAGCAAGACTTAAGACTACTGAAAGCTCGAAGTCGTCCAGCCAAACTTCCTGCAGGCATCGACATGCGACAATGCAGAATAAAGAGTCAATGGGAAGATGTCAAGGACAGGATGCGCATGGAAGAGCTAATCGACTGATAGCTGATATGTAGCTGTCTCCGTTCGTGATAGACAATACTACAGTGCCAGTATACCAGACGAAAAGAAAGTGCATGAGAGGTTGCATCGAAAAGCGTCCCAAGCAGTGATCGTGCGCAGAAGCAGAAGCAGACCAGCAGTGCACAGACCATGTGGGTGAGTGAGTGACGGACGAGGCGTCAAGTTCTAAGCGTTTACAGCTGTAAGTTGTCAAGCTTGCAAGCTGCAAGCAAATGGGTCAGATAGGCGTTGTGCTCTCAGCAAAGTTGGAGTGCCAGACTGCCACACTGCTCTACATACATACTGTACAGCTTGAGTGCAATGCGCTCGACCATGTCAGTATCAGACAACGGTTTATCACTGATATCAACGGTTCACCCCTGTGAGAAGCAACCAAGTATCGTGACATGCTATGCCCTTGGCGCTTGGAGGCGACACAAAGCAGGGGATTAGGTGATGAACCAGTCGCGACAACGTATGTAGGATCACCCCCTGCCACATCTGCAGTGTACACAAGTTGCGCACTGTCAAGCAGTTAGCGTCGCATACAGCCTCCAGGTCCATGCAGGATGCTGTAAGCATTGCTATGAGTTTGCGTTTGAGTGCACTTTCATCTGCCATCCATTGCTATCACGGATCAACACAGAGTTCATCGACCTACGCATTGCCACGCTCGACGCAGGACACCACCTTCGTTCTCTACTGTACAACTCTCACTCTGCGCCACCTGACTTTATAACTCATTCTGCTTCGCAGATCCAAGTCACCACGACAGCAACAACAACAACGACCACAAGCTGACCACAGCGCATGACAACCCATCACAATCTGAGCAGTGACCACCCCACGGAGGCCCCACAGATCCGCGCCCGAGGAAGGAGGAGACTGTAAATACTGTATTGCCTTCACAACCTCATCCGCCACTTTGCATTCCTTCCGAATGTCTTCACTTACGATGATGCGTTGAAGGCAGTGCTTTCGTTGTCGCATGGTACTGTAGTACATAAGATGACTGATCCTGATGCTTGTTGTGTCTGTCCTCACTCCACCTCACTGACCAGCGTCTGGACAGGAGCTCATTGTTGTTGACGACTACAATCTGAGCTCCTCGCAGGACAACACAGCCATCACAATCGCCCGAGCTTGTTTGTGAGCTTTCAACTAAGGCTGAATCATCCACTAGGACTTTCACAAGATGTGCGAGAGTTTTACAACTGCGACGAGCGCATCGACTACAGGCTCAGGAGTGGCTGAAGCACCTGTGGCACTCGAGGCATCAACGACACCGCAGACAAGCGCACATCAGAGTCTGAAGCCCCCTCCCAGGCCGCAACGCTCAGAGAACCGCAAGAGCGCAATGTTCTCAGCTTCGAAAGTCGAGCTTGCTATGATGACACATACGTCCTCGGCAGGAGACGACATGCCGCCCCCTTTGCCACAGCTCTCTTCGACAGCGCTCTCCTCGACGACTGCGCCCTCGTCTTCAGAAGGTAGGACGGCAACTGCCATACCCACGACACCCACTCCACTCTCGCCCCCTCAGAGCAATGTCGCGCCTCCTGTCAGGATGTCGAGCCTGCGAGCTCATGGCAAGGCCACACCCACATCATCCTCGGCCGCTGAAAGCGACATGCCACTCCCCGTCCGCGACCCGAGACTGGCAGCTCTGGGCAACGGAAAGCCCACCACTACAAGCAGCCCCAACCGAATAGCCAGTATGTCTCTCCCAACCTCAAAGGCTTTAACAACAACTGCACCTCTGTCGACTCCGAAACACCGCGCAGCGAGTATGTCCGCTGCCTCTGCGATGTCGACCACCCCCGCACCGCCAGCACGCCCCAAGAGCGCGCATATCACGACGAGGCGGAAACCCGTGCCGTCGCTGCATGATCACGAGCTGGCTGAGCTGATGAGCTTGCCGCCTTTGAGCCCCTCGTCGGAGGCTGGGGTCTCGCCTGCGTCCCCTGCGTGGCCTCTCACTCCGAGGTCGCCGGGTAGAGAGGACCCTTTCGGCGCAAGGAGTGGTGAGACTCGTCCGAATGGCAACGGAGCCAATGACAAGCAAGTCAGCAACCATCCCAGCAGCCCGATCAGCAGCCAGCCCAGCACCCCGGGACCTCACCCACCCATCCCACCGCCCCCCGCGAGGGCCGTGTTGCGTACTCACCTCCCTGCTCCGATCCACACCGAACGGCGCATCTGCACCTCCCCCTCGCAGAGAGGCCCTCAGTCGACAACCACACGTCCGGCCATTCCGTCGCCCCTCCAGACTCGCCCCTTCGTCCTTCCAGTTGCACTCCCGCTCGGGCAAAACCCCAACGCTGCCCACGACTCAAACGCCTCCCTTCCTCTGGGCGACCCACCCTTGCCCCCGGAGACACCAGTGATCCCGCCCTCGCCTCCGTCCTCGTCTGAGTACTCGCTTCATGCCCGGCACGGAGCCAACAGCGGGCAGGCGAGCGGGGGATCATCGGCTGGAAACTCACTCTATGGCCGGCTTGGTGCGAGCGGCGGAGTGGCTCGTGAGGCGTATACCTTGACGAGCGAGCCGTTTGCTGATCGCAATGGGTCAAGCCTCACAGCTGAGGCGCAGAGCCACCTCGACGGCGATCTCCCGCCGCCGCAATATGACGCTGGGCAGGGATCACCGCCCGTCCCCCTCCCACCGATACGCACACCACCCACCCCCCGGCCCCCGATGCCAGCGCTCGCATTCGGCGTCGAACCGGATATGCGGGAGCGGCTCCCGGCCTACGCGCCACGGACGACGACAGAGCCGCACACGCTCGCGGCGTGGCTGTGGTGCTGGGGTGCGTTGTGCCCGGTGTTTTGGGTCGTTGGGAGTTGTATGTGAGTGGGTGTTGTGAGCGGGACTCGTGGGTAAGGGTTGTGAGTGTGACTTAGGTATGGAATTTTCAGTCTTGAGGATGCGAACCGACTTGAGCCCCAAGTTGCCCTCCGATTCCTATGGCCCGTGGAGCTATTGGCGTGGTCGATACCGTCTCGGCCCTCCCGTACCCACGGGAGTTGCCGAAGACGACGCTCAATGACGACTTGATCCTCCAAGCTGCGTCGTTGGGGCTGAGTCGCGTCCAGCTGCTCGTCAGTTTGCTCCCATTCCCTCTTCCGACTGAGGCAGTATCCACCACACTCGCTTCGTCTCCTCCCACCCTTCCTCCATGCTCCTTGCTCCGGCATCCTGGATATTTCGTCTCTCCGTCCTGTTCCCCGCTGACGACAGCCTCTGTACCCCGCTGAGGTTCCAACACGAGGACGAGGAGAACAAGCAGACAGTCGAGGAGATGCTCGCGATCGTGCGGCAGACGGAGCTCAAATATGCGCGGAGGTGTGCGTGGGGTGTGGCGGGGTGGGCGGGGGCCATCGTGCTCATTGTGTTGATCGTCGTGACGGCGAAGTAGGGGTGGGACTCTGCCATGTATTTTTGTCCTCTCGCAACCCTCCAAAACAGGTCGTTCGTACGACACGCTCTGCTGTCGGTCGTAAGTTGATCCTGGACATGCGCCTGCCTTGCCGACAGATGACTGTCTTCGTTGTGGATCGAGTCTAACCAACTACTGTACGTGCACTGCGGTCAGCTGCGCAGTCTTGTACTTTGTGAGCGGTGAGTAAGGGGGTGTGAAACATGACAGTCAATGCCTTAGTCTTACGCGCGTCAGAATCAAAAGTTTGGATAATCTTCACGTCGAGGCGCAGGAAGTTATTGTCGGCAAACGCCTTGATGTGTCAAAAGTGCTTCGTACAGCAGTCAGTGGTCAATCTGTGATGACCTGTAATAAGCGCGACGTGACCAAACAAGACCGTTGCGGCGAAGTCGATGGAACCTTTCGTGAAAGGATGCACTGCCGAGCTTCGTGCCCTTGCGCAATCGCCCTTCCTGCCCAGCCATGCATACACCCCCGCTCACTGCCCCAGTATCAGTGCGCGCACATCGCTCCACTCGGGCCAGTCGGGCCGTGTCTCGAACTGGAGCCAATCTGCCGGTCCAGAGGGCAGGATACCCATCGTCCAGCACTTCCAGAGTCCGAGAGAGAGGCTGGTGTCAGCGAGGCAAAGCAGGAGACGGCCGCAGGTCGGCTCCGCGTCCCATTGAAGCTGGTCAAAACTCCGTCCTCGATAGAGAGCTGATGACCTCTACTCACACAGCACCCTGGCACAACACATATACGATCATCGGGCCCACCAGGAGGGAGTATGTCGGCTCGCCGTCTGGCCTGACTGTGCGGAAGGGCTCGAAGGCTGGTGTCAGCAAACCTTTGGACACGCTGAGTCGGAGTCTGAGCTAGAATACCCAACATGCGATAGCACGATATGACATGAAACCCATCTTCAACATGCTCGTCTGCTTTGAGCTTGAGTGCAAACTAGCTTGTGTATCACAGCTGTCGACTGAATGCCACTTTGCGCTCTGAACTTTGGTCCATGGGGCTCAGAGTTTGAATGTGCAGCTTCAACTCGAACACGACTCACCCCTCAAGATGCCAGAAACGGCAGACAACGGCCCCGTCAAGAGCATGAAGATCATCCCCAGGGAGAAGATCTGCACGCCCGAGCCGGAGAAGTAGAGCATAATTGCTTGCATGGGAAGGGACTTTGCTGGCCTGGGGTTAGCGACATCGAGTTTCAGTTGGTTTTGTGGAGGAGGAGGTATCCCAATCGGAGCTGTCTATCGACAGATCACTGGGCAGCAACTTCGCATGTCGGACAGACCAGAAGACATCACCGCCAGCAGCCTTTTATCCAAGCCCGGCTACTCACGCAAACGCCATCTCCCAAGCGCGCTTGAGCTTCAGCTCATTCGCATTCATCGACTTGCGCGTCGCCTCGGGCTTGGACGACTGGGGTCAGCGGACTCGGGGCCGGGGCGCACCTTGACATCCTTCGTCGCTGCTGCGAACCCTGGTGGGCCGGGGATTCTGGAGTCAGCGGAAGTAGGCTTTGACATGCGTACTTGTTTGCTGCGGGGTTCGTGAGGTCGATGTGCATGGTTGTGGGTGGGATGTCAATAGAGGAAGGACGATGGTGACGATCGCGATCGCGGTGATAGGCAGTGGCCGGAGCAGTGTGCCTCCGCGACACAACTGTGACCGTGACCTGCAGTCGGAAGGCAAGCTGACGTTCGACAACAACAAACTCAATAATTCATCATACATACATGCATTCTGACGAGCTAAAGGGGCCAGACTAACGCATGCATGATGAAGAACTTGCTCTAAAGCAGCTGAGAGCGATGCGTTTCATAGTCTGGAGGAGTGTTCAATTGCCGCCCTTAGCAGCCACGGCTGACGCGCGGCGCCGTCCCAAAACCCAGTGCATACTCTACACCGCGAGCCATGATGAACGGCTCTCTAGTATTGCTACAATTGATTGGCCTACCGGCCTCCCTGCACCGTGATGAGACGGCGCTTTACTTATCCACTACTGTGGCACATAACGATGCCAGCGACCTCCGCACAGTTGCTGAGCTCGGTCGCTCTCCTCCGTAGTCCCTTACGCAGCGGCAGCTCCGCCGCCGCTGCGCGCGAAGTCCACACCCAGCTGCGACGCCTCCTTGCGGAACTGCTCGCAGCGCTCAATCGCATACTGGAGGTAGTCAAAGTCGATCAGCTGCTGCGAGCCATCAGCCAGAGCCCGCACCTGCTCCTCGGCCGAGATGATGCCCCACAGACTCCACATGGCACTGCACGCCGGCGACCAGAGGCGCACCTCGCGCTCGAGCGCATCGACGCGCTCCTGGGCGACGTCGGCGCGCTTCCCGACCCGCTCGATGTCCTGGCCCATCTCGACGGACAGGTAGGCGCGGTACCAGTCCCGTCGCTCCTCGAGGGTGGGGTATGGGCCGTGCTCGCGCAAGGAGTGGGCGAGCGTCGGGTGGTGGTAGTCGGCCGTCCACTCGTGGAAGTGGTTCGCAATGTCGTAGCCGCGGAAGTTGGGTGCCGCGTACTCGAAGTCAATGACGATGAAGCGGTGGTGTGGCGGGACGCCCTTGGGCAGCTCCATGTCGAGGAGGAGGAGGTTGCCGTACTGTGTGTCGTTGTCTGGGGTCAGCGATGCCCCGAGGAGAGGACTAAATAATGCAGGTCGATAGAGACCCAGGATGTGCGAAGTGATTCCTCTCACAAGCCGAAAACTCAATTATGAGGTCCAGCATGCGCACGGCAGATGCCCTGACCAGCCAGCCACCTCTGAAGAAGCCACATTCGAGCGGCCTCTTCGCAAGCTCTCTCGAACGACCCTCGCTCAGAGGGGAGGGACATCTCATGAGACCCCTTCGCGAATCCCCCATAGCGGCCTCTCTGAGCAGCACCTGTCACGCCGATCGCACTCACGAGCAAACACAAGGCTCTTGCCATGCCCCGGATCGGTCATCACAAACGTCCGATACGCCTCGAGCTCATCCCGCAACCGGTGCAAACCATACTGCTCCACCCACAGCTCCCACTTGCCGCCCAGCGCCGCCAGCGCACTCAGGATCTCCTGCGCATTCTCCACCCAGTCCGAGATCAGCCTCCAAATAACTGGCTCGCCATCCTTGCCCTCCTTGTACCCCAGCAGCT
The DNA here is from genome assembly GCA_002335625.1 of Cutaneotrichosporon cyanovorans. Taxonomy (NCBI): domain Eukaryota; kingdom Fungi; phylum Basidiomycota; class Tremellomycetes; order Trichosporonales; family Trichosporonaceae; genus Cutaneotrichosporon; species Cutaneotrichosporon cyanovorans. Next base: position 271,351 of record BEDZ01000022.1, on the reverse strand, counting down.
TCAGGTCGACCGAATGCAACTCCCTCATGCGACGGGCTATCCCGTGTGCGATGTTCGGCACTCGCAGCTCCTGCGGCCTGAGCGCGCGAGAGGGGAAGAACTGCTCCACGCGGCCATTTGCAAACGTCCCGTACATCCTCGGTCCGAGTCCATACGTCGTCGAGAGGACATGCAGGATACGGAGCTCCTCGTCACGCTGGATCAGCTGGTCCGACGAAGGCCCGTACACGCGGAACAGGAGAGTCTGGGGGAACTCGTCGGGGCGCAGCTGGGGCGGGTTCTCGGGATCGGTCGGGGGCATCGTCGGGGTCAGCATCGGCGACATGGTCGGGGATGTAGGCTGGGGGTTGGGGTTGAAGGAGACGAAGAAGACGGCGTTGGTCAGTGCGCCGGAAACTTTCTGCAGGTGGATGCTGGATGGCTTGAGGGAGGGATGGGTCCATTTGGGCACGCGGAGGCGGCGCAGGATGCTGAGGACCTTTTGCTTGTAGATGGGGTGGCGCCACTCGCTGCAAGTTAGCTTGGATCAGGCCATGTATTAGTTCAAGCATAGAGGGCCGCGCTTGCAGTGGTCTTAGCGCTTTTTGCTCTACTCACCTGGCATCGATACTCAGGTCGACATGAGGTATATCCTTCACCAGCGACGGCGCCTCCGTCTCTATCCCACCCCCAGGCGTGCTCGGCGTAGGCGTCCCGTCCAGCCAGAACTCGGACAGCTTCGAAAACGACCCCGTGCTCGACTTGCGCAGAGGCGGAGGCTGCAGCGGCGTCGTCCCAGGCAGCCCGCCAGCAGCAAAGGGGGGCACCTCGCTCCCTCGCGCAGCAAGCAGGAGGGGCGACAGCGGCTCGCGGGCGTCCAGAGGGCGGTGGTCGGGCGTCACGACCATCATGGAGATGTAGCGAGGACGAAGGAGTTAAGATAGGTCGTGTTGTTGAAAAGCACTGCTGTCGAACAAAAGTGGTCACGAGACAGGCACAGAAACGGTAAAAAGCCCAGATATGACGTCTGTTTCAGATAACGGTTGTTGGAATTTGCGGAGACGCGTTGAGGGTTGGTCTGCAGGTAAAGTTGGGCAAAGCGGGATCGCCAGGAGCTGTGGATCTTAGCTGTCTGCGTTGTAGAAAGAGTATGAAGACGAACAAGACGGTATAGACGCTGGTTGCTGGTTTCAACGGCGACGGGGGATCTTGACCTCTTCCATTCACCATTGGAGCACTCTACAAGCGACATCACCATACATCACAACGGGAGGGTCACGTGAAGGTTGCTCCCGTGGCAACCACGTGGATGACCGTCCGGGCGAATACCACGTGGACTCCACGTGCGGGCGGACTCGGTCACGTGAACACCCACGTGGCCCCCGCGTGGACCTCGCGTGGAATTAGGCTCACGTGGCAGTTCGCGTGGTTTTTGCGTGATATTACCTAATCCACACGTCATGATCGGCAGACCCACCTCTTGTTGTTTCTCGAAGATGCGCGGTGTTGTCGCAGGGTGGAGGCTCTTCGCGGTCAGTCGATGCCTGCGAGGTGTGACCTTGATGCATTTCGACGTGACATTGCTACTTGTTTGCTCGTTCGGCTGTCCCTCATACTGAAAACAGGACACGCGCACATTATCTGCAAGTATCCTGCACGCAACAAAAGCAACCCATCGCAGCCCATCACACTGGATCACACCCCCACCTCCCCATGCCCCGCCCGTAGACGACTGCAAGATGGCTGCCTCGTTCAGTTCGCAATTCGGCAGCCCTCAGCCCCAGGTTCCATCGCAGAGGCCGTCAAACACCCCTCCGCCATTACCCCAGGCGCAGTTCCAACCCCAGGTGCCTCCCCAGTCTCAAGCCCAGTTTCAGCCCCAATCTTCTGCTCAACCTCAAGCTCCTGCTCAGCAGACTCCGTTCCAATTTGGCACCCCCGGCTCCAGTACCGGCCCTGGCACCACCTCCTCCCCCTTCGCCAGCAACAAGCGCCGCGCCGACTCCCCACCCTCGCCTCAGACCTCCTTCGCCGCCTCAAACTCGCACTATGCCTACGGCCCCAGCAGCAAGCGGCGCCGGCCCAACCTCCAGACCGGCTTCGCGACCATGTCCATCTCCCCGCGCTCCTCTGACGCCTCATCACACCTCCCCGCCACGAACGACTCGGACGACTCGGAGCCCGAAGCATCCGGCACGACCCCCCAGGACGGCCTGCATGTCCAGTACCTGCGCGACAAGTCGATCTCGCCCACCAAGGCGCGCCGGAAACGGCCCCAAGCACCCCACCGCACATCAAGTTTCTCCTCCACATCCCCCAGCGACGACGAGTACGACTCTGACGCCGTCTTCCGCCTCCCTGCTGAGCGGGCGCGTCTCCAGCACCTCCACGAGACGGCGCAGCAGCCGAGCGAGATCGAGCATCCCTCCCAGGTTGGCGACGGGTACACCCATGCCCATGGCCAGGGTCACGGCCCACTAGTGGAACCCATCGACTCGCCCGTGAAGCGGAAGTACCTCTCGATGGAGAACGGCCGCTCCCAGGACATGGAGCAAGCACCTTCACTCAAGCGCCAGCGCAGCGACGCCCCGATGGAGATGGAGACGGACGCGGATATGGAGAGCGCCGCGCACATAGCGTCAGGTCCGGGGTGGTACGAGCCCGAGAAGGATCGTATAGTGGTGACATCGCTTTCGTCGCCGGAGGGGAGCCGCTCGCCGTCCCCTGACCCTGGTCCGCGTCGATCAGGCCGGGACCAGGAGAGGGAACAGGAGCACGCCCACTACTCGTACGAGAAGAACGCGCACCTCGCCCAGCCTGGCGAGGGGGGGTTCACCATCTCCCCCTCGCTCCTCACACATATCATCGGGGCACAGAGGGAGAGCTTGAATGCTATGAACCCCACGCCTCAGGTGCCGAGGGAGCGCGGGCTGATCCTGTACCGCCCCATGGGGCCGGCGGGTGTCGGGAGGCCGAGGGACGAGGATGTCGTGCAGCACTGGGATCCGAGCCAGATTGTTGATACGGGCAGGTTCGAGATACTCGACGACGATGAGGATACGATGAACCCGGAGCCAGAGGTTGCAGCGCAGATGCAGGCCGAGCCGGTCGAGCAGTGGTCCGGGCCGACCTGGGGTGGGGGTGGGGCGGGTGGTGGGGGTGGTGGGGGAGGAGCGGAGACGGGCATGAGTGGTGGCGGCGGCACTGATGGCGATGGCGATGTGGCAATGGACATGGATTAGGCAGTATCTACAGTAGTGGGTGGTGTTGTACTTTGTATACTAGCATTGCATTGCATGGGTGGAGATGGATGAATGATGAAGGTCAGCATTGCATAAAGTGAAAACGGCCGGCTTCAAAGCAATGCCGGCGCCGAGTGAGTGGTTTGTGTACCTTGCACGTCGGTACATGGCACCTCCTACACCGAAGTGCTCGCCGTACCCTCAGCGTCGTTGAGGAACCTCTTGTGTAAGCACCTTTCCTGCATTGCAGTTTGCATGGGGACTCTGGACTTCTCCCACTTCTCTTCAGCTCTGACTTTGGTATCTCAGACTGCTCGACATGGATGTAATCCACAGACTGACCACCATGCAACAACTCGACGTCAAACCGTGTCGCATTATCTCTATGTACCTTCTTGCTACAACCTCGCCCGGTCCAACAACGCCACAGCATCCTCCGCACACCCCCAACAACTCTGCCACCCCGCACCCCCATGCCCATAATTATGCACAACCGCCACACTCCCACCACCGGGACCCAGCCTCATATCCTGCCTCTCCAGCCTGATCCCACCCACCCGCGACGGCCTGAACCCCACCACCGACTCGACCACGATCTCCTCCAGCCCTGTGCTCTCGTCCCCCGTGTCCTTCCGCCATGCACTCTCTAGCCCCTTCACCTCAGCCGGCTCGCGCGCATGTGGCGGGATGAGCTCAGGGCACACTTCGACCACACGGCGAAGGATGTCCTTCGTCGTCTCGGGCCGTGGATACGGCGCCCAGTCGCGCTCCTCCCTCGTGCCGCCGAGTATCACCTCACCCGTACACCGCGGGATGACGTACGTGCGCGCGCCGCCCTCCCCGCCGTTGAGGGATCCGATCTGCCTCGTCCAGCCTGAGCGGACCCACGGAGCGCGGACTTTCACAACCTGCCCTCGGGTGGGGTATACACTCGTATCTGCCACGCCGTGGAGGAAGCGTGCACCGATCCCGACACACACAAAGACAGCGGAGGGAAGCAGGCCGTTCGTGTACGCTAGGATTGGGGGCGTCGCGAGGTCGGTGAGCGAGTTGAGGTGCACGCGGTGGAAGTGGGCGCCGAGGGCGCGGAGTTTAGCTTCCAGGGAGGCGAGGTAGAGCGCCGGAGTGATGGTCAGGGAGGTGAAGGAGATCATGTGGTCGGCGTGGCAGGGGGCGTCAGAGGCCTTGAGAAGTTGGAACTGGGGTCAGCTGTGCGAACGAAGGACTGATATTATCGAGCGACCGGATGGTGAGGTGACGCGGGTGAAGTTGGTGAGAACGGGCTGGGCTTGTGTCACTGCTCAAATAGAACTTAGAGTGAGGCTACAGCGGTGTGAATGATTTGAAGGAGGGTGATGAGATGACTAAGGAGATGTTGTAGGACGGCAATGAAATGACTGAGGAGAGGATGCCACTCACATCCGGGTGCTCCTCGTAGATCTTCAGATGGTCGGTGTGTCCCACCATGAGCTCCGTCTGCGTCAAGCCCATGAGACCTGTCGTCTCGCCGACGCGCTTCCACTCGTCGTAGAGGATGCGGAAGGCTGAGCGGAGCACAAGCACGAGCACGAGTATGAGCGTAGCGAGTGCGAGTGCGAGTGCGAGCGAGTGCCGAGTCGGGTCAGTCAGTCCAAGAAATCAAGCAGTCCACATGCGGAGGATGAAGCGGAAGTCGTAGAGACAGCCCAGGTGACGAGTAAGAGATTGCAGTAACGAACGGAAGTGCGATCAGAACAGTGAAGGAGTGGTGCAATGTAAGAAAATGAGATAACGCGTCAGCACCAATCACTCCCAAGACCCAAACCCACTCCTGCTATCCCACTTGCGCTGCCGGGCATCATTGTCGTCCGCAAAGCTCAGATGGTGCGCGCCAGCGATGGACGACGCATACCGCGGGGACAGGGGGTCCGATGGCCAGTGGTCTGCCAGAATATGCACCGTTCTCTTCGGCTCGGCCTCGAGCAGGCGCACGGCAGTCGTGAGGCCGATAACGCCTGCGCCGAGGACGACGATGGGTCGGTCAGAGGGAGTCGAGGGCATGGTGGGCAGTGCGGTGCGGTGTGTGGGGCTGGCGTACAGCACTGCACAAGTACTTATATACAGCGCTAACTGCCTATTACACCCCTTGGCACCGGCGGAGACGACATGCGCGTCGGCAACGAGTGCTTGCTCGACGGCGATAACGCTGCCCGCTGAGAGGAGAGTTGGCGATCTGGCGGGCAGAGTTGGCGATGAGGTCGGCGATTGTGGTTGGGATCGGCGACTTCGGCTATCACCCGGTTGTACACACACTCCTCAGAACTCATCATACACACAACAACACACACAACAACACAAACTACACACAACTACACCAACTACACACACGACTACACACGACTATACACACAACTGCACATACAATACACACAGAACTAGACACACAACTACACGCTCGACTACACATGCGATTTACACAAACGATGGTAGGCGGAGTCGCAGGCATTCAAGTTCAAACTCAAGCGATAGTGTCTCCACAGTTAGTCTGGAGATGCAGACTGTATTTCGGCTGACTGGGTTCGCAGATGCCTACATCGATAGAAGAGCTACATAAGAAGGTATACTATTTGGCGACACGCATTAGTGACTAGTCCTACTATGCTGCTAACGGGTTTATCTCCTCCTCCTGCACACACGCTACCAGAGCCCGATGAACGCGCCGACACACCACACAAGCGTCACGATGCCCACAGGCAAGATCCCGACATACACCACCATGTCCTGCCACAGCCGGCGGCCCTGGCGCCGCTTCTGGAGCTGGCGCTCCTTCCTCGCAAGCAGGACATCCACGCTCGGGTCCTCGAGCGACGCGGTGCGCCCGTCCCCGTCTATCGGGTTGCTTGGCCCTGCCTCGGCCTCAGGTGGTGGTGGAGGTGGCGCATTGCCTGGGAAGATGATGGCGAGTGGTGAGCGTACGTGGAAGGTGATGATGAAGAACAGGGCTGGAGTTAGTGGTGCACGGCCAGTGTTGCTCACATGGTAGAAGCCAGCCTACTGCCAACGTAGCGATGACGCCCAGGAGCTCGATCTTGTCACCCACGACGCCGCCGACGCATGCGAAGGCAACGACGACAGCCCACATGCCGAGACCGACCCACCGTCGGGCCTTGATGCGCTCGCCGCGATCCAGGTCGAGTGCAGAGAGGATGCAGTTCTGACCCCGGAGCAGCCAGGTCGACGTGCTGGCGAGCGCGAGAGCAGCCATCAGCACGCGGCCGACGTTGGTCCACCCGTCGTCGGCTGGCAGCTGGGCGAAGACTGTCGGCGCAGGCGCGAGGAGATAGTATGGGACGAGCACAAAGGGGAGGGTCAGGACAACGATGAGGAGCGTGGTGCCGAGGCAGGGGACGCCGAAGCGCTGGCGCTGGCTGCGCTGCAGTGTACAGTGGACGGAGAGGGTTTGGAGGTGTGGTGAGAAGAACATGGCGATGGTGGCTGGGGTCAGCGATGATAGGGTGGGGGGCTCACTTATTCCCGAGCCTGCAGAGCCGGCGTTAAGTCCGCGGACGTGTATTGCGCGTTTGGCGAGCTCCAGTGCACCGGCAGGTGCTGCGTCGGTGGCAGCCTCAATTGCTGGAGTGGCAGCCTCCACTGCTGAGGAAGCAGCCTCTGCCACTGCTGCTGTCGCTGTCTCGGCTGCAGGTACTGCTTCTGCAATGGAGGTGGCAGCGGCAGCCACGGTCTCGGTCACCGAAGCCGCTACAGAGACAATCTCCTCTCCAACCTCGTCTGCCAGCTTCTTCACCTCGACCGTGCGTCCGATAGCGATGAATGCGACCAGCGGCAGGAGCAGGGCGAAGGCAGCTGGTGCCCATCGTCGTCCACGGAACACACGTGTTGGCACCAAAGCGGGAAGCAGCTGCGGTCAGCCCTTATCCAAGATCCTAACACACCGTAACACTTGCGATCAGAGTCCAGAGTATTCGTGACTGCAGTATCCCTGCAGGCAGGTAGCCGGCCGTCAGTGGCTCCAGCAAGGGGAAGATGGCTGCTGTCAGCGTCGACGCCCCAAAATCCTCATACCCACTCTCAAGGTAGCCTACAGTCGCGCCCATAGTCGACACGATCACGAACGCTCGTCCAACACCTAGTCCGTATCGCCCGAATCGCTCGCCTACGCACGCCGCGAAGACGTCCTCGAACGATCGCACTTTCAAGTACCACGCCAGGTAGACTATGACGATATGCGCGCAGACAGACAGCAACGCCAGCGCACAGAAGATCGGCACGAAGAGCGCGACCCCAGCAGGCAAGAAGTTGTTCGGCACGGCCGCCAATGCTGGAAACAACGCTAATGGGTGTGCCAAGATGAGTGGTGGGACGAGCTAGCACTGTCAGAAACCTGCTTCATGCCTCCTCCTACCCACCTCGATCAACGTCCTATCATCCGGCTCGTCCTCGAAGCGCTTCCGCCGCCTGCGGACCAGCGGCTCGTCAGACCCCTCCTCTGCAGCCTCCTCGTCGTAGTCAAAGTCGAAATCCTCCTCCTCCAGATCCGAGAACAACAGTGACTCATGCTCGTCCTCCTCGCTCGCGTCCGACAGCAGCTCCGGGATGGCCTGGTGGTCCTCCGAGTTGCGCGCCTTACCGGCCCTGATACTCCCGCTGTTCGACACCTGGCGCGAGTGCGAGTGCGAGTGTGAGTACGACGGCGGCGGACGCGGGATATGAAAGTTGGACAGCGATGACGCTGCTGAGGCAAACGACGCGATCGACGCCGAGATCGACACGGCCCGGCTCCGGCTCGAGCCCTCGCCTCGGTCTTGCCCGTCGTCGCCGTACGGCGTGAGCAGCGGCTCGCGGTCCGACTCTGCGCGCTGTGCCGGCGGCGGACCCCGTCCGCTGAGCGTGCGTGGGGGTGGTAGTGCGTTGTCTGTCATGCAAGGGGGTCGAGGTGAGAGGGGGATAGGCGAATGGAGTGGTGTCGAGGGGGTGATATCGTCGTGCGCGGATACTTGTGGATCTAGGGATATACCGTCACGCGTAGGGACATGATGTTTCATTGCGTTGTGTTCACGTTTTCGCCGAATTTTCGTCTCTTTTCGTTTTGATTTACTTCCTCATTCTTTGTTGGACGTTCTCTATCTCAATGCGGTGAAAGTCCGCCCCATGTAGAAGTCGCAACTGCACCACAACCCTTAATAAGACTTTGTTGTCTATGTTCTTGTCGCATTTGATGCGATTTGACGTCGAGCTATCCTCTAGACGTGATGGAAACAGCTTTTGTGAATTCTCGATCGTCTTGGCCTTATCTTGCCCAGTGAACTCGTTCGGGTCAGCTGCCATGATCAACAGTCCTCGGCCACGAATCGAAGGGTGGCTATCTCGGTTCCTTTAACGAGCATCATGTCCATCATTGCCGTGGCCATCCGCAACCCGCCCAATGTGATGAGAACGACTGTGATTGAGAAAGAGGGGAGTCCTATGTGGTCTAGCGCGGCGTTGCTTTTTCTCGCCGTTCTTCAGCGTGATGTAGAACCAGGTCACCAACAGGAGAACCATGAGCTCTCGAGTGTGTGCGTTATGAGGTCTGCAGAAATGAGCTATGTGACGACGACGGATGTATGTATAACGTATAACATCGTCCGTAGGCAATGCCACAAACGACTACATTGAGATCCGGATATAGCTTGGGGCTAAGGATCCGCCGGCAGCGGCCACAGCCTGAAGTCACGACCTCGACTTTGTTGACAACGGGTATCGTCCATACCAGTCGTCGCCAGTCGACTTCCGCTCGATGTCGCAGGCGACATTCAAGCGCAATGCGCACGCGGCGTTCTTCAAGCGATGCCTGATGATGCTGCCGTCGTCGCAGCAGGGGCACGACTCGAACCGGTGCGTCTAAGCTTGGACCTTAGCTTGAGTCAAGGCGGCAGCGCTGACCTCCAGCGTGACCATTGCGTTCTTCTGCCTCGCAGGGCTGGACGTGCTGGGAGTCCTGAACCCGTCGGAGGAGGACCGTCATGACTGGATAGAGTGGTTGTGGAGTCTTCAAGCGCGTGAGTGTGGGGTAGTGAGCTCAGCATTTGATTGAGGAGCCCTCGAAAGCAAGGGGCGCCTGATATGCAGGTGTGCTGACACCCAGCCTCTGGCGGCTTCAGAGGATCCCCGTTTATGACCACCACCAACCCCGACACATCACCAGGACACCTCCCGTCCACATACACGGCGCTCGGCTGCCTGGCGCTCCTGGACGCACCGTTAGATCGCCTCGACCGACCCGCGCTGCTGCGCTTCCTGCGCGAGTGCCAGGACGAGGAGGGGAGCTTTGCGCCAATACCGGGGCTGCAGGGGAGGTTCCAGAACGATGCGCGGATGAGCTACTGTGCAAGTGTGGTGCGGGCTGTGGCATTGCGGGGTGAAAATGTCGACTCCGGGGAGGACATCGATGTTCCGAAGGCGATGGCGTTCATCGATCGGTGTAGGGTGTGTATCGGAGCTACTACCGTTTTGCGAGTACTGACCCACAGACATGGGAGGGAGGATACTCTGCAAGACCAGGCATCGAGGCCCAAGGAGGGACGACATACTGCTCGCTAGCGGCACTGACATTGCTAGGCGGGGCTGGGAACAACACAGCGGACACCGTGCGCTGGCTGACACAACGGCAGCTCGGCGGCTTCCAAGGACGGCCGGGGAAGCTGGAGGATGTGTGCTACTCGTTCTGGTGTGGCGGGGCGTTGGCAGTGAGTCTTACCTCACTCTGCGGAGCTATGCAAGCTGACCTCAGGCCATCGAGGCCACCGGGCTAATGAACGAGACAGCCAACACCCAGTTCCTACTCAACTCGCAATGTCCTATCGGCGGTTTCGGCAAGGAGCCAGGCGACACGCCCGACCCACTGCACAGCTACCTTGCACTCGCAGCGCTGGCACTCACGCCTGCGCGGGAGGAGCTGGGGCTGAAGGAGATTGACGCAGTGTGGAACCTCGCGCCGGCCAGGCGGGACTGGCTCCTTGTGTAGGGATCTGTTGGTCGCTTATTTATGGGTCACTTGGGCATACAATGTACTATAATGCATACACTATCGGGCTTTGAGGGCCGCGTGAACAAGGTCGTGTGCTGCCCGACCCGCGGTACTGCTCTCGTTGGCTCGCTCGATACGTTCTGCGAGTTGCGCCACCTCGTCTCGTCGGCGTGCCTGAGTGTCAGTGGTAAACTCACTCGAGGAGAAGCCACGCCGCATCGACGACTCACGAGCTGAGCAGCCTCGACGTCAAGCGCAACACCCGTGGTCTTCTGCCACCCCGCATGCCGCTCGCACCTCCTCCCGTTCGTACACAGCCCAGCACGCTCAGCCTTCGCTACTGCGGTGTTGTCCTCGCCCTCGGCCACCGCGTCACCATTCGCACCCTCCTCACTAAGCAACGCTGCAGCCCCGTCCCAGGCGAGCACAGCCGCGTCGTCCCACACCAGCCGGCTGTCCCAGCCACATGGCCGGGGGTCAGCCGGTGCGTTCCCTCGCTTCGACTTGGACTTCTTCTTGATTGCGGCTTCATCGGCAGCAGGCGGACTCGGCGCAAGCGATTCCCACGCGGCAACAGCCTGCTCGAGCAGCGCCTGGCGTTTCTGCACGATCTGCAGGGCTTGTGATATCTTCTCTGCCTGCGCAGCCAGTGACTCCAGTAATGTGGCGGCAGATGACGAGAGCTGGAGCGTTGCGTCCGCGGCATCGGTGTCGGTGTCAGTTGCCCCATCCACCCGCTCAACAGAGACACTCGGGCTTGGGCTAGGGTACGCTTCCAGTGCCCGCAAATCCTTGATGTCCTTCTTATCGACTCCCTGTAGGAGACTCTGGGCATGTGCAAACGCACACTGCGAGGAGCAAAACCTGTTGTCAGCGCAGTCCCGAACTCAACTCACTTGGACTGGTCCTTAGCCGCCTCCTTACACCCGTCGCGCTTGCACAGCCGCTTGTACGCTGTCTTGCGACCTGTCTTCTGCTCACACTCGGCGCATATATACACGTCCAGCATGTCGACCTGCGCCTCATCGAGGTTGATACAGCGAGGATGGAACCAGTTGTCGCACCTGCATGTCAGAGTCACCCATATATCGTACACTCACATCTCGCATCCGACCATAGTGCCGCCGTCCTCATCGTACTCGCCCTTGCAGATGCAGTACTCGCCCTCATCTGCTTCCTCGTCCGGCACGTCCTCCTCGTACACTTCCACCTTTTCCACCTTCTCAACCTTCTTTGGCTTGTCCTCGGCCTTTTTGGGCTTGTCTTCTACTTTCTTGGGCTTCTCCTCTGCCTTCTTCGGCTTAACCTCGAACTCCTCGCCAGCTGCGGCTGCTGCTGCCGCTAACCTTGCTTGACGCTCTTCCTCCTGCACAGTCAGCAAAATCCCAAGCATCACCTCACCCTCTTGGCCCTCTTCCGCAGCTTGTCCTTCTCCTTGCTCTGCTCCGACTTGGGCTTCCGCGCCCTCTTCGCAGGCGGCGCGGTGCTCGTGCTACCTGCTCTCTTCTTGCTATCCGCTGCGGCGGGTGTGCCGAGCCGGCTCGTGGACGGTGTGCCTTGTGTGCTGTCTCGCTTCTCTCTGTCCACGTCATGAGGCGTAGCGGCATCGTGCTCCATCTCGTCCTCACCATCGCCCTCATGTTCAGACGTCGCTGCATGCGGCGGCGGCGGCACGGAAGCGGCTGACGCCCTTGGCGGTGAAGTCGATGGTTCGTGTCCTTGAGCAGCTTCAGTGCTGCCTCCTTCAACATCGAGGCCGTTCATTTTGCTCTCAGACATCCTTGGCGATGCAGAACGTCTTGCTTCAAGTGACGCTGACCCCTGCGCGGCTGAGACGAAGCCATTGCCTGCCTCCGGACGCGTCGGTGTCGAAGGTGAGCGCGGCGGCGGCGACGGAGGCGGCAGTCCTGACGACGATGCGGCCATGCTCGGAGCCGTAGCCACCTCCTCACTCCGCTCTCCCGCGCCAGGAGATGCAGGTATCGACATGGACGATTAATGGAAAGGTGGAAAGGAGAGATGGACGACGCGAAAGACGAAGATTGCAGTAGACCCAAAAAGTGGAGGTCGATCATCGGTCGCATGCGGTCGCGTCGTGACGTTTCCGCCATGTTGTTGTTGACAACATCTCCTCTCCTGCACCCACCGCCATGCCCGCAGAGGAGCCAACACCGCTCACAGACCCGCAGGGCTACCTTGCGAACCGCAAGTTCAGCTCGAAGCTGCCCCGGTGCCCGCGCACAGGGCTGAGCGTCAGCTATGCCGACATCGGCGACCCAAATGGCACGCCGGTGCTCTTCGTCCCTCCAAGCGGGTGCACGCGATGGTTTGCCGCGCCGCAAGGTGAGAGGGCTACGGATTTACTGCCACTTGTTCTGGTGCTGACGGCAGATCCACTGGCAAACGGGTACAACATTCGATTGATATGTGTCGACCGACCTGGCACTGGAGCAGTGCCAATGGTGCCGCTGGCCGACAGGATAGATATCAGCTGCAGTGCGCAACGGAATCAGGAGCGAGCTGATATGTAGAACTGATCGTTTCGGTCCTGGAGCACCTTGGTGTTAAGCCCGCACATATGATCGCAACGTCTGCAGGTGTATAGTTAGTCGTTGTGGCGGAACAACGCTTACAGTGACAGCTGCGCGCTCCGCCTCCTCTCGACATATCCCGAGGCTTTCCTTACAGGCCTCAGCCCACCGCCATACGTCTACTTCATCTCACCGTGGTCACCGCCGCTGCCGGCAACGGACCCGCTGGCCTACCGGCAGCTGCTGGACTGGATACCAGACAGCCTGATCACAACGCAGGACACAACGTTGCCGTATATTATTCCGGCTGTGAAAGCGACAGAGGCGGCATACGGGGAGACGACCAAGGCAGTCGGGGCAGCAGTATCGGCTGTCAAGTCATGGTGGAGCTCATGGAACGCACCGGCTGAGAGTGCAAGTGCGAATGGAGCCTCGAGCTCGAACAGTGCAAGTGCGAAAGGTACCTCGAGCGCGAATGTTGGTCCAAATGGCACGCAAGACAGCTCTGCTGCAATCCAAAACAACGACGACAACCCAGGCCGCACACCCATGCCGGAGCCTGAAGCCGATGCGGCCCAGGCAGAACGAGACGACGACGACCAGCCGAAACCGCGCAAGCGCCTATGGGCCCCGAGTGCAAAGTACCTCACTATGGACTACCTGTACGCTGAGGACTTCCGCGGCATCGGGCAGGAGCACTTGCTGTGCTTGAACCGCGGTGGGGCAGGGACGGGACCAGAGTGGTTCATACGCGAAATCAACGCTGTTGCGGACGCTGTGCGGGCTGCTGCCAAGTCGCGATTATCCCTCGATGTCTGGTGGGGAGGGCAGGACGGCATGGTGCCGAGAAACGGGCAGGGTGGGTCGGTTGCAAAGGATGTTTGCTGACGGTGTCAGAATGGCTGAACAGGGCGTTCGCAGCACATCCGAAGGAGATCGCTTTCGTGGTCCACTTTGTCGAGGACGGTGACCACTCGGACTTGTGCGTTGTGGCGCCTCACGCTATGCTGACGACAGAATCATGCGCGCGCAGGGCATCGGAGAGGTGTACATGTCGATCATGATGCAGGGGCCGAGTACGCGGCCGCGGGGAGAGCCAACGGCAGAGGACGCTGAGCTGGAGTCTTCATAGCAGCGAAAGAGGAGCCGGTGTGATTGTTGTGACTATGCATGTAGCTTGTTGTACAAAGCAGACGTGGCAGGCGAAAGCTTGCACCTCTCACAGACTGCGGAGACTCACAGCTGTTCGGGTAACCAGCTTTGTTCGATGCGCTCAGCTTGCCTTGCCAGCGCATTGAGTAGAAGCGCTACCCGACTCACGCCCAGCAGATGCTGCATGCTACTTTCCAGCCCTCCCAGTTTCTTCTGGAGACGTCCTCGTCCCGAGTGTAAGTCGAATTGTTGCATCGGTAGCATGTGCACACCACCCCAGACACCAACAGTCAAATATCAGAGTCCATTTTGGAAACACCGATATCGCGATATCGGCAACTAACCAACCCACTTCACGATCTGTCGACCATCTACTCACTCACACCCTAATGTCGACCTTCACACCAGTCGCCCGCCTGCCGTCCGCCGACGCCCTGCGCGACGAGTACGTAGGCCGCAAGCTTAGCGAGCTGCGTACTCCCGCACTCGTGATCGATCGCGCGGCCTTCAAGCGCAACTGCGATGCCGTGACGAGCAAGGCCGCTGCGCTCGGTCTCACATTCCGAGCCCACATCAAGAGTATGTCCAACTCCATGCTCGACTGACACCAGCCCACAAGACGCCAGAAGGCACTCGGCTGCAGGTCCAAGCTGGGCCTGGGGTGCGCTACCTTATTGCGAGCACGATGCCAGAGGTCTGGGGCGTGCTAGAGTCCGGGCTCGTGCAGGAGCGCGCGATCGACGATGTGAGGTGCAACGCGGGAGTGGGCTGACGCTGGCAGATCCTCTACTCCCTCCCTGTGTCCCCGGACAGGATGGAGGACCTGACCGACGCACAGGAGAAGGCCGCGTCGCTGCACTCTGCGTTTGTGGTGCGCGTTATGGTCGACAATGCGGAGCAGGTGGCTGCGCTGGATGCCGCTGCTGCCCGGCTCAACCGGCAGCGGAAGTGGAGTGTGTTCGTCAAGGTCGACGGAGGGGGGAAGCGGGCTGGTGCCCCGCCGCGCAGTGAGCAGATGCGGGAGCTGCTCGAGGCGCTCCGGAAGGCGAGGCATGTTGAGGTGTATGGGTTCTACTCGCGTAAGTGGCGGGGCTGAGTACCGTCCTCACAGTGCATTCATTACTTTGCTGACACACAGACTTCGGACAGTCCTACGCCTCCAGGAGCAGAGACGACGCTGAAACCTACTACCGCGGAGAGGTCGCATGCGCCACTGAGGCTGCAGCGTACTCACGCGAGCTCGGCGTCGACGGCGAGTTCGTCATCTCCGTCGGTGCAACGCCGACAGCCCAGGGTGCAGTCGGCGGCGCGACACTCCACCCCAACGACACGCTCGAGCTCCACGCCGGGTGCTACTGCCTCAACGACCTGCAGCAGGAGGCGACGGGCGTGGCAGGCGAGCTGGCCGTGAGCGTCCTCGCGACCGTGGTAAGCACGTACCCCGAGCGCGGGGAGGCGCTTTGTGATGCGGGCGGGCTCGCTGTGTCGAAGGACGCTGGGCCGGCGCCGGGCTTCGGGAGGGTGGTGTCCCACCCTGGGTGGACGCTCGGCCGCGTGAGCCAGGAGCACGGGGTGCTCACGCGTGCGGGTGAGGGAGATGCGGCAGAGATCAAGTATGGCGACAGGATTAGGGTCGTGCCGAACCATGCTTGCCTGGCGTGTGCGAGCCACCAGTGGTTCTACGTCACGGACGGGGACGATGTCGTCGCCGACGTGTGGGTGCCGTGGAAGGGGTGGTAGCGAGCGCATGGGGGCCAACTTCAAGGGAATATCGGGTATGAAGATGTAGGACACGAAGTAGTAAGCATGGTCAGCGAAGCATGAATGATAGTATATGCATACATATGTTGACATGAGTTGATTTCTGATAGCAACGGTTGCTAGAGTATGGCGTTGCTCTGGGTTGTGAGGTCTGCTTGTGCCAAGATGTGCCTTCTAGCACGCACGACGACAGGGGCTAGCATGCCCAGCATGAACGAGGGATCGCCTATATAGCCGAGTCGGGCTGGCCTGCAAGCATGCCGACAGAGTAAGTAGTCTTGAGCAACATCTGCTAGAGATCTTATCCCGTGCAGACCATCTGCGTGCGAGCCACTACACCGCCGCCAGACGCGACAGATACCTCTCCACAACCTTCTTCCCATTCGACAGATTCAGCAGCCGCATCCGCTCGTTCGCAAGATGCCCCGCATCCGAACTCTGCCCGAGCGGGAGGTGCACACACGGTGCCTGCAGCTCGTGCTCGAGCCAAGACATGGTCGGCACCGTCCCGCCCTCGCGGATCTTGAGCGGCTGCGCGCCCCAGATGTCGGCGACAGCGCCCTCCAACGCACGGAAGTACGGCGAGTCCAGCGACGCGAGCCACCAGCTCGCTGCGTGCTTCACCGTCACCTGGAGCGTGTTGGGCGACTTGAGCGCGTCGAACGTCGCGTGGCAGTACGAGATGAGCGACGAGACGATCGTGTCCATGTCCTGGTCGGGGACAAGGCGCATCGCAATATCGGCGTTCACGCGGCGGGGTATGACTGTCTTGTTTGCGCTGTTGGACGTGGTGATGTTCGCGATGGAGAAGGTCGGCTGGCGCCAGACCTTGATGAGGTCGTCGAGCTCGCGTCCGGATGCGCGGGCTACCTCGGCGAGGAGGGAGAGTTCTTCCTCCGTCTGTGGGCGGACGTTGTCGTCTGGCATCAGCGAGAGGGTGGGCGGGCGAGGGACAACCTGGATCGATTGCTTGTGCAGCCTGGTGCTATAGGTGTAGGCATGCGAGATACACATTAAACACCTTCAGCAGATAGTGGCAATAGAACCTTGCCACCGGCAGTGCTGCACGGCACAGCATGTCTTGCGGAAAGCATAACGCTTCGCACTCATTCGATGCTTGGTGTACTCACAGAACGCTGGTATCCTCACACCCCCCGCATCAGCCAGCCCCGCCAATAACCTCACGAGATCAAACATCGGCTCCGCCACAGCCCCACCCTCAACACCATTGTGCGCGTCGTCCCCCTCGCTCGCGACCGCGACGTTCGCATACACCACCCCACGCATGCCATACACGACACACGGGTCGTCCTCGCCAATCCACGTCGAGTTCGACAGGAGCACAACATCCACGTGCCCTATCCTCTCCCTGTTCCTCCGCACGGCATTCACAAACCCCCGCGAGCCCGCCTCCTCCTCGCCCTCGATGAGCATCACGAGGTCCACGTCCAGCTCCCGCCGCTGCTGGAGCGACGCGGCCGCACACGCGACTGCCATGATCGGCCCCTTGTTGTCCGTCACGCCCCGGCCGTAGAGGTACCCGTCCCTCCCTGTCAGGTGCCACGGGTCGCTCTCCCACCCGTCCTCGCTGGCTGGTTGCACATCGTAGTGCCCGTAGAAGAGGACGCGCTTGCGGCGGCGGGGCGTGGGAGCGTTGTTTGTGTTGCCATTGGTGCCGTTGGTCGTGCCACTGGTCGTGCCGCCGGTTGTCTGCCTGTCACACGGATCCCTCCCCTCGAACGTCGCGAGGACGAGCGGATTCCGCCCGGGGTCACCCGAGAGCACCTCGCTCTGTGCGCCAAGCTGGCTGAGTATCTTGCGCAGGAGATGCGCACCCTGCCTGCACGACTCGCGGTGTGCCTCGTCAGACACTGTGGGGATGGCGACGAGGCGGCTCAGTGCGTACAGCATCACATCGGCGCCCGACTCGATTGCTACGTCGACGGTTGTGTCGTTCGGGGGTGGGGAAGCAGACACATTCCAGATCTTGACGTTCGAGTCGTTGCCCGCTGTGATGAGCTCGAACGTCTTGTCCGCCTTGCACGGGACAACTGTGCAGGCCAGCACGCTGTCGTCGTGTGCTTTGAATGCCGCAGTGCAGTCAAAGTTGGAGTCGATGCGGAGGACACGGCCGTCCCCGGCGCCGGTGTACACATCGCCCCCAAGGACGGCCATACTCATGACGTCGGATTCGTGGGCCTGTATCTTGCGGATGCGGGCTCCAGTTTCGACATCCCACACGTCGATCTCGCCATCCTGCAGCCCGGCATAGAGCAGCGACTCGCGGAACACGAGGCTCAGCACTGCGCCTGACAGTCCGCCATGTATCCGCACTAGAGTCAGCCCACCACCTGGCGCCATCTGCCATATCTTGACGTCGCTGTCACCGCTGCCACTCGCGAGCCACCGCTTGCCGTCGGACGGCGAGACCATCTCCAGGGCATAGACGTAGCCGTAGTGGGCGTTGAAGATCGTCGAGTCGACGTCATTTTCGAACTCGATCACGTCGCCTGGGGCAAGCAACTCTGCCGCTGGAGGAGGGGGCGGGGGCGGGGGCGGGGGTGGTGGTGCTTGCCGTGGTGGTGGTGTGGGAGGGGCCAGTGGGGGTGTACTGCTGCGGAGGCTGACATCGCCTAGGGTCTTGTTGAGGGGTAGAGGAGTTCGTGGTGTCGATGCCCCGCTTCTGCAGTCTGGTGGTGGGGTGTCGAAGAAGGCGTGGGGCTTGTACCGGCCTGATCGTTGGCTGGGTGTTGGCGACTGCTCTGATCGGCGGGCCTCCTCCTCGATTCTTAGCGTAGCAGAGACTGCGACGAGTGATGGGACGCTGGTGGACGACCGCCTGCCGCGCAGGGGTTTGCGGAAGTTGACCCACTGGATCGAGGTGTCCTGGGCACCAAAGTAGAGTGTCCCGCCTTCCCGGTCGTCCCAGGCGAGCGAGTAGATGTCACCCGAGGTGTCGTCGCACGGGTGGATAATGTACAGAGGCTGGAAGGTGGTCGTGCACCAGATCTGGGGTCAGCAGAGGTCACCTAAAGAACGCGATAACAAAGGCCGTCGCAACGATATAGACATAGAGGTGTGAAGGTCGAGTAAACGAAACCGACTGAGCCAATACAGCATGTTTGCACCAGACAAAATAGTAATGCTGAGCGTTGAAGGAGTTATCATGCAGCCTCGACACCAGCACAGATCGGAATCGACATCCATCGATGTCCTGATCTGGCTCCTATGCTGAAAACAAGTAATGTGTAGGTCAAAAGAGCCATAGCAGACGGACTGCAGCTTTTGTGCAAGGCTTCACTCTTGGCTCGAAACACATTGAAGAGCGTTCAGAAGCATGAATGACACCACTCTGGCAGACAGGTCCCATGACAGGCTCCTGCCAGGAGTGTACCCATGACGGAAGTCCCTAACAATGTGTCCAACAACACCCGTTTCACTCCTCCTCACAACGCTCCATAGCAACCTCGACCCAAACCCAACCACTCACCCTAATCTCCCCCGCACTGCTCGACGACACCAACCACCCCTTCTCCCTCACGATCAGCAGCGCCAGCACACTCCCCTCGTGCCCCAGGAGCCGGAACTTGGGCTGCAACGTGTCCCTCGAGAACACTGTAATCTCATTACACCGGCTCTGACACCCCGCGTACACGTGCTCGTCGTCCGCCGCGAGCGAGAGGACACGGCTGCCGCCTACGCTCAGAAGGTGCGCGAGGCTCGGGCAGGGGCCCATTCTCTGGCGGGTGAGGGAGTCGCCTAGTCCGCGGTCCAGACAGAGTTGAGAGGGGGATAGATAGGCAGATTGTCGTACAAGAGGTGTGCACGTAGTAAACAACAATATACCATTGAAGTAATAGACGTGTCAGCACATGTGATCACCCACTACCATGACCCGCACTCACCCTTCCGCATCGACTTTGGGATCGCATCGGCGCTGAATGGCATGCTGGAGTCCTGATGGCCTGTGCGTAGTCGCTCCTTCAGCTGCTCGGGCCCTTCAGCTGCTCGTCGAGCTCAGCTGCGCACGACTTGCTTGCTCCTCGCAATTCGGCTCGCACTTGCTGTCCGCCTGGAATCACGACAGTCGTCTGTGCAACGCTATGCAACGGCGTAGTGCAAGCTGCTTGACGTGATTGACGCAAGGCCGACGTTGATGTCCCTGGTCACTTTGTACTTGCCAGCTGGACCAGTAATGCACCCTCAGCGGTGTGATCTGACTGCTTTGGCAGTGCGCTGAGCGTATGAGTGAGTGCGAGTCTTGAGTGGTGTGTGTGTAGCTTGTAGCCGTGCAAATGTCTCATGTCGCAAGAAACATGAGTCCGAATCATGGAGGTATATGGTGTCATCCAGGCACGGCCGAATGCGGGGCAACAATGAAACCAAGTCAAGAGTGCCAGTGAGAATGTCTCGATTGTGCAGACGACAACTGCATTCGAAACGCCAGCCTGCCCTCTACACTTCTGACTCCTGCGATCGCATGCAGAAACGGGGTACGAAGCACGGCAGCGACAGTAGTTCTCCGTCTCGACCAGCGATGAAGATTGGTACAAAGAACATTGGTCTCCGCCACTATCTAGTTTCCTATGAGTGCCCGATCTCCGCAGCTGTCACTGCCTGCAGGATCTTCCAACAGACGAGTCGGATCTCGTGGAGTTCTGTTGCTTGCATTAAGACAAAGGTTGTCATACATGTCATGGCTAGAGGGTCTTCATGTGGAGAAAGTCAGGAGGAAGGCATTGGAGTAGCTGGAGGGTTCGCGGCACCGGTCCATTGTTGTTACTGAAGTCCGCCTCACTCCTACCGTGTTCTCATCGATGTGGGGCTCAATATGTGACCCGCTTGAAGTTCCCCGTCCCCGTGATGAAATCAAAAGTCATGGCTGACAGAGTGTCCTCCATCGATAACGCCATGACAGCCTGTCGCCCACCACCCCAACAGTGAGAACGTACTGTAGACATCCGATTCGATTCAGTATCTACGTCCGGGCTTCCATCGCTACGCATAACCATTTGTCTCTCTGACTTCACTTCCATAATCCTTCGTCACTCCCTTGTCATGCGCAATCAATATTCAGACTATCGCAAAGATCAGAATTTCCAGGACGCCTCAGCTGCACTAACGCACTATCGCAGCCTCCCTCACATTCCGTACCCCACATCTTATCTTACTGTATCACTCCTTAACATCTGATGCTGCCGAACAAGCACCCCAGCCCACATGATCGATCTCCTCGATCTCCTCGCCCACATAAGCCTCGGGCCTAGTGTCGTGTGAGCTCGTCGCTGCTCCTTGTACCTCGGACATGAGCTCGGCGAGGACTCGGCTGAAAGCACACATAGTCACATAGTCGCCTTTGTTCGAGTTTGAGTGGTACCACTTCGTTAGACCCCCGGATTTCCAGCCCTAAAAATGCCCCGGAAATGCGCGTTTCCGGAGCATTTTTTGACCCCAAAAATGGGCATTGTGAGGTCTAAAAATGCTCTTAAAAGCGACATTTTCCAGGCCAAAAATGGACCGGAAATGACGACTATACCCGAATATCCGGCCAACTATATTATACCCAGCGGCAAAAATAGTAAGTTCCTATACAGCCATTCCTAATGTATACTATCGATATGCTTATAAGCACTGCATTCCGGGTTCTATCCTTAGCATTAGGAGAACAGTTAGAATTTAGTAATGAGTGAGTCAGGCAAATATTATTAGTTTAGTTCAAAGTTCATTAGTAAGTATTGTTATGCATAAGACTATACTATGGCCGTATTATTAGTTTAGTTCAAAGTTCATTAGTAAGTATCACTTTTTGCCGTAGCACCGACTAGGAGTCGAACCTCGGATGCCGACGCATGGAGACATATTCATATATTGTTACGACTCTACCCTAGTAGGCGCAAGACCAAGGGTAGAGTCGTAACAGTATATATTGATCCTTCACGTCTAGTGACTGGTCAACATATCCACACCTACGTCTGTGAGTTGTCTTTGTCTGCTTACCACAGATACTCTTCATCTACTTCTACTACACCTGTGAGTTACCCTTACTGCTTACTACAGAAAACTACTTCAACTTCGTCATCAAGCTCAGTCATACCCCTCTACCCCATCCATCGCCATGTCCACCAGCTCTACTCAAGGTCAACGCCTGGCCCAGGTGGAGTCTCAGCTGCAACAGCTACTCGCCGCCCATGATGCCTTGCAACAGGAGAACAGTGCTCTGTCCAACACGCTTCACAACATTCAGCGCGAGCGTGAACAGTCACCACCCTCCTCTACTACCACTGCACCTAAGGCTCATGAACCAAAGGTGGCGCAGCCTGAGTACTTCCATGGTCAGCGCTCCAAGGTCACACCCTTCCTTACACAGGTCACTATGGTGTTCAAGCTTCAGCCATCGCGCTTCCCTACGGAGAACTCCAAGGTCCTGTACGCTGGATCCTTCCTTCGTGACACTGCCTTTCTGTGGTTCCAACCCTTCGTCGTCATGGACCCACCTCCTCTTTGGATGGACTCTTTCACTCTCTTCAGCAAGGAGCTGCGTACTACCTTTGGTGATCCTGACGAGGTTCACACAGCGGAACGCCAACTCTACGCTCTTCGCCAGCGCGGTCCTTGCTCAGCCTATGTTGCTGACTTCCAACGCTTTGCGGCTCTCATCAAGTGGAACGATGAGGCTCTATGTGCGCAATTCTACCGCGGACTCAAGGACTCTATCAAGGATGAACTCTCAAAGATGGATCAGCCTAGCTCTCTAGCTGACCTCAAAGAGAAAGCGATCCGTATTGATACCCGTCTCTTCGAGCGCCAGGTGGAAAAGGGCAACTTCTCCTCCAACAGAGGACGCACATACAGTACTTCTTCCACCTCAACCACTACTACGAGCACAACGCACAACCCTCGCTACTCTCCATTCAACACCGTCAAAACTGAGCAACTACGGATGACCACACCTCCTCACAGGACTCACACCAGCAAGGGACGCCTCACTCCTCAGGAATACCGTCGCCGGAAGGACAACAACCTCTGTGTCTACTGCGGTGGAGCTGGACACGCTGCCGCCAACTGCACTGTTGCCTCCTTGCGTCCCGCCAACAACAACAAGCCCAAGGAGAACACCAACTCGTCTACTCCGTCTCCCACTGCCTCGGGAAACGCCTAAGCCTCCAATCCTGCCACAGCCTGGGTTTGGAAGGCTCATCACCACAGGCTGTCGAGCATTTCATGCCTTCCCATCTCGCTACGGAACTCACAAAAGATTGGAACAAAATCCGCGACTACGCTCATGCCAACCATCTCGTTCTCAAGTTCTCTTTGGCTCCTCCTCAACGCTACACAACATTCGAACCACGCCACTGGAGCGCACTCGTCGATTCTGGCGCTTCCAGCAACTTCGTTGATGAAACTTTCGCAAAACAAATGAAGTTTCCTCTCACTCGTATTCGCCCACTACCTCTGCGACTTCTGGATGGAGCTGGAAACCCTACCAACGTCGCCTTC
This sequence comes from Cutaneotrichosporon cyanovorans, assembly GCA_002335625.1. NCBI lineage: Eukaryota > Fungi > Basidiomycota > Tremellomycetes > Trichosporonales > Trichosporonaceae > Cutaneotrichosporon > Cutaneotrichosporon cyanovorans. Next base: position 248,183 of record BEDZ01000022.1, on the reverse strand, counting down.
CAGACTACATTCAGCATCAAGATTCAAAACTTTGGCGTTCAACAAATCACTTGTCTCGTGACCTCTGTTGTCACGTATCCTATCATTCTGGGTATTCCTTGGCTGGAAACCCACGATCCCATCATTTCATTCGCCAACCGCACGATACTCCCTTCCAACCACTGGCCTGAACTCAACTACGGCGCCCTTTTCACTACTATGCCGTCTACGGATCCCCCACCTTCACAGGGCAGCGCACCCACACAACTACCATCATTTCCTATGGGAGGATACCGCTCTACTCACGAACCCACTCTTGCTGGACAAGAGGCATTGGTACGTGAGCTGTTCACTCACCGTCCGACCCTACCTGCAGAAGGGGCTAGGGACAGTGAGCCACTACTGCACCAACCGGCCATTACAGCTCAATGGATTATGGATGGTGACAGCATGATCCCAGAACGCACAAGCATGGATGACTTGTCTGGAGATCAAGTGCCGCCACACACGCCGCACTCTACTATTTCACCTGGGACTTTCAACTACTTTCAGGCCAGCCACACCGTTCACCCAGGACCACCAACTATCGCTGTTACGCCAGCATCACCAACTGCCACTACTGATACGCTCCAAGACTCCCAGCTAGTCCCTGCGGAGTACCACGATTACTTGGACGTCTTCAGCAAAAAGAACGCAGACCAACTACCACCGCACCGCGCATTTGACCACAGGATTCCCCTCGAGGAAGGCAAGACTCCCCCGTTCGGTCCCATCTATGCCTTGTCTGAGAAAGAACTAGGTGCACTGCGTGACTACTTGGATGAGAACATCCCGAAAGGGTTTGTTGTTCCCTCGGAATCACCAGCTGCTGCCCCAATTCTTTTCGTCAAGAAGAAAGATGGAACCTTACGCCTGTGCGTTGATTACAGGGGACTCAACAAGATCACCGTCAAGAACCGGTACCCTCTACCTCTCATCGGAGAACTACTGGATCGGCTACGCCATGCAAAGATCTTCACAAAGATTGATCTTCGGGGCGCATACAACTTATTGCGCATTGCTGAAGGAGAGGAATGGAAGACTGCCTTTAGGACGCGCTATGGCCTATACGAATACAAGGTCATGCCCTTTGGTCTCACCAACGCTCCAGCCTCTTTCCAGCACTTCATGAACCATGGCTTCCGTGACATGCTCGATAAGCATGTTATCTGCTATCTTGACGATATCCTCATCTACTCTGCAACCCCAGCAGAGCATCACAAGCACGTACGGCAGGTGCTTGACCGACTTCGTCAACTCGGACTCTACGCAAAGGCTTCCAAGTGCGAGTTCCACAGAGACTCAGTGGACTTCCTTGGCTTCACGATCACCTCGAATGGCATCAAGATGGACAAGAAGAAGGTCCAAACCATCCTGGCTTGGCCCACACCTTGCAACACATTTGATGTGCGTTCATTCCTCGGCTTCGCCAACTTCTATCGGCGGTTCATCAAGGACTACTCAACTATCGCCAACCCTTTGCTTCGCCTCACCAAGAAGGACACTCCTTTCACTTGGACATCGACTGAACAACACGCCTTTGACACCATCAAACAGGCTTTCACTTCAGCAGACATGCTGCACCACTACGATCCCAGCAAACCACTCATTCTGGAGACCGATGCTTCAGACTTCGCCATTGCTGGCATACTTTCACAGGAAGAGGATGGCGTAACTTACCCTCTTGCCTTCTTTTCACGCAAGCTTCAACAAGCCGAACTCAACTACGAAATCCATGACAAGGAGATGCTTGCAATCGTACAGTGCTTCAAGGAATGGCGTCACTACCTCGAAGGCACTGCTCAACAAATCAAGGTCTACACCGATCACCGGAGCCTTGAATACTTCACTACAACAAAGCAACTCAATCGACGGCAAGCTCGCTGGTCTGAGTTCTTGTCTGAGTTCAACTTTGTTATCATCTATCGTCCAGGAGTACAAGGTACAAAGCCCGATGCCTTGACACGCCGCCGTGATTACCACACCATGGAGAAGGGATCCAGTCTTGATCCTTCTGCCAACCCGCACAACTTGCAACAACTACTCAAACCTGGACAATACCTCGGTGCCACTCAAGATTTCACTGTGGTCTCTCATATCAGCGATGATATGAAAGCAGCATTGGACTTGGATGACAGCGCAAAGCCCCTTTTGGATCAAGCTACTCAAGACGACTCCGATTACACCCTCGATGACAATGATCTACTTCTGTTCAAAGACCACTACTATGTCCCAGATGCGCGTGACCTCCGCCTGCGCATACTTCGGGAGCATCATGACAACATCACTGCTGGTCATCCTGGACGCCGCAAGACTGAGCAACTCATTCGCCGTTCATACTGGTGGCCCAAGATGAAGGAATACATCCAGCACTACGTCTCCTCTTGTGACTCTTGCAACAGAGCCAAGTCACGTAAACACAAGCAGTACGGAGAACTCAAGTCACTGCCTGTACCACCGTACCCTTGGTCTTCTGTCTCAATGGACCTCATCGAATTCCTCCCTCCATGCAAGGGACACAACTCAACACAATCGTTCAACTCAATCCTCGTCATCGTGGATCGTCTCACCAAAATGGCTCTCTTCATTCCAACCGATACGGACCTCACTGCTGAGGAACTAGCTCGGCTCTACCTCACCCATGTCTTCTCAAAGCATGGGCTCCCACTCAACATCGTCTCTGATCGCGGCTCAGAGTTTACTTCACGGTTCTGGCGCTGCTTCACCAAGCTTCTAGGGATTGACCTGGCCCTAGCCACTACCGCTCACCCAGAGTCAGATGGACAGACGGAACGGACCAACCAAACACTCGAGGCCTATCTACGGCTCTACACTTCCTACAAGCAGGACGACTGGGTTGACCTCCTGCCACTTGCTGAATTCGCCTACAACAACGCCGTTCACTCATCAACTACTGTCTCTCCATTCTTCGCCAACTACGGTTACAACCCTCGTGCCAACTTCACCCCCGCCGATGTCACCAACTTACCCAACGCACCCACAGCACGCATTCAGGTTGAAGGTCTCTCTCAACTCCACGACTTCCTCCGTGAGGAAATGGCCAAGGCTGCTGCCTCTGCTGCTCACCAGTTCGACAAGCATCGTCAACCAACACCAACCTTCAACATTGGACAGAAGGTTTGGCTCAACGCTGAGAACATCCAGACGATACGCCCAGCAAAGAAACTGGACAGCAAGTACCTTGGACCCTTCACCATTGAAGAGAGAGTATCATCGCATGCCTATCGCCTCAAGCTCTACGATAACATGAGAATACATCCAGTCTTCCACGTTCAACTACTGGAACCCTACGTCGAGAATGAGATTCCCAACCGCACGCAACCTCCTCCTCCACCAGTTGAGGTAGAAGGACAGGAAGAGTATGAAGTCGAAGACATACTCGATACCAAACTGGACAAGCGGTTTGCAGAACCTCGACGCTACCTTGTTAAATGGGTAGGCTATGACGAGACTACTTGGGAACCACCGTCTCATCTACAAAATGCTGTGGATATACTGCAAGACTTCAACAAACGGCACAACATTACGCTCACTACAACTACCGGTACTGGGACATTATAGTTGGGCGCACCGCAACTATTACTACAGTCATCATCAACAACGGCACTACCTTTCCACCATGGACAACTACTATTCACTCATTACCATGGCTACTTCGATCATTCAACCTCGTTCGATTTATTCGAGATACATCGAACTCGAGCCAACTCGAATATTACACTTGACCTCAAAAGAAATCAGTCACCTCGCTCCCTCAGTCACCTCGCTCGCTCGATGCGGACTTGGCCAACTCCGCTCGCTTGCTCAATCGCCACTTCGATTGGTTACTACCATCAAGCGAGCTCATCAGGTGACACCTCGCTCATTCGCCACCAACGGCACCTCGCTCGTTCACCACTTGCGCTCATTCGCCACCCACCTCGTTCACCACCCTACTCGACTGCTCGATACCTCGCACTTCGAGCTCGCAACATCACTCGACCGAGCGCACAACTGCATACAGCCAAGCTCACTACCTCGATTACTCGACTACTTCGTTCGGACTACTACTGATTACTACTAAAGGCCTCTGATGATTGACTTCAGCTCCTTCATCAACCTCGCTCGAACAATGGCCTCGACCGAACGATGGTGATCGAACAGCATATCGAGCTCATCCCACTCTGAACGAAGCTCAGACAACTGGAGTCGAAGCCCATCTCGCTCGGCACCTCGTTCAATCGCTGGCTTATGCTCTTCTTCTTCCTTCACTACTGGCTCGATCCTTGGTACCTCGATGGCTCGCTCGGCTGCTGGCTCGACTACTCGCTCGCCCGCTTGCTCGATTGATCCCATCACTGTGCTCAGCAACAAACAACTCTCACTCACTCAGGTGCTCGACCGACCACCCCAGCTCAACTGGCTGCTCGATCGGCTGCTCGACTGCCATCTCGATCGGTTGCTCGATCGCTGTGCTCCTCTGATACAGAGAGCACCTTGCCCCTAGTCGAACGCACCGAGCGCACGATGTCCCCATACCATCCTGGATGCAAGTTGGGTTGACCCTCCTTGTACCAGCACACTGGTCACATTTGCTCAATCGAACGAGCCCACATGCTTCGATCCTCCCAGCCTGAGCTCGACGAGCGATCGTTCGATAAGAAACTCGCTCTCCTCGTTCGGCCGCTACACCAGAAGCATAAGCAATTGCAAACTGTTGCTCGATGGCTCGATCGTTCGGCATCAAGAGAACAAGATCGTTCGATACCAAGGACTTACCAAGGGGATCATCACATCGACTATTATACATCGAACTCATTCGACCTACACCACTCGAGCTCATACTACTGCAACATCGCTCGACTTTACTTTCATACCTCGTTCAACACATACCTCATATCAGGTTCATCTCGACCTCGAGCCGAACTTCGGCTATCTCGTTCGACATTCCTTGTCTCACCTCGATCACCTGATCTTATCTCGGTCAACTCGCACATCAATACTCGACTACTTCGTTCGATTACTACGCTCATTCGATTACTCATTCTTTCTATGGCTGCGGACTTGTTCAACTCCGCCCAACTCCAGCATAGGCTATCTCCCCACATTGAGTGGACATTTCTTCGACACCCTTTCCTGCTCGCAGGAGCTCGCATTTACAGGAGGGGGTACTGTTACGACCCTGCAAGCACTCGCTACCAAACCGCCACTTTCGTTTCCTCTATTGCAGGCTCGCAACCCATATCAAGCACCACCACCGCTATTAGGCCTGGCCTCATCACCGCTCACCTGGTTATCGGTCACATGGTTATCTCTGAAACATTCCACACGACCAGATCCTACGACCAGATCCTACGACCAGATCCTCTGACCAAAGCCTCCGACCAAAGCCTCCGACCAGATCCTCTGACCAGATCCCACGACCAGATCCTACGACAAATGCTGCGCAACATGTTTCACGCTTATCAAGATAACGATAACATTTGCCACTCATAGCCTTTTCCATACGATATATAAAGGCCAGCATTCTGGTGCTCTTGATCCTTCTTCCAAGGATCAATATATCATACGTTACCATCTAAGGCGCTCTCATCTACATCTACACCACACACTAAGTACAGTTACTTTGCTTGTTACCACACCGGTGCTCTGAGCCATAGCTTGGCTTGTTGTCACTGCGTATCAAGCTTAGTACACTGTCCTTGTGGGGTCCCACCTTCCTTGACTTACTCCATCACCGCCACTTCACCACATCGCCACACCACCAGTATTTATACTTGCCACACTTGCGCCTGTGGGATCCTTCAAGTATAACTACGTTCCGACCAGTTCACGGACTTGCAACTACACGGATAGGGATCACGCTCCTTGTCCTAGCAAGTGTGCATACGACTACTATCCTGTCTACCCTTGGTCTTGCGCCTACTAGGGTAGAGTCGTAACATATATACAAACCGGTTGGTAAAAGGGCGCTCTAATAAAGAAGAGAGTCATCCGGTTATGTCCTCTGGTCATGGTTACCTAACAACTCGCTTATGTAAACTTTAGCAACATTTTGATGTCATTTTCTAATCTGAAATCTAACAGAAAATGAACGCCAGCCACGTGGCCGGCCACGGAGCCAAATTCCATGCATTTTAAGAGCGTTTTCCGACCTGGAAATAAGGGCACCCAACGAAGTGGTGGTACGCTCTATCAGCTATCAGGCTATACTACTGCTAATGATCAGAAATGCGATGCTAATCGGCCGCCGTTTCAATAGCATCTGCACTCTATTGTCAATTAGAGATCGACCTCTAATACACTACCACTGTCGGGACTACTCGCCCGACATAAGCCCGCCCGCTCGCTGTGTACAGCAGCATAACCGGTATACCCGGGGGCGTATAGCCGGTGGCGCCTCGTCCAACCATGCGGCGGGAGTAAAGCGCTTCTATGCGGTTGGTAGCATTCCAAGAACCCGACTTTGATTTCTGGGACTGGGACCAACCTCATAACTCGATTGTTGATCAGAAGCAAAACGTCGACCAGCTCGGGCGACATCAAGCGACAGACTAGGTCAACTAGCAAGACACATCCGACGACAGCGCACTCGTAACCGACCCCTCCCCCCACACCAACTCCACCATTCCACGCACCACCGCGATGTCCTCCAACGACGCGAATGAGATCGAGGCCGTCGCGACCGAGCAGCAGCAGCAGAAGGCGACGGTCGACCCAGTGAAGTCCTTCCTCTCTGGCGGTATCGGTGGTACCTGTGCTGTGCTCGTCGGGCACCCGTTCGACCTGACAAAGACGCGGCTGCAGACCGCTCCGCCGGGCGCGTACACTGGTGGTCTGGATGTCGTGCGCAAGACGTTTGCAAGGGATGGTATCAAGGGGTGAGTAAAAAAAAAGAGGGCGGAGGAGCTTGAGCATAAGGGGACGAGTTGGGTCGGGGTGTAAAAAAAAGACCAAGTGCTCATGTGAGCTCCAACTTCCAGGCGACAATGTGCTGGCTGGCTTTTACTCAGCTCTGTCCTACGAGCAGTTGCTTGAAACCTATCGCTACTGAAGTTGTTGACATCGAGCGCCCGATGTACTCCATCTGGAGGTGCTCAGGCGCCGATGGGTGCTGTATCGGTACTGTTAAGCTCTGGCATTGGTGTGCTTTGGAGCTCTGACGGTACATTGACTTGACCATGTCAGAAAGCTGCATCGATGTAGTACGACGGTGGTGATGCTCTAATCTCTCCCGAGCCCTGTCCTCAGTGTTCTGAAGACTTTGTGGGAGAAGATAATGGAAGTCCTGCCAATCTGCATCCAACACCCGCTGATGGACACCCGCTGACCCACCCCAGATTCTACCGTGGCATCACTCCCCCACTCGTCAGCGTGACGCCCATGTTTGCTATCTCCTTCTGGGTGAGTCATTGGTGCGAGAACAACATGGGAGTGGGCGAGGGGCGAGGGGCGAGGCGTCGAGAGCAGTCATGAGGGAGCGGGAGGGCAGAGGGGTGTACGATGCGGCACACCTAGCAGTGATTTGCGCATCTGCTTGCCCGAGTTCTTTCACATCAACCCTTGGCGATCTGCTCCCACTCCGTCTCGCATGTCACCTAGCGGTGACATGCAGTGGCTAGGTGACATGCAGTGACATGATTCGCCCCCTCGCACACATCACCGAAGGTGATGTGCGCTCCCCTCTTCCACTCGCACATACCACCTTTGGTGGTATGCGCTCGTTCAGTGCTAACCCCAGGGCTACGACATGGGCAAGCGCCTAGTCTACGCAGCAACACCCAACCGCACCGACCAAACCCTCTCGACTGCCGAGATCGCCGCGGCAGGCTTCTTCTCCGCCATCCCGACTACGCTTGTCGCTGCTCCTTCCGAGCGCGTCAAGGTCCTCCTCCAGGTCCAGGGGCAGGGCGGGAAGGCGGCGTACACTGGCCCCATGGATGTTCTGCGCAAGCTGTATGCTGAGGGCGGGTTGAAGTCGATCTTCAGGGGTACGGGCGCGACGGTGCTGCGTGATGGGCCGGGGTCTGCTGCGTGAGTATGAGCAACGAGGCAACGAGTCGACGAAGTCGACGAGTTGGCGAGTAGGCCAAGTTCATGTCTTGTTGGAGGATCTGGGCGAGATGAGGTCTGAACGGGGCCACCGTTGAGCATTTTGCATGAGAGAGAGCTTCAAGGTCTGACATGGGAACTATCTTCTCTGTTGCTCATGTCGTTCGTTGAGATGAGATCCTCACGGTCTGCGACCTCTACAATGGGCCAGCTCAACAAGGTACAGTGTCTAACAACGGCACTGTCATCTTTAACCTGTACTTGACGAATCACGACTTCATCTTCTTCCTACCATAGTCCATCCAACAACACGACCACCCCCCCCCCCCCTTGTCCACCCCTCCCCGACCCCTGCTGACCCCAGCTACTTTGCCGCCTACGAGATCGTCAAGAAGAAGCTCACCGGTGGCCCCAAGGTCGACCCCGTCACCGGCGCGACCACCGCCGCGCCCCTTTCCCTCCCCGCCGTCATGTTTGCCGGTGGCTGCGCCGGTGTCGCGATGTGGGCGATCGCCATCCCCCCCGACACGATCAAGTCGCGCCTCCAGTCGGCTCCGGCCGGGACGTACTCTGGCTTCCTGGACTGTGCGCGGAAGCTGATCGCGAGCGATGGTGTCACTGCGCTCTGGAAGGGCTTCGGGCCGGCCATGGCGAGGGCGTTCCCGGCCAATGCGGCGACGTTCGTTGGTGTCGAGGTGTCGCTGAGCTTGATGAACAAGCTGTGGTAGGCGCGCGTCGTGACGACGTGACGAGCGTAAGCGAGTCGCGTCAAGCGGCGATGGTGTATGGACCCGGCGAAGCGACGAAGGAAGCGAGGCGATAGTGGCGGGCTACGAAGGGAGCGACGAGAACGGGCTACAGAAGCAGCGAAGGGAAGGCGACGTCTGCACAAAACAGCATGTAACTGGGCAACAAGCAGCGAGCGCGTGCCAGCCGTGTCGTTGGGATTGTGAGACGTAAGACTGACTCATTGGGGCGTGGGGATAGCGTCACGGGAGACAGGCGGAATTGTGGCACGGTGGACAGCAGTCGAGCGATCACAGTCGGAAGTAGAAGAGCAAGCGTGATAGAAGATACCATAGAGTGTACCTAGATCAGGCTGTATGCATGCAGCGGGTGTTGGGTGGGTCCGGGCCCAATGAACTCAGTGCTAAGGCGAAAGAACGCGGGCGGAATGAGAGGTCCAAGATGGCTCAGCGTCAATGCTAAATGGTTCGCGTTGCGCTGTATAGCAATGCCGTACTGCTCCTCATCGACAGGAGGTTTGACTCTTGTCCGTGCACTTGATGCCTAACTGCTCACGCAGCTATGTCTTGCAGATCATTGCTCGCACGCATGTCCCATTGGCAAAGCGACCGTCTCTGTGCGAGTGGGTAAGATAGAGCCCACCGTGTGTTGGCAGTGTATCGTGGGCCTCGTCGTCAACATGATCACCGTGCATGCTTGCCTGTGTCTGAGCAAACTGCGCGCAACTGTGGCAGTGGTATTTGATGCATGCAGACATCGCCAGCAGCTCTGTAACTCTACTGACATGAACATCAGGCAAAAAGTGAAGGAGTTGAATGGACGCAAAAAGATACACCGTAAGGGAGTCGAACCCCTGCCGCGTCGATGGCAACGACGCATGATACCGTTTCACCAACGGTGTTGGATGATTGGTCATGTTCGAAGGTGGAGTGGGCGGCTATGAACCCCTGCATCCACCAGAAGGCAGGAGTCCAGACCTCTTTGTATCGTTGAAGTCAAGTTTTTCAGCGCAGTGCACTCGCTTGCCTAGCTTGCAGGATCGTGCTCTACAGCTCCATGATGCCTTCACCTCCCCTTAGGTCCACCGCCAAGTGTCTCATCACGGTGAACTACCCCTTAGGTCCACCGCCAAGTGTCTCATCACGGTGAACTACTGATCCACACCCGAGGCTGCAGAGTTGCTTCGGCAGACAGCGAGCGGCTTGGCACTATCGTCCGGCTCTGTCGTGACTGACAGATCGTCAGTGATCTACCGTTAAGAGGGCAGATGGGGCTGAAGAAGCAGACAAGCGACATACCGCCATTTGGACTGCCAGAAGCTTGTCAACAGTCGAACTGAGCCGCCCTCATTCCTGTGTCTGCGGGAAGATTTCCAGCTCCAGCTCAGTCAGAAGCAGTGGGAGAAGGGAGGGCTGACAGATGTCTGGACGAGCAAAGGAGGGGCACTCGATCCGGCAGGTCGCACGCCAGAAAGGTTTAAGAAATGTCAGAAGGGAGTGCAGGTTGGAAACGGTGATAGCTGTCATGATCAACAGATCAGGTCGGAAGGAGGTGCGAGGTCTGCGTTGGCGGATAGCAGCCACCAGTCGTCAAGTAGCGCACTGCAATGGCATCGTCGTCGAGAATCGTAGCTATCTTTACAGCGGGCGGTCAATGAAGTAGAGCGTACGTTTGCATACTCGTTACACGTTCAACAGTTCGACGCCTGGCCTCGCTGCACCAGCATCCTCGACCGCGACCCGCTACCTCCTCTCGACGCAGAGCGTGCACACCGCAAGACAGCTGAGCTGCTCGACGCTGAGCCACCTGTTGACGCAGAACAGGCCATGAACTCGACGCAGAACCGTCTAGCCGTACATCTGCTCAGCGCAGTGCAGTCTCCACGCTCAGCGCACAACGATCCTTTCACCATCGCAAAACCATCCATCAACTCGACGCGCTACGCGTCCACTGTGTTTTCAACGCTCAGCACAACACATTGCGACCGACTGCGCTACATTGACATCGGGACAGAGTGCCTAGGACGCGCGCGAACGCCAAGTTCACCAAGTGAAAAGCCACCGGCAACCTTGCAGTGTCACGAGGAACGACGTCGCCATCGCTCATCACGCCATGTACCAAGCATCTGCACCCCCGATACTGCCGACGGGTTGACCAGCGGGTTGGCAGAACTGGAGCTTCTCTTAGACTCGGATGAACGACTCCTACCACTCTTGCACTTCGGGTGTGCTTGGCTACTCGCGAAAGTCAACAACAAGGCAGGAACAGGTCTAGCAAGCCGTAGTGCCATAGTGACAAGCACTGTAACTTCCCTGTTCTTTTTCGTTTCCGCTCTAGCATCGATGCGCTGCTACACGTGCGTGCAATGATCGATGAAACTCTTCACAGCTGGGAGCAGAGCATGCACAGCTTATGCAGCTCACTGTCTACACGGCAGGGCATGTTGTGGTCGTGTTTGTTTGCAGGTTGCGATGTGCTACCAGTTGCGACGCGCTCGTCATATACGCCCGCGTCGCGGCCCTCATATACCCTGGCGCCGTGTCTACGTCGGTCGCTAAGCGCGTCGCGCAGCTGGGCACTCGACGTCCGCAGTCATTCGGCGCTGCAGAGGTTGTTGCCGATTTCCGATACACGTCCCCGAACAAAATGTAAGCTATAGACTACTGTGTTCTGCGCACTGCGCACCATACACCGTGCTTGACTCGCTGTGCTGATCCCTTCACCACCACATGAAACACCCAGCGCTCTCCTGAAACGGGCACACGGCATTCGCCTCGGCAACGCACATTGCCCCTCCCTGGCAGATCAAGGACATCGAGGAGGATGAAGGGGATGAAGGAGACCAGTAACTACAAAGCCCTTGTCAAATCAGGATCCCCCCGACGTCCATCCGGAGCTCCGTGGCACAGTGGCGGTGGCTGACGATACTGACGACATACAGACTGCCCATGATGATGTCCATGAACAGCGCTACAGCGCTTGCCTGCTTGGGTTTGCTCTACTGCTAGACCACACTTGCTCTCCTCCCAACTAACTCTGAGCTTGCTGCTGCAAACAACTGCCTAGACTCGATTGAGTGCAAGGAGAAGCGTATCATCTCCTTGCTGCTGCGCATTTTCATCCCGCACACTAACTCTCCTCCACTGTTGCCCACCTCCCTTCTTGGGAAGGACGGCAGAAGAGTACGACATCGGCGAGATGCGTTTGATCACTGCTGCTGCTGCTTCCGCCACTGCGCGCTCGCTCGTCATTGCCATTATTGTCAGAAGCAGTGACATGTCGTCATACCAAATGTATCACGCATCACCGAGGCGAGCATAATGACGATAATGAATGTCTTGCTCTGCTGCAATTGTTTGAGTAATACTGCGAGTCAATGCAGCGGAACCCCCGACAAGCGTTGCTTCTTCCCGGCCCTGCTGCGCAATGTCGTCGTGATCCATCACGCTCTCGACGACGCCGATGATGCCGACTCGAAAGTCGGTGAATCTTCCGGTTCCTCAACGTTCATCCAGCCTACTTCCAGCCTCCTTCTTGATGAGCTCCCCCTCCCCTCCTAGGCTCTCTGCTCTGCTTGCCCAACTTTCCATGTTGGGTATGAAGACGTGAACTTTATCGGCCGTGGTTTTGTACGTTGTTGTCAACTGCCGACGTTCTGCCAGCTGTTCCTAATTGCCTAATTGCCTCGACCTACCTCGCGACGCCTGCCGCCGTAGGAACTATTGCCTCGCTTGGATAACCTCGACCTCATGCCTGCCAAGCACAAGTGCGTCTGCCCCACGAGTTTCCAGGAATAAACTCGGCCCGAGCAGAGGTGACTCTCCTGCTCTGAGCTTGCACAAGGCCTTAGTCTTGAGGCGTCGCACTAGTACAAGTCGGCAAGCTCAGCCGTAGCTCTCTGTCCTCCCTCTCTCCCCTGGCACCTACTTGCCTTCTGGGACACCGGTAGTACTGACTAATGATCGACTACTGAACCACTTTCCACTTTCCGATGACCCTGCCTCTGCTCCAGCGGCCCCACCCGCTAAACCCGCCAGCCCTGTGCCCACTCTTGCCAGAGCTCGTGATTCACACGGCGCATACCCCTTTGTACCCTCGAAAAAAGGTAAAAATCATCCTACCGCTCGTCACGGAATGTCGCAGTCGAGCAGCGTCGGTCGGTCGGGTGCGGGTCTTCGCCGACAATCTGCCGTACAGTCGAGGAACGCTCTGACTTGGGGTTCTGGGATTAGAGGATTAGGATGAACGAGCAAAAAAGAGAGACCAGGCCCCCGCAGCAGCAGCGGCAGCAGTAATGGTTACGAGCAGGAGCAGGAGGAGCACGACAACGAACGTTGGTGCGTTAATTCGCTCGCATTCGGTTCCGTTCCGTCGTCTCTCTCCTCCTTGGCCTGTTTCTCACCCACTTGCCTCAATCACGACTATTGCCTTACTCGGCCGCGTGCCATGACATGCTGCTAAGCCGCTGCTCTAACGCATCACATTGCGTCCACGCTACGATTGACTGACTGACCTTTCACCGAACCAGGAGAGGTTAGGCAATGACGCACGGAACGAGAGAGATGAGAGACGGGGGGAGGCGATAGGAACCGCAGTCGATACTAACTTCCCCTCCCACCCTCTCCTAGCCTCCCCAAGTGCAGTGCAGTGCACCCCCGTAACACGCGCGGTACCTCCCCCCTCCCATCTCTCCGTGTTGACACTCCGCAGCAGCTTCGAGCATGCAACGCGTGCGTTGCTCGCTCGCCTTCGCTGCTCTTGCGCTCTTCCCCCACGCCAACTCTTGCCTCTGGACCCCCGCTTTCTCACTCTAGCTAACACCCTCGCCCCAGGTATATAACATCTCCCCCACTCTCGCCTCTCATCTCTCTTCATCACATACGTCTCTCCTTGTCAGCATCACACTTGCTTAACCCTCAACAAAACACCACCAACCACACACAATGAAGCTCCAGCTCCTTTCCATCCTTGCTGCTCGTGAGTAACAATTGCTTCGAGCAGTCGCGCGATAACGGAAACACTTCCTTCGCGCGACGCTCGAGCGTCGCATCTACTAAGCCCCGCGCTAACCTCACAGTCGCTCTCGGCGTTGCTGCCCAGGAGTCCGCCTCGGGCTCTGCCTCTGGCTCCGCTGCTCCCTCTAGCGCCGCTGGCGGCGCTGAGCCCTCTGCCTCCGGCTCCGCCGCTGGTGAGGGTGCCTCCTCCGCTGGCGGTGCCGAGCCCTCTTCGGCCGGCGGTGCCGCTGAGCCCTCTGCCTCCGGCTCCGGTGCTGGTGCCGGTGCCGCTTCCTCTTCGGGCGGCGCTGGTGGTGCTTCCAGCGGTGGCAGCGCCAGCCCCACTGCCGGCGGTGCTGCTCAGTCTTCGGGCGGCTCTGTAAGTGTCCATGAGATATGCTCGTATGATTGGCACTGACATTCAGGCCTCCGGCTCCGCCTCCCAATCCGGCTCTGGCGCCCCCTCGGGCTCCGCCTCCCACTCCGGCTCTGCCCCCTCGGGCTCCGGCCCTTCCGGCTCTGGTGGCGGCGCCGCCTCCCCCTCGGCCTCAAAGGGCAGCGGTGCCGTTGCCAACATCCAGGTCAACGGCGCGACCGTCGCCGCCGTCGTCATGGCTGCCGTTGCCGGTGCCGCCCTCGTCTAAGCGCATATGTGCTAGGGTCGAGAGGTTTCGCGCATCTTTTCGCGCATGCCCATCGTGTCGCCATCGCGTCCCCCCTTCGTTAAGTAATTAGACCATGAGCCATTTCTTCTTTCACTCCCTTTTTGTATACGCGATGTACTTGGCATGCCGCGTTGTTTGATCTTCATGATGCTGGGTTTGAAACTATTGATGATTGATGTGTCAGTCATCTTGGCGCTTGAGACCGCGTTGCTCTACGCTGACCTTCCAGCACCATCGGTGGCTGAGTGTCTCATCGACTGCCTGATGCTGAGCACTCCATAGTAATGACTAGACTGTACCTGGCAGGACGCTGGCTTGCTTCCGTGAGCTTCCCCTTGTGCAGTCGATCTAACGTCTGCCTTGTGAATGATCATAGGTGGCGTGATGCTCGAATGTCGAGGATGGTACATGACAACGGATTCACCACGTTGGTGTGTCGCCCTTGGTTGGCCTGCGTCCTTCGGGTTGAGTAAGTCGAGCTACGTACCAGTGATAAGATGACTCCGATGTGTCTCAGTAGATTGGGATGGTGCAGAGCAGAGAGACTTGACCCTTCGCCGTGACAGTAAGTGGCGCTCTTACTCACCTCGTTCCGTCACCTGCCATTTTCTCGTTCAATGCCGCACACAATGCGATGCCAGTCAGCAACCCACCACGAGCACGTTCAACGGTGACTCCTTGAGAAGTGAGATCGGTTGGCCTGTAACACAGCACAGTGCAACTGCGTTTGCAGAATGAGGAACGTCACAAGAATGGAAAAACAATGTGCTACGCCCCCCTCCTGCTTTGCTATAAGAAGGCGACACTCATGCTGCCACATGACCAGCACCCCATGCGTCCATGCATCCACGTTCGACACCTTGCTCGCTTCATCTACATCTGGCAAGAGAGCGCGACTGATAATACCACCCACGTTCAACGATGTCTCGGTATGTGGTGCGGTCTTGGGCACCGAGTGGCTATATTAAGCCATACCGGGATGGTAGCGAACAAAAAGGAGCGGAAATGAGAGTGCGTACCGCAATGGAGGTTCGCTTTTCGCAATGTTGCAAGCAGCACTGTGCTTGGCATGATGAGCAGGTGATTAGGTGATACTCTTGCAAAGGTGGAGCAGCAGAGCGATGGTGCATGCATTGCAGATTAATGACTGATGGCGATGATATGCCAAGAGAGTGGTCGCTGCCCAGAGCCACAGTGGCAAGGAGGCTGTGGAATGTGAACCTTCCTGATTACTACAACCCCTCTGTCATCGCTGCATGATTGTCAAGCTTAGCTGAGACGTATCAGAGCATCGTAGTCGGTTTATGCAGTTCATCTCGCGCCGTGGAGTATGACAGGGGTCGTGCAGTACGTGGTGCTGGACGCCACCACCGTGGCGTCGCTGATCGTGGCAGAACTGTTGCCTGCTGAACACAGGCGTCGCAGATAGCGCAGCATCTACATCAGTACAGGCAGTGAGGGACGACGCTAAGTAGGCGCTGAGAAGGTCACCCTATAGCAACACAGAGGACCACAGAGGATCACAAAGCACTCTAAGGTATCTCAGGCAGCTCAGCGCCTGTAGGTAAAGATGTGATACTCAAAAGAGTTTCAGTGCGCGTCCGGGACCTCTCCTCCAATGGACAGCGTTCAGCGTTTATGCTCAGTGTTAGTACTGTTGCTCAGTGTTCGTACTGCTGCTCAGTGTTAGTATTGTTATTCAGTGTTCCTGTTGCTGCTCAGTGCTCGAAAACTCAGTTAGCCTCGATTCAGCATGGTCAGTGAGTATCGCTACACATCCAGCACAAACACCCCAGATAGCATGTCCTACTCCCACTTCACCACCCGGTCAGGATACGCCGCAACCCACGCCTTCCATCCGCCCTGGAGCACGAGCACCTCCTGCTCTGATGCACGGCCCTGCGACTCGAGATAGTCCTGGTACCATGCTGCGGTCTTCTGTCCGCGTCCGCCGGGGCTGCACGAGTTGCAGTGGAAGATGAGTTTGGGGATGCTGGTGTTAGCGGGGGCATGTGGAGGGTGGGGAGGGGGGTGGGTTCAGAGTGAACGAGGCGCTGGGGGAGTACTCGCAATCAGCTCGTGCAGCACGGACTCTCAAAGATGTAGCATTGTATTGGCCGAAAGCTCTGCCTGAATACCTGTACACAGCGCTGACTTCCTCGTTTCAGCCGTCGCATAGAATCAGCAGTACGCCCATTGAGGATGCAGACTGAAAGGACAGAGGACAGACATCAAGATTCGCCATGCAGTAATTTTGAGGTATACAGCGACTGCTTGCGCCGTCTGATGATCACTTAGAGCCTCGTTACGACTACACTTCCCGAGCCCTCAGTCACAAGCCGCCCCCAGCCACTCACCCAGCCAGCACCCTTGCATTGTTCGCCAGCGTCGGATAGAACGTATGCGCCGGGAGGTTCACGGCCGCGGGGTGCATGGCTTTGTTGTCCTGCTGTCAGTGGCGTCCATGCTCTAGTGCCCACATCGATGTCAGTGCGGCGGACATCAACCACGAGGTACTCGCCGTCCTTGAGGTTGGCGAGCTCCTCTACGGTGATCTCCTTGGGAGTAGACTTCGGGACGGGCAGATTGGCAGACCAGGACATCGCTGAGGCAGTGAGAGTTGTCAGGTTTGGATGATGAGATGGTCAAGGCAAAGAGTTACGCTGATGATAAGAAGTTGTCGAGGACGCGTCCAAGCGATGGCGTGAAGCGACCGTTGACTTTCAAATTGGTCTCGGAGACCCCACCCCCGCAGGGGTGAGTCTTAACAGCTCTGTTAGAACGCTTATCCTACACATCTCACTGATCTCCTTTGCAGGGCCACCATGCACTGCTGTTACTCAATGCTCTCGATGCTTCATATCATGCTGCCGCGTGTATCGAGTGAGTGGGCAACAGCGATGGTGTTGTTGTGATATCCCAGACCTGTGGATCCGACTTCGCTTCACTCGCCAGTAGCCGACATGCGCGACATTGCCCATACCCCCCTCCTTGATCAATAAACTCAGCCACATCCTCAACAACCACCTTCGAGCTCTCCTTCACCATCTGCTCAGCTGACAGACGCATCAGCCATCGCTGTTCCTCTTCTTAATCAACTGTTACGGCCGTCAGAAACATCACTGCTGCAGGTCCCACGTCCCACTCGGCCGTGTCTTTCGGCATCTTGAACGGCACAGAGACTCCCGCGTGCACTCGATACGACCATCGACCAAGCCCACCTCCGCCATGTGCAATGTCCGCCGCCAGCGCTTAGTCAGGCCATGAAGCTGCAACTTACTACTTATCCACTACTCTATCTGCCTACAGTCGCTGACGAGCCCGTCGCAGCATCGCCAGCGACCTGCACACATGCAATGGCAACGGATTCGGCGAAGGTAGAGCACGAGATTGGCGACTCGGCGGCCGCCGGGGCTGCACCTGGCGCTATTTCGACTTCGCCGTACCCCATGTCCGCGAATGTTGAGAAGATCGATAAGCCAGGCCACACACCAAGCCAGCGGACGTCGCAAGCAACGCTGACACCAACCGCGCTGCCGGATGGGTGCTCGTATGGGGAAATACCGGCCAAGGAGGATGGGAAGGGTGCTGAGCGGGTCATATGGGTCGACTTCCCGCCGGATTCGAGAGACAATCCGTTCTACTTCTCGACGAAGCGCAAGGTTGGGATTGTCATCTGCGCACTGGTGTACTGCGGGTATTGCTGTGAGTGTGGTGGGCGTGGATTCACCACGACCTTTATGTGTAGCCTTGGTCGTGTTGAGTCGTGTGACCAGACCTCTCCTGTCGAAGAGAGGAAAGCTGCAGAATGAGCCGCACCCAATGCTTTGCCCACCGAAATCTCTTGACGTTGATATTGTTTCTCGATTTATATCTGGTCTTCAGCACACTCCTGCATCTCACCCTCGAACCTACTGACAGCAGCAATAACGGCGTCGGCATTCGCAATCCAGGCCGGCGCGATGTGTAAGGACATCCACTGCCCTCCCTTCGGCGCCGAGGCCGGCATCGCACTGTACGCATGGGGTGCAGGCATCATGCCGCTGTTCGTTGCGCCCATCTCAGAGGAGCTCGGCAGGCGACCAGTGTACCTCATTGCCCTGGCCCTGCTCTGGATCTTTCACCTTGTCCATGCTGTGTGAGTAGCCAATACAACCTGATCCGACCACCTGCTGACTTTTCAGTGCCCAGAACACTGCAACGGCCCTTGTGGCACGCTTCATGTGCGGCGTCGCTGGGTCAGTGGGCACATCAGTCGTCGGAGGGTCGATTTCGGACATCTTCACCCCCGCGCACCGCGGACTGCCAATGGGTCTCATGGGGTTCATCCTGTACTTCACGACAGGAATCGGGGGTACGATCTTTGCGTATGTCACGACGAGGCTGTCTTGGAGATGGGTGTGGTGGATCATCACCAGTGAGTGGGAGCTGTACACCAGAGCTGCAGTGGCGGCTATAAAGAAAATTTCCTTGCTAACACCAGTCTCCCTAGGAGCCTGTGTCCCCATGTATGTCCTCTTTATGCCTGAAACTCGCGCCGGTATTATCCTGCGACGACGGGCAGCCAAGCTGCGCAAGGAGCGTGGCTTGTCTGACGGAGGACGCTATCTCTGCCACGACGAAGTGAACAAGGTCAAGTTCACTACAGCCATGAAGACCAGTCTGGTGCGCCCGCTGGTGTTTCTCACCACTGAGCCGATTGTCATGTTCTTCTCCCTCTGGGTCTCGCTTGCGGTGAGTAGGAGTCTGGGACGCAAGCTGACAACAGTGGAGTGTAATGTACATCCAGATCGCAGGATTACCGTACATGATGAGGACGTTGTATGGTTTCAACACCGAGCAGGTTGGGTTGATCTACCTAACCATGTGGTGAGTAAATCTCAGCAGGGACAAGACTATAGTGTCTCGTAAGGGGCATCGTCACATCGCGTCTCAAGGCATCTCATCGGTGGTCCCTAAGTCTGGAGTGCTTGTTGGGCTACAGCCTTTATCGAGGTCACTAAACCCATACTTTCCTCTGCAATGTCTGTCCCACTTGCTGACATCAGCATTGGCTCCCTCTTTGGCTACTTCGGTGGCTACATCCAGGAGTACCTGTATCAGCGATATGCACCAAAACGTGGTGTTGAGGCTCGTCTGTACACACCCATGGTCGCCGGTGTGCTCTTGGCCGTCGGCTGCTTCATCACCGGCTTCACTGCACTACCCAGCCTTCACTGGATTGGCAGTACGATTGGCCAGGTCATCGTCATCAGTAAGGCCTAACACTCTGTTCAGTGCTGACCGCAGCGGCCGTGATGATCATCTATGTCATTGCATTCACATAGTGAGCCGCGACACTCGCCGAGACTGACAGCAGCGTGTCCGAATGTTACGGAATGTACGCCTCGTCTGCCATCGCAAGCCAGTCCTGCCTGCGGAACATGATCGGAGGTGGTCTAGCCTTTGCGACCAATTCGGTGAGTGTCATGGGGGCAGTCGCGGCAGCAGTGGCTGCGAGGAGTAGTCTCGCGTCTGGTTAGGCTCCAGAGATGGCTCGAGACCAATCACCAATGGAGCTGGACTAACGTCAGATGTTCAAAGGCATGACAGTACGGTGGGCACTGGTCATGATGGGTGGTGTTGCTGCCGTTCTCGCGCTCGTCCCGTTCGTGGCCTTCTTCTATGGGCCGAAGATCCGCGAGCGTAGCAAGTACAGCCGCCAGCTGATGCGCGCAGAACGCGAGGCGCTCGATGCGGAGCGTTACCAGCGCGAAGCGAGAGGTATGGACATGGCTGGGGCCGAGGATCTGGAAGGAGACGTGTACGAGAAGACATAGCATAGAGTCATTGTAAGGAAGGTCATTGCGGACCATACTGTCTTGACATGCATTACATCCATATAGTGCAATGCTGATTGCACTCCAAGCTTGGCGAGCTGCGTTGTCGAGCACGCGCGTGCTCTGATGATGAGACTGTAGCCGTGAATTCCTGTTTCTTTCCACGTCTATAACATGGTAAGCGCCCTGCCAGTATCACTTTGCCTTCGGCACAACTAGCCACAGCACGACCCGATGCTCGACTGCAGCTATGTGTCCGTCCTAGCAAATTCGCGGATCGCGACATGAAGAAAAAGCATGGAAGAGCTTGGAGGAACCGATGACAAGAGTGGGTTCATCCTGGACACGCGTCTGACACGCGATCCTTCTAGCGTCACAAACAACGCATAAACGACACAAGTCGCGACACTCGTCCCGTCCCGTCCTGTGTTTCATGTCGTCCAAGCTCTCTTCAGCTGTCTCCTCGTGCCAGGGGTTTTTGCGGCAAGTTGGTGCATACACTGCAATCTCCTTGCTGGAATGCTCGTGTCTGTGGATCTACCGATCTCCAGCAGCCTGGCCTGGACGAGCGCGAAAGCTCGGCAGCTCCCTACCCGCAGTCAGCACAGTACGGCATTCAAAGCCTGATCTGTGAGCTAAGCGGCAGCGGCTGCTGTTATCGTATCGAAGCGTACGGTGGTGACTGACGAGTCATGGAGCAAGGAGCAGCACAACACGGTCAATGAACTGATTGCTGGCATTGACAGACATTGACATTCAACTACATCTTTCTGGCTGACTCGCGCGACTCGTGTGCGCTTGACATCAACAACTGTGCAAGATGGCTGAGGTGATGTGGGCCAGCGGGGGCGTCCGGCCTATGAAGTCGCACTATCGAGCGACGCCGGGTCCCATCGTCGTGCCGTACAGCCCGGATGTGTCGCCAAGCGCGTCATACGCGTCAGCGCCATCGTCGTCTTCGGCATCGAGCTCGACATGTTCGTCGTCGTCCTCGCTCGTCTCGCCAGTGACACCGGCGACACCGAGGTCGTTTTCCGACAGACTGCCAACTCGAAGAGGCAGGGGCAAGGCATTGGAGGTGGCACCAACTGCGGACGATGCGCTGATGTTTGTCCTGCCCTCTCCGACTGAGAACCCCTTTGCCTTCGACGACGACAGTATCAGGAGCCCTCCTGGCTCGCCGTCGCCGTACGCTCATTACCCACATTATGGTCACAACCATTACTCCGAGGACTCAAAATTTGCCAGCAACGAAGAACCAACCTCACAGCTTGCGTCACTGCAACTGCAAGACGAATCACTATCGCCACACCAAGCGCCCGCCACACCACTGTATGACAGTCCCTCGACTCCGACAGCCAAAACACCTACACTGCCTTCACCAAGTTCCTCCTCGGGGCTGGCATCTGTGCCGCAGGCCGCAGACCCTAGCACTGGCCGACAGGTCAATGTCACCATAACAGACATCAGCACTCTCGAGCTGCGATGGGCGGACTCGACCGACAACGATAGAGCCTGGCACACTCCAGTCCGGGTATACATCCTACCACGACAAATTGTACTCGATTGCCACGCCGCCACACCCCCTCCCGAGCGTCAGTGGCTCGTCACCTCTGCACTCAAGCTGTACCGCCCCATGCGGGACAACCTCACACAGGCCGAGGCGATAGTGCGCGCATCCCTCCCGGGCCTGCGAGTCAACTTCGATACGCCCATCCCGCCAACTGCAAAGGGCATGCGCCGTTCGACCTTCATCCGCCGGGACCCAGCTATCCAGTCTCCCGCTTTACCTGACCTCGACCTACGCTTGGTCGTATCAGAACCATGGGTCAACCGCTTTCGACTGTCTCGCCGCCTCTCAAGTCCGCAGCACGACGACGTATGGATACCCGCTGGAGTGGAGTTTGATCTCCGGAACGACCTCATAGAAGCGGAGGCGGCAGCCGAAGGTGCAGCAGGCAGTGCCACGTTCCAGAAGATGTGTATGCTCGCACTCAAACGCGCTGTGGGGACGTCTCGCAGGCTCGCGATAGACGTGCAACGTGCGGTTGCGCGCGCCGACCTCCGGCGGCAGAGTTTCGACCCTCGCAGCGTGATAGCAAAGAGCAGAGGATACGGCATCGTTGATCTTGTTGTCCCTGGTGTGGCGGACGGTATGAGGCTGTACTTCGCCGCTGATGGGAGTGTGTTTGAACATGCTGCCTCGGAGCCGGGTTGGCGGATCGCTGAGCTGCAGCTGCTTGTTTCTGAGCTGCTAGAGGAGTATGTGGATATAGGGACCAGCCAAAGCCACACTCAGCTCACGTCTCTCCCACCACTCCGGGCGGGATACACTCGCACGCCGTTCGTAGAGCCAGGTTGGGACGAGGTTTAGACCGCGAAATGATCAATACCTCAAGTACTTGTGATAGTCATAGCAAAAATAATCAGTACCCCAAGTACATGTGATATCTATTTCTTATACATATTGCTTGTACCTCTGCTGCAACACCAACTCTATTCCGAACGTGATTGCACCTGTTGGAAGAATGCCAGACTCTGCTCCTTTCGTGTCTAATACTTCAAAGGCTCGTCAAACTGCGCCCGATCCTGCTCGTCAGCGTTGAAGCAGTAGTCGTGGCTCACCTTGTGCATGGAACGGAAATGCTCGTAATAGAACGCAGGGTCGAAGTACGTGGGGACGTGGCCGTCACCTAGCCACGCCATCGGGTGTGTGTACTCTGGGAGCCGCTCCCAGTCGTAGTCCTCCCACCGCGGGTGCTCGAGCGCAAGCACATGGTGCGATGAGCTGCCGGGCCACAGTGTACGGACTGGTCCGTCCCTAGTGCCACTCTTGTACCAGCTCTTGCAGTTGTCAGAGAAGACCGTGCGGGCAAAGTAGTCGTCGGAGTACTTGATGAACGAATCGACAGCCGACTGCTTGACCTGGAAGGACTTGTATCCCTCCCGCTGGCACTTGGCAATCGTCTTGGCCATGTACGCAACCTGCGTCTCCATGACGATGATGAGGTTGCCTGAACCGACACCGGATTGCGAGCCGAGGACCGAGAAGCTGCGAGTCAGTACACGGACCGCCAGCGAAGGGGGAGGCAGTACAAGTCGGACTTACAGATTCGGCATGTCCGGCACCGTGACGGCGAGGTAGGTCTTGCCCGGGTCTTCGCGGCGCTGGTCTCGGAGGTCGACGCCGTTGCGACCGTAGATGGGGAAGGGTGGCACTGTAGATGTGTCAAAGCCGGTCGCGCAGATGATAGCGTCGAGCTCGTACTCTGTCCCATCGACTGTCTGCAGGCCCTTCTCAGTGAACTTGGCGAGCTCGGTAGTGACAAACTCAACGTTGTCCTGTGTCAGAGCGCTAAGATAGCCTGTGCCGCTGTTAGTCGACAATCAACAAGCGTAAGTTTGCGCCACACTCACCTGGTCCAGGGGTGAGACGCTTGCAGCCGAGAGGGAAGTCGGGGATGAGAGCCTCAGCGATCTCAGGCTTCTTGTCTAGCGTCTGGCGCATGAGGCCTTCAGCGTACTTGCGCGCCATGTTCTGTATGGTGGAGTCACGATGAGTGATGTAGTGAGCCGAGGCGAGGTCACGCTCGATTGTGAGGCGGAACTCGCGATAGAAGTCGGGGTCCTGAAGCTTCTTCTTCTCCTCGTCCGTGAACGAGTCTACCGTCAGCTGAGGTCGAAGGAGCATCGGTCATAACGCTACTCACGGTTCATACCAATCTCAGTATCGGCACCGAGCTGTGCCATGATGTCGTTGGAGAATACAGAACACAGCCAAGCTGATGTCAGATTCTGGCACTCGCCTCTGACAACAAACTCACTCTTCGAACGGCCAAAGTTGATCACCTGTTTGCAGCGCTTCTGCATCTCCGGGACAATCTGGATGGCACTGGAGCCCTGCAAAGTCAACGAATATCAATGCATGTTCACTCACGACGCCGATGACGCCGACGCGCTTGCCCGTCCAATCCATGCCATTCTTCTCCTCTCCATATGCGTCCCACCTCGCCGAGTGACGCAGAATGCCCTTGTAGTCCTCTTTCCCTGCTCATCAGTCGCCGTACACTGCCATTCAACATACCAGGGATCTTCGGCCATACGGGGACACCAAGCTGACCAGCCGAGTAACTAAAGAAGTCGGCCCAGTCCTCGATCACCTTGTCTCCCTGCTGAACCTTGACCTGCCACTGCCCCCGATCCTCATGCCACCGCGCTTCAATGATCTTTGAGTTGAACTGCCGTCAGCACTATTGCGCCTGTACCCATCGAAAGTGCCTCGCCAACCTACCTTGATGCATTTCCGCACGTCAAAGTGATCAGCGACCTTGGACAGGTACTGCTGAATTTCGGCACCAGGCGCGAAGAAGCGCGACCACTGTGTGTAGTTGGCATATGTGTACTGATACGTATGCGCCGGGATATCACATGAAACACCTGCATAGCGGTTCAGGTGCCCTGGTCGCTGTCAGCACTTACTTCACCGTCACTGTGGCTCCCGGCTGGCTCGACTCGTGACCTCACGCCACTCACATGTTCCGCCAATGTCGTCGGTCTGCTCGTAGAGCTGCACCTCACAGTCGCGTACATGCTCGCGCAGGTGGATAGCTGCACCTAGACCAGAGAACCCTGCACCGACGCAGATAACGCGCACAGGACGTCCAACACCGATAGGCTGTTCAAGCAGAGGTGGGAAACCCTTCGCCTTGGCCGCGTCGCGGATGGCCTGAGCTGTCTCCTCGGCGACCTTCCGGTCGGCCTCGCTGGGCACCGTAGTGCCGTTCATCTTGGGCGCCTCTGCGGCCGCTCCGTTCGCCTGTGGCACTGTCATTGTTGCTCTGCAATCGTGTCCTCGAAGGTACGGGGGCTGCATCTCCCGTCTCCGTCTACACATTTATAATCCTGTACTCGTCCATCGCAGCACTTTCCATCAATGATGGAGACCGGCCATAGCCTCTCCTATCTGCGGCGCCCGCCAACGGTTAACGCGATGCGGCCCGGGCGTGCGTTGCACTGAACACTGTGCAGCAGTAGGGAGACAACTGGTCACCTGCCTAACATCAGTGAGACGCCGCATGTCCCAAGGCAATCCCGGTCTCCACATCCCACATTCTGCCCCACACGACCCCTCTGACTACGTTCCGCGGTTTAGCCGTTCGAAATCAGTAAGGTGGGCGCGTCGCAGTATCGCGGCAGCCTGCGCCGCCAAGTGCCGCTATGAGGCTGCCGCGGAGTGCTGTGATGGTGGCGGCGCTGTGCCCGCAGATGCTCTGTGCGTCGTCGGGTACACGACGATGAGGGCCTACTGTCATACTGGGTGTATGTCTCCGAGTAATAGATCTAATGTCACCACCAGCGCTGGGAGTGGACCAGTAAGGTAGTCCTATGCGGGGATCTGAGGAGACAAGAAAGCCGTTGCAATCCTCTCTTACCGGCGGTATGTCACCTCGCCTGCTCGTCTGACCAGTGATGTTTGCTGCATTCGAGTAGGCAGCGGCGCAAAGCGCCGCCAGTCTCGGTAACTTGCGGAAGCATCATCACCGATGAAGGTGGGCGACGTCTCCATCTCGAAGGGCGAGCGACCTGCTCATTTTCACGTGGATGTCACGCGCTAAAGTCGATGAGCTTGTACTTTGGCACGCGAGCACCTTAACGTTGCTTCGCGCAGCGATCTGAGGTTTGACATGCCCGAGTTGTGGGACCACAGGTCCACAGAAATGCGAACCTCCGAGGTTATCGCGGTGCGTTGGTTTTGTGATGATCCAGTCCATCCACTTGTTGAGATTGTATAAGAGCAGTGGGTGTGGAGCTCGTGACTCACTAACTCGGGTTCGTGTTCGAAGTCAACGAACGCACATGCTTTAGCCGCAAGTCTGCAAGTTTTAGAGACGTTGAGAAACTGGCAGAAGCAAGGTGCCACATTTCTGTGATCAACGGCCCCGACGTGGAACTGGGCAATGTCATAATGTAGTGAGTGCTGAGCATAGTGAGGAACTCAGGTGGCACGACGATCGGTCATCGACACACAAGATGATCGTCGTTGTGGCATTGCAGCTTGTACAGTAGTAATATACGGCTTTTCTGGGTTCTAGACATGCTCACGACATAGTGTTTCCCTCTGACCACCTCGAAGCGAGAGCGTAGATATTGGTCCGAGCGCTTCGCGTCCATGTGACGACGGAGGGCAATGCTTGAGGACGTTGATGACGAGTGCTTCTCTTTGCTCGCAATCCCCTGCCTTCACATAGCTTATCTGATACGTTCGCACTCATCGAGCACTGCCTTATCTGATATGTCCGATGGTCCCGTTCTCGACTGCGTCTGGTAATGACCCTGCATCTGCCTATTATCTCTGACCTCAGAAAGGCTCTCCTGGCCATCAGAGGCTCTGCAGCGTACGGTGATGATTCAGCAACAAAATCGTCTGCATATGGTGACCTGAGCACCCTGCCTTGTCTCGCTTTAGCAAGTACTGCAGTTGCAGGAACGCGACATGGTTGGTCCAGGGCACCGTTCGGCCGGTCGATGAGCCGAGCGTGTCTATCATTCAAGCCCAGATCTGGAGGGATCTTGCTCACAAGAGCATGGGCAGTGAAGCAGCCTCAAAAGGACACAAGTACTGATCGCTTGTCTGGCCCGATGAAGGTGTCTCGTGAGCTGCATCTAGTTGTTTTCATGCATCCTGCCAAGCAGGCGCAAGATCAATTCCGGGCTCACCTGCAGCCCCTTTAAAGGACACTGACGGAGGATGGAGATCTGACTAAATGGACGCCGGGGGCGAAGTCGGAACCCGGACTAATCTGATAAGGGTTGTTTGCCGCTGAAGCTCAGGATACAAAAATATGATGACCGTCAGATTCCGGTCGACGTCTCACTCAGTTCTCGGCCGCATGCCTGCTTACAGCGCTCCTGCAGCAGTCATGATCATTAAGCAGTAGGCCGAAGCGTGAAGTGCATCACGAGGTAGATCTCGTATCCTGCATTCAGCACGCCAAGCCACCGAGACACTTTTCGGTCCTGCAGCGCATAGTCGTCTTTATAGTCGATGTAGGTCTCTTCTCTACTCTCAAGACACTCTTCGACACCACGACATCTCACTGAGCTCCGTTATCGCCATGAGCTCCTCGGACCAAGAAAAGGCATGGCCGGTGGGCGACAACGGCCGCGACGAGCCTCCCATCCCAGCGGCTGAGGACGCTGTGCTCAAGCCTGTTGGTGTTCTCAAGGTCGAGGCTGCAGAGGCTGTGTGGAGCAAGCCGTTCAAATGGGTACTGTTCATCTCGTGAGTCCGTAATTGCTCACAGTCATCCGCTGACAGCCTTGCAGTCTCGCCGTCGCCGCCTATGTGTTAGTGAAGACTCGCCTTCTGAGGTACTGACAATCTCAGCTACAGTCTGGACGGCATGACCACCTATCTCTACAACACATTCGCGTGAGTGCTGTTGCGACTCCGCCCGCTGACCCTCCAGATGGTCTGACCTCGGTCAACACTCGAGCCTCGGTACAGTGCAGACTGCTACCTCTATCATCATCGCTGTCGGCAAGCCGTTCTGGGCCAAGTTTGCCGACGTGTTCGGGCGTGGAGAGGTCTTCGTCGCACTCGTCCTGTTCTATGCCGTCGGATACGCCATCATCGCTGGCGCCCAGAACGCTGGTGCAATGTACGCTGGCCAGGTTATCTACACCTGCGGGTACACCGGCCTGCAGGTCATGATCCAGATCATCGTCGCGGACTTCACTACCATTCGTTGGCGTGGCCTTGTCGCGTCCTTGATGACCGTCTGGTTCATCATGAACGCCTTCATTGCTGGCGAGATTTCCTCAGGCATGCTGGAGCACTCTACATGGCGCTGGGGCTATGGCATGTTCGCTATTCTCATGCCTGCCACCCTCCTGCCACTTATGGCGACACTGCTTTGGGCGCAATGGAAGGGGCGGAAGATCCTCAAGAAGCGTGGCGTTCGCGCCGTGCAGGAGCCAATGTTCGCCCGGGTGAAGCGCGCTCTGCTGGAGATGGACTTCTTCGGCCTCGTCCTCGTCGGCACCTCACTTGCGCTCATTCTCCTCACCTTCGGCCTCGTCTATCAGGCCAAGGGCCAGTGGAAGAACGCCAGCATGATCGCCATGCTTGTCGTTGGTTGTGTTCTGTTCCCGATCTTCATTGTTTATGAATGGAAAGTGCCTGCGCGCCCTGTCGTTCCTCTGCGCTGGTTGCGACAGACCACCATTCTCGGCGCATGCCTCATCGGCTTCTTCGACTTTGTGTCGTTCTACCTGCAGTTCACGTACCTGTACTCGTGAGTCCGAGCCTTGTCTCTGCGTGCATGCTGATACCCTAGATATGTGCAAGTCACTCAGAACTTTTCGCAGCGTGACCTCACGTACTTCAGCTACACGCAGACTCTGTGCTTGACGTTCTTCGGCATCGTCGCAGGTGTCATCATGGCCGGCACTCGTCGATACAAGTGGATGTTGGTCGCCGGCCTGCTCATCCGCCTGCTCGGCTGTGGCCTGATGCTCCATGCTCGTGGTCCCAACGGCAACGTCGCATCCCTCGTCATGTGCCAAGTCCTGCAAGGTGCAGGAGGAGGCTTTGCAGCGACCGCTATCAATGTCGGCCCTCAAGCAGTCGTTGCTCACTCCGATGTCGCTACTGTCATTGCAATGGTGCTCCTCATCACTGAGGTGGGCAACTCGGTCGGCTCTGCAGCTGCCACTGGTCTCTGGCAGCAACATATGCCCAAAGAGCTGGCTACCTATGTTCCAACGAACAACGCCACTCTGCTTTCTGAGTTATTCGGAGACATTACGGCCATCACGGCCATGCCCATCGACGACCCTATCCGCTTGGGTGCCATCACGGCGTACCAGCACATGATGCACAAGCTCGTCCTCGGCGCGGTCGTCGTCGCCGTCTTCCCTCCCATCTTTGCGTTCTTCCTCATCAAGGACATCCGCCTGTCAGATGCTCAGAACGTGCACGACGGCAAGGACACTGCAGGCAGGGCCATCGAGGAGCCTGAGCAGTCGTACCAGGTGGAGAAGGAGGAGGCGCTCAAGTCGCGTCGCCGCTTTGGGCTCTTCTAGTGCAGTTGCAAGCTGCGCTCTGTAGTATAGCTTTCGACAGAAAGCAGATCATGTATAGTATAATGGGCAAAAACGCTGTGAAAGATGACAAGGTGTCTGTCATAACTACGAATCCGCATCCTAATGTGCACGGACGTACGGACGTTGAGGCATGGAGGCTGTCACCTTCTTTCAGCTGCTCGCAGCAGCTCTACGCGACGTGTACCGTATCCATCTCATAGTTTGCATATGTATCCATCGACGCTGCGTCCTTCGAGGACTCACGGACCACATCGTCTGTACTGGGCGCGTAACGGGCGCCAGCGTGCAGTGGCTGGAGGTGCGACTCCATCACATCGATCCATCACTCAAGGGGTGCGAGGGCGGCGAAGTGAACTCAGAGGCAGGCCGCGATCGACAGACATACGGTCCAAGCGTCGAGGTCGAAGCTGACATGCACAAGTAGATCACGCGTGACGAGTCGAGTTAAACTCGTTCGAACCTCCTCTTGTCGTCTTGTCGTTCGCTCGTGTCTCAAGTCATGATGGGCTTGCTCACCTTCCTCAGGAAGAATGAGAAGGACAAGGAGAAGGTCCTCCGGGCCTCAACATATACCTTCGCCCCGTCTGTCTCGTACACCCAGGCCCCTACACAGGTCGAGCCAGAAGCGCCAGATACGCGAGTCCTCGAGGCGTTAGGAGAATGCGTGACCACGACAGCAACGGCGACAGCGGTGGAAGACGAATTGTCGGCAGGGCGGAGCAGGCCAGACGGAGCTCCGGTGCGCAGAGAGATACATTGCCGTGAGGACGATAGGGCGAGCGACGCAGTGTCAGAAGGTATCGCGCCGATCACGCCCCTGCAGGCAGTCACCAAGCCTGCCGAGCCGTCCGCTGTCTCAGGCATGGGCGATGTCAGTTTCGTGAGTATGGGAATGAACGAGGTAGACGCAGGCTTACCAACAGCAAGAGGGGAGCGCGCCAGTAAACTCAAAGCAAGAGCCTAGTCCGCCAACCGTCTTCACGCACGCGTTCGTCGGATCATCAGCTCGCGAGGAGGAAGAGTATGACCTGGACAGGTTGGCGGAGCTCGTTGGGGCTGAGAAAGACACCACGTATGGCTTTGCGCCAGTAAGAAACGATCTGGGCGCCCGTCCGACGCGAGCATCTCAAGCAGAGGACAGCGACGACTTCTATGTCCCAGCGTTTGGACGCAACAACCGCAAATGAGGACACAGGTAGAGGTCTGTGGTCCATCTGTGACTAAACTGAAGTGGGTTGCAGATATGCAGAGTGGTGTGTGTCGTTGCGCGGCCGACATCGGCATCACCTCAATCTCAAACGACTCACAAAGCCATCTCAAAGACCTCGAACAGGTTTGAGATGTTGAGCAGGCGCTTTGAGATATCGGACGGTGTGTTCGGCCGGACACGAGCAGCCGCAGAAGCCGCAGATCTTATCACCGTCTCTAGCTGCGACTTGCCCGATCCCTGGTGCGGGGCAACATGGCTGCCCCTGGACTGTGCATGTCCCTCTGCTTGATCTTATACCTTCGCTGCCCTCATCTGAGCTGCCAGAAGTAAGTACGTCGCGTGCCGCAGGGTATGAACTGCTTGTACTCACCTCCTTGACGTGCGTGGCTGATGGTGCGCTGCGACGAAGCCCACTCCGACGCGGACAATCATCCGACCCGGAATGTTATCGTCCTCGTGACGAGACGACTGACTAGCTGACTAGCTCACTCTCATACTCTCATGCTACTGCCAGGAGTAGCAGCTGCTAGAATACCGATGTGCCAGGACAGACGTTGTCGAACCCCATGCGCGGCTGGTCCCCGCGTCGGACCCGAGCCTGGCTGCCCATGCCTCGTCTGCACCAGCAGCCATCAGCTGCCAAGGTATGGGAGCCGGCTGTGGGACACAACCGCACCTGGAGCCGCATGGGCTGCCAGTGTCACACGGCTCGACCGGACGCGGACGTATGGTTCTTTCTAGCAGTGTGGACGTTGAGGTTGCTATATAAAGTGCCAGTGTGAGAGCTTGCTTCTCCCAGACTCAGTCATCGCTCACAACTACTACCTCAATTACTACTACCGACACCAGAACATACACCATGGGCAAGATCCTCATCGTTCTCTACGACGGCGGCAAGGCTGCTCAGGAGGAGAAGAAGCTGCTTGGCACTGTTGAGAACAAGCTCGGCATCTTCGAGTGGCTCCAGCAGCAGGGGCATGAGTGAGTAGCGGTCGTGGGCTGTCCAGTCGTCCAGAAGCTGCCTCGATAGACTTTGGCGCGCTCGGCAAGCTGTACACCTCTGTTTCTGGCGCACTGGCTGACTCTGCAGGGTCATCGTCACCAGCGACAAGGAGGGCTCCAACTCCGAGTTCCAGAAGAACCTCCCAGACACTGAGGTCCTCATCACCACCCCCTTCCACCCCGGCTACCTCACTAAGGAGCTCATCGACAAGGCGCCCAAGCTCAAGCTCTGTGTCACTGCCGGTGTTGGCTCTGAGTAAGTCTGCGACGTCCCCCAGAAAAGCTACGATCACTGACATCCAGCCACATTGACCTCAATGCGGCCAACGAGCGCAAGATCTCGGTCGTCGAGGTCTCGGGCTCCAATGTCACCTCAGTTGCCGAGCACGTCGGTGAGTAACCTGTCGCTCCTGCGTGCTCGAAAGACGAGCGCTAACCCTCAGTCATGACCATGCTCCTCCTTGTCAGGAACTACAACACTGGTCACGAGCAGATCATCAACCACCAGTGGGACGTCGCCCAGGTTGCCCGCAACTCGTACGACCTCGAGGGCAAGGTTGTCGGCACCATCGGCTGCGGCCGTATCGGCTACCGTGTCCTCCAGCGCCTCGAGCCCTTCGACTGCAAGGAGCTCCTGTGGTTCGACTACAACGACCTCCCCGCCGACGCCAAGTCCAAGCTCAAGGCCCGCCGCGTCGACTCCCTCGACGAGCTCTTCGCGCAGTGCGATATCATCACTGTCAACTGCCCTCTGCACGAGCAGACCCGCGGCCTGATCAACGCCGATGCGATCAAGAAGATGAAGAAGGGTGTGTGGATCGTCAACACTGCACGCGGCGCCATCTGCGACCGCATGGCCATCGTCGAGGGCCTCAAGTCTGGCCACATCAACGGCTACGGCGGTGACGTGTGGGACGTCCAGCCTGCTCCCCCTGACCACCCGTGGCGCGACATGCGCAACCCCCTCGGCGGCGGCAACGGCATGACTCCTCACGTCTCGGGTACCTCTCTGGACGCGCAGGCCCGCTACGCCAACGGCACCAAGCAGATCCTCGAGAACTACTTTGCGGGCAGGCCGCAGGACCCTGCCAATGTGATCGTCGAGAACGGACAGTACGCTTCCAAGGCCTACGGACAGCGCAAGTAGGGTGACAGCAAAAGGACATAGCAGAAGTGGTTGCAGTAGCATGATAGCAATGTACGATGTGTAACGACTGCGTGGGCGCATAGGGTATTGACTGACACCTGTCACTATAGCCGAAGCCGATGCTGCATCTGCGGCGTAACATGGCCCCTTTGCTTGACAAGTCGCTTATTCTGAAAGCGTGGACCGGCCGATCTGTGCTCTCTGAGTGAACATAAGCAGCAACGTAGCTA
The DNA here is from genome assembly GCA_002335625.1 of Cutaneotrichosporon cyanovorans. NCBI lineage: Eukaryota > Fungi > Basidiomycota > Tremellomycetes > Trichosporonales > Trichosporonaceae > Cutaneotrichosporon > Cutaneotrichosporon cyanovorans. The sequence continues at coordinate 215,191 of BEDZ01000022.1, read as the reverse complement.
GCTACCTTTCGAGCTCTCGCAAGGTTGCACGTCAACCTATGCATCTCAGGTGAAGATATCCGCAGATGTGGCAGATCTGCGATGGAAGTGAGGACGGTACGATGCTCCTTCCTCTCACCACCGAGCTGCTCTAGGCTCTATGCATGCATAAGACTATAGGAGATAGGAGATGCTTTGTACAGAGGGAATGAAACATGAAACCCAATGAAGACCACCCGACACCCATGATATCGACATTACCAACCACCTCGCAACACCGCCTACGATTTCTGGAAGATTCTCCAGTTGCCCTGTAGATACCTCTTACACCCGATGAGCGCGACCGCCGACGCAATGAACAGGCCGCCACAGAACCCAATCGAGATGGAGTACGCGTTGGGACCCGTCCGGTGCAAGTGGCTGCGCGAGTAGTCGACAAGTAGAATTGCGAACACCTGGCCGAGGAGGTTGGGAATCGTAAGCGTCATCCAGTAGATCGACAGCGCCGAGCCGAGATCCTGCACGCCGACGATCGACGCCGAGAGCGGCGTGCATGCGCTGTGGATGGTGCCACTCGTCGCTCCGCAGATGAGGGCAAAGATCGCCATTGCAGCGAACGAGCGTCCCAGCAGCCACAGCGTGAGCGTCGCGACACCAGAGATTATGTACGACACCATGACCATGTTGGTACGCCCGCCACGGTCGAGGAGCTCGCCCATGATCGGCCGGCCGACGATCTGCCCCGCTGCAAGGATACTCTGGATTGCTCCGCCCTGCGCCTGCGTGAACCCGAGGCCGTCAGTGCAGAACGAGGCGAGCGAGTAGATCGCGATGAAGTAGCCCATCACTGTAAAGTTAGCATGAGAATGGTGTGCTAGAGGTAGTCACCGACTCACTCGCTAGGAACGCCCAGATGAGATACCACCTGTATCCTGGGTGCCAGAAGAAGTTGATCTGCAGCGGCGCACTCTTGGCGCCGACGGCCTTGTGCCGCCCGCGCATGAGAATGACCGAGGGGAAAAGTACACCGATGGAGATGCACCCGTTGACGATGTAAGCCTTCTTAACGCCGAGCTTGTCGAGCAGCAGCGGGGTGATGTTGGAGAAGAAGAGCGCGCCGACTCCTGACCCGGCCTGCGCGATGCCTTGTGCAAGGGAGAGGCGGCGGTCGAACCAGTGGGCCAGTAGTGGCTGCGTAGGGACGAGAATCTAATATAAGTATTATCCCAGCTCGTGCCGGCATCTTTTGCACTCACCAAACCCATGCCTAAGCCGAAGATAAGCCCCTGGCACACGAGAAACGGGGCAAAGCTGCTTGACAGTCCAGAGCAGATCTGACCGAGGCAGACACAAGTGGCGCCTGTAGTCAGTACTAGTCCGAGGATTCAGTCCATCCGAAGCACTCACCAAGCAGCATCGGCGGGTGGATACCAAAGCGGCGGACGAGAAAGTTGGCCAGCGGCCCCTGGCTCACTGCAAACGCTGCACTCAAACCACCGACCCAGGCATAGTCGAGCTGTTTCGCATTGTAGTAGTTGTGCTGCAGGAAGTAGGACGAGAACACACCATAGGTCGTGTTGATGCCCCACGTACATGCGTTGAGGCACAACAAACACACCATGATGACCCAGCCGTACCCGCCATTCGGCACCTCGTCGTCGCTGTGGCTCTCCACATCGGCTTCCTCGTCATAAGTGCCCGCAGGTGGATCCCCTCCCTCTCCCAGCTCCAGGCGCTTGCTCGATCCTGCCTTCGAGTGGTGGCTCTCGAGCCGCGAGAGCGATAACCGCCGCCTGCTGGACTTCTCCCCGTCCTCGACCGTAGTCTCCGCTTGTATCTCGTGCGCTATCTCCACCATTGACGGCGCCGGGCTCGGCGGGCGCGGGTGCGGGTGCGCGTGCGCGTGCGGGTCCGCCTTGCGCGACTCTCTCGATGTCCTCGACGCTCTGGAGGCCCCGGTCGAGGTGCGGGACAGGCCCTCTCGCGCCGCTTGTGGCGTCGGTGATTTCTCTCTCATACTGCTGCGTGTTATGTGTCCAGTGAGGGCTGCTCAGCGGTCCGTGGTGGGGCACTAGTCATGGAGTAAGTGGTGCTGCAGAGTCAACAGGTCAAGAGTGTATAACCAAGGTGTCAGTGGATATATACAACGCCGCCTTTTGCTGCAGTCGGGAGTCGGCTATCCCGTAATGTTGGAGATTTGCTCGCCGATGGTGAAGTCAAACGAGCAGCAGCTCCACGAGGCGGGCGAGTCGGGCGGTCAGATTTACAAACAACTAGAGCGTTAGAGTGGAGGCAGGTTCCGACTAGCTCTGGCACTACTACTAGCGACTCAGCCGACCGTCCACATGGCGGCGTAGCTTCAGAGCTTCAGAGCTCAGAGGAGATGATCTCGCACAGGCTGTAACCGCTACCGAAGGCTCACCGTCCTCTACATCCGCCATCCGCTGAGGACTGAGCTTTACGGAGAAATCATCTGTAATTTTATGGAGCAGGATCGTGCCGCGATGCGGGGCTGCGAGCCACCATGTGACTGAGGATAAGAGAGGTGGGCATATGGACCAATTGAGCTACGTTAATCGCCACGAATCCGCCGAGCGGAGACGCGAAGACGGCGGGTTGTGCATCAGCCGACGGTGGAGGTGGAGGCCTGGGTGTTGGAAATGGACAGAGCGCGTCATGGGTTTATGGACAACTGTGTTGGAGATCGAACATGGAGCGGTAGACGCCGATCGATATGTGGCCGAGGTGGTGCTGATATCAGACACTGGCGACGATCACTGCCACACGAGGCGATCATGATCAGCGCTGCCATGTAGATAGATTTCGTCTGCATCTGTTTGCAGTTGTACTGCCATGCTGATCCCAGTTGAGATGCTGTGAGCTACTATTATTAGCTCGAGCAATGGCTGGCGAATGAACGGTCGCACCATCACCCGGCGCTATGATGCACAGATCTGTAACGAGCAACGACGACTGGTCGGGTCGTCATTTTGGCCCAACCCACCCCATCGAGCAACGCTTAATGCCTCAAACCCACTCTTCGTCGTGTTTTAACTGTGTCTCACTCTGATTCTGAGTACCCTCTAGCTCCAGCTCCAGTGTATCAGATAAGATGGTGTCTGCTAAGTGGACGAAGATCCCAGCCAAGCAGCTCCTGCCGCGGTCATCGCACACGGTCTCGGTGATCAAGTCCAAGGCGTACATCTTTGGCGGCGAGATCGAGGCGCGCAAGCCGGTCGACAATGCCGTGCATGTGGTGGATGTCAAGACGGGCGAGTACGAGGCGATCACGGTGGAGAATGCGCCGCCTGCAAGGGTTGGGCACTCGGCGGCTGTCCTGGACTCGAAGATCTATATTTTTGGCGGGGTGAGTGCAAAGGATGGTTGTTTGCGCTGCAGCAATCTCTGTTCACGCTGCACTTGTTGGGCTTGTGCTTGTTGGGCCTGTGCCAGAGCTTGTGTGTGCCAGAGGAGATCTGGCTATGCCAGAGCTCGTAGGCCATGACAGAGCTCATGAACTCAAGCCGATCGCTTCTCTCCATGCTAGAGCACTTTGGGCCATGCCAGAGCGCATCGGTCTATGCCTCCAGCAAACAGACCCATGCCAGAACACCCTGGGCGATGGCAGAGCACAGCGGCTCGGCGCCAAAGCAATCTACAATGCCAGAGCAGAGGCATCTGCCTGTGCCAGAGCGCATCGCCTATGCCAGCGGACATCTGCCTACGCCAGAGCGATCTACTATGCCAAAGCACATCTGTCAATGCTTCTGCCTATGACGGAGCGCATCGCTCTAGGCTTGAGCGCATCTGCCTAAGCCAGAGTTCTCTTGACTACGTTAGAGCGATTACCAATGTCAGAGCGCGTCTGTGTGGTCCCTATGATATAACGTGGAAGCCTGTGCCAGAACGCATCCACCTTTGGCATCTGCCTGTGCCAGAGCGCAAATGGCTATGCCAGAGCGCATTTGCCTGTGCCAGAACGCGTTAGCCTGTGCCAGAGCACTTCCCTAGTCAAGAGCGCGTTCGACTTTGCCAGAGCACATGGCCTTTGCCAAGCGTCAAGCTAGCTAGACCACATTCAGTGCCAGAGCATAAGAGCTTCATCTAGACTGAACTCTGCTGACCTTAGCGCTCCGTCGCCGACATGGGCAAAGCACTCGACGAACACGGCGCCCTCCAGGTCTTCGACACGGCGCAGCGCACCTGGTCCGCCCTGAAACCCGCCTCGACCACCTACCCCCCGGCGCGGTCGTACCACTGCTCCACCGCCGCAAACGGCAAGGTGTTCATCCACGCCGGGTGCGCGAACACGGACGAGGGCGAGGCCGCCGCCACCTGCGGCACGAAGGGGCGTCTCTGGGACGTGTGGGCGTTCGACGTCTCCTCGTCGCAGTGGACGCGGCTGCCGGACGCACCTCCCCCCTCGCGTGGTGGCACGTCGATCACCTCTGTGTCCGGGAAGGAGCTGATCCGCTTCGGCGGGTTCAGCGGTGTGTCGGAGGTGGGCGGGGCGGTCGACTCGCTCGCCACGGGGGCGGACAAGTGGGCGACTACTGTGTTCGGCGAGACTGAGGGTCTCAAGCGTGGCGATGAGGTCGAGCTCAAGAGTGCCGGCACTGGCCCGGGGGCCAGGAGCGTCGCTGGCCTCCATGCTGTTGGGGGCGATGCGGTCATCTCGCTCTATGGAGAGGGGAAGCCGTCGCCTACGGGCGGGCACGACGCGGCAGGCAACTTCTGGGACGATGTGTGGCGCTACGACGTGGGCAGGAAGGTGTGGGAGGAGGTGCAGGTGCAGGGGGAGAAGCCGAGTGCGCGGGGGTGGTTCTCGAGCGACGAGGGCGATGGGCGGATTGTGCTCTGGGGCGGGTTGAATGCTGAGAATGCGCGGTTGGGTGATGGGTGGGTGCTGGAGCTTGAGTAGGGTAGGGAAGGGAATGGGAAGTGAAGGGAGGGACAGGGTGGACGACGTTGTAGGCAGTGTAGGCAACAAGCTAAAGCAGCAGAAGAAGTGGCATGCAGTGGGTGTATATGTGAATCGACTATGTCTCGAGCACGCCGTTGAACACAAACACACTGCAGTGCAATGTCAGCAGCAGCAGCAGCGTCATCTGATGTAGCGACAGTAGTCAGTGCAGTGCTGAGACCACTGACGTCCTCGTCGGAGCTGCTCAACGCCACTAGCAGCTGCGATACTTGCCAAGTAGGGCCACGACGTCGGGCAGCAGCATGTGCTTGGTAATAGCGCAGATGCTGAGCAGTCGGTCACCCGCCAGCTTTTGGATGGTTCCCGTAAGCAATGCCAGGTAGCAAGTCGCATCGTGTGTCAACTTGTGGCAGGCGTTTTAGCAGTGGCTCTGGCTCTGACAATGACTCTTGCAATGGCCACAAGGGGCTCATGCCTCAGCAGTCGGTCTCAGCAGAGACAAGCCCATGTGCCCAACAGATTACGCGTTGAGTTTACGACTCTGCCCAATTGTCTGAGCCAGGAATACTGCCATGAACACGTTCACTTGTTGCCGTGTTGCCACGAACATCTGGCCTGTGCTGAAAACCCGCGCGTGCTTGCATGCTTGCTCGTGGCTCGACAACTGCCTGGCCCAAGTACAATCAGTGAATCAGCAGGCTCACTCTTCCTCTGCCGGTCAAACCCCTCTACCCAAAACCCATTGTCCTGCATGCAATACTCCAATACACTTCACCTACAGCACCCGCTGATCCCCCCACACATCGTAAATACACGTCGCCTCGCCCTTGTAGTCGCGCTTGACGTACCCCTCCCTGCACGCCGAGACGACGCACTTGCCCGCCTGGCACTGGGCTCCGTTCGGCGCGATACCTGGTGCGAGCGAGCAGCTGCGGTCAGTGGGAGTACTCTGGCAGTCGAAGAAGAGCACACTCACTCCTCTCCTGTTGCTGATGTGCGCACTGGCTCGTTGAAGCGGCCGTGGACGCAGCCTCCGCAGGATCCTGGGGTCAGCCCAGTTCCTCACGATGTCGTCTATGTAACACAAGTAGGAACTCGTTGATCTTTCAGCTCGCATAGGCTGTCACCGATGCCACGCTGACACTCTCGCCTTCTATCCTGCTACTCTTCGTCTCTGCCACTCTGTCATACTTCTGCTCTTCTTCCTACTCCTTCTTTCCAGCCCTTCCCTTCCTCGACTGTCTTCTCCTCTGCCTTGTCCTTCCTTCACTTCCCTCATCTTCTCTCCTGCCTCTTTCTTCGCTTCTCCCTTGCTTCCCCTGCGTCTTATCACCGCCTCCTCCTTCGACCCCTCCTCCACCTCCTCAAGCTCCTCCAGCTCGTCTCTAGGCCTGCTCTGTCATGCCTGACCTCCGTCTCTGCGTCTCTCCCATATCGTGCAGTCTCGGAGCTCCCCCACCTCGATCCCCTTCTCTGACTCCGCAGACCTCCTCACACGAACTCGTCCTCCGATCACCCTTGTCTTCCACAGTCCCTCTTCCACCTTCATTCTCCTTGCCCCTCCTCATCTCATGTCCTCACAAACTTCAGTCTCCTTCGTATCCTTCCCCATCGCCCTGGTCATCCGCTCTACCAAGCCCCCGTTCCCCTCACTTCCCCTCTCTGCTGTTTTCCATGCCCAAATCCCGTACTCACTCAACGCGCTCGTCGTATCCACACACTCATGCCCCTGCCCTCCCGGCTTCTGGCACGCCTCCTGCCCCTCGGGGCACAGCTTGGCCCGCTTGGCCTCCTCCCGGACCGACAGCAGGCGTGCTTTAGGCGCGACCGCGACCTAGCGTCAGACGTGTCCCCACTCACCCAACCCATCCTCACCACACTACTCACCTCAACCTCGGCCGCAGCCCACACCACGGCCACAGCAAGCGCCAGCACCATCAGTATCCTCGCGAGCATGGTGATGTACGGAGATCAGACACAACCTGCATCCAAATCATCATCTGATGTCCTGGCCAAGCCATGGACATCAGGAGGGTCGAGTGTGGGGACGAGGCGTCGCGCTCTCGCACTCATGAATGTTTTCGACATGGACGCCTTCGCGCCTCCACTTTGAGTGTGCCCTGGTTGTATTCGGCGGAGAGTGGCGATTTGCATTCAGCCATGCATCAGGATACTCGGCGCCACTGTATTGAGTTGGAGAGAGTTGTAATGGCGACCGGCCCTTGGTGAATTGCAAGCTTCGGTTCAGAGGCATGCCGGTTGTCTGGGCCTGGGGTATAGTAGGAGTAGAGCAATGTGCTGGGCAGTCTAACATCCTGCACGAGACCTGCTGTGGGGTGAAGCTAAGGCTGTAAGCCAGTAGCTTATGGCTCATAAACACAAGCACTTGTTCATCGTCTACTCTGCACATCTGCGACTGATCATGACTACTACTGAGCGATGAGAACTACTGACAGCTGTGACTGAACATGCCTCCACACTGTCCCGCACCTCGCAACAGCTGACGCTGTTGCTCGCTGCTCGCTGCTCACTACTCACGCCCCTCCACCGTACGCTGATAGTTCTCAACCATGCGCTGGTGCGCCTCGAGCTGGCGCTGGTGCTCCAAGAGGCCCTTCTCGTACTCGGACATGTTCTCGGTGCTGGGGTTGGAGTCCGAGTCGGGCTTGGACTCGTGGCGCTTGGACTCTGCGCGGTCGTGGTGCTCCTTGCGCTCCTCTTCACGCTCCTGGTTCTTGCGCTCCGCCTCCTCGCGCTCCTGGCGCTCCTCTTCCTCTTCCTTGTTGTCGTGGTGCTTCTTGAGAGCGTAGGCGCCGGCGCCGACAGCACCAGTAGCAGCGAGAGCGCCGCCTGCGACTGCGGCGATCTTGGTCTTGGACCAGCCTTCTTTCTCCTCTGACGAGGCGTCTGCTGCGTGAGTTGGGGTCGTCGTGCGAGGTTGAGTGGATCGAAAGGTATAGAGGTGGTAGGGTGAGGAGAGGGTTAATGTGGGGAAAGGTGCTGGAGGGTGAGGGGCAGAGATTGGGATGAGAGTGGTGGATGAGGAAGGTGGAGGACGAAGAGAGGCAAGCCATGAGGGGAACCAAGAACGTGAAGGGTATGAGCTGTGGGGAAAGAATGGTGAAAGCGAAAGTAGCGAAAAGAGAGAGGAGAGAAATCGAGGAGTGCACATGAGAAGAAGAAGGGTGAGAGGATCAACACGAGCGAGGTGGAGAGGTGGAAGAGTGAAGGACGAGGAATAGAGAGGCGAGACGAGGATGAGGAGGCTGACGGGTGAAGATGTGGGTAAGAGACGATGATGTGAGAGCTTGTGTATGAGTGAGAATGAGGGAGACAGATGCTCCACAACGAGTCCGATGAAGCATGATGATGAGGAGCGGGATTGAGAGCACACGACTAACACTGAGGCTCTGATCACTCACCCTCGACCCTCTTGCCACCCTCCTCGTCATCATCATTGCGCTTCTTGTAAGCATGCACACCCACCCCAATGGCAGCGGCAGCAGCAACACCACCAGCCGCAACAGCAGCGATCTTGCCCTTCGACCACTTGTCGTCACCTTCCTCCTCTACACTCATCAGCAGTGCCCCGCACACCAACTCACCTTCCTTCACCTCATCCCTCTTGTCGTTCTCCTCCTCACGCCTGCTCTCCTGCTTCACCTCCTCGTCATCGCTCTCATTCTCGCGGTGCTTCTTGTACGCATACACGCCGCCAGCGGCTAGGGCCGCGAGGGCTGCACCGCCGCCCGCCACAGCTGCAATCTTCCCCTTGGACCAGCCCTCAGACTCGTCATCGGAGGTCTGGCGGGTACCGTTAGCAGGGGCGTCGACTGCACGCTGCTTGTCGTCGTGGACGGAGAGCTGGTTGAACTCGTTGGTGACGTCTTCTTTGTAGGTCATGGTGGGTGGCTAGGAATGACAGAGACCGATGGGAGAGGGGAAAGAGATCTGAGAATGTGAGGTGAGGAAAGAGGCGAGAGCGATAAGCGTGAAACTGCATCTTATAGACGCACACTGGCACACTGGAGGCGTTGCGCTGCGTTGGGTTCGTCGGGAGTGCTCGCTGCGTGACATGGCACGGATACACCGAGACCAGCAGTGGGTGTGGCCAGATGGGTGAGGCGTGAAGCGGTGTGCGATGTGCAGTGTGCAGTGTGGCAGAGGCTTGTGCGAGATGCGAGCCGCGAGGCGTTGGATGTGCTCTGCATGACTCTGACAGAGCCATCTCTACTTCTGAGCTGTGCATGCAAAGTGTTGTAAGTGCTCAATGCCGTGAGGACATTGTTGTGCTGTAGCACGAGCTACTGGCATGGTAGACTATGTGGAGAGATGCAATGCAGCAGTGACCATATCGAAGTAGTGCGCGTTCTGCGCCATACTCATCGTAACGGGCACTCGAGCGTGACACTCGCGCCCTCCTCGCCTCCTCCCATATGACGACCCACGCTCGAGCCACATACTGATCGCGAGGGGATACTGCCAGGGGGTTGTTCTACAAGTGCGTATCTGTTGAAAGCAGTCCAGAGCATTCCGATCACAGCGGGGCACGCACCACGCCTCGAGGCAAGCAGAGCCACAGATACACCAGCCTTGAGCTTGTGATCTGGCACGTCGACGCTCTGGTGCTCGTTCGGCACAGCATAGTAGCTCTGGTCAGTGCAGATAAACGATCGGGCACCTTACTGTTCGGCCATGGATCCTTGGCAGCGCAACCGACGATCCACAATAACGATCATCTGCGGACCGTCAGTCGTTCGTTGATCACGATGGTGGGGGCTTTTAGGAGCGCTTTAAGGAGCCTCCAGAACGGATCTTACTTCGAGATAAGGTGATATGATGATTCCTTCTCAGTGGTTGGTGGATCAAGATGGACACATTGCAATGTTGACACGAGCCGGGACCCGCAACTGCCGCACTGTACCTCGCTCGCTCGCTTCTCGCTCGATACATGCTGTCATGAATCATGAGGGCAGCTCTTACGCCCGAAATTGACCAAACCAAGCTATATTCAAAGCTTAGCTTGTGCTGTGATGCCCTGCTTTGACTTTGAACGGCTGACCGCCGACATGTCTGTTGCCTGATTGGCAAGCTCAAAGCTCCAAGTTGATGATATGTCAGCGGACGTTCACGCCCATGACAAGATCACCGAAGGATCTGACTATTGTCCCATACATCCAAAGCTCACCAGCTGTGCATAGCGGCATACTTGAGATTGGTCTTGCGCACAGAGCAGGGTATGCTGCTGCCTTTTGACATCGAGTTGTCATTGCACAAAGACCTAGCACCTGGGAGTCGCGGAGTGATTTATTGACCGGACCGGTCTCTAACGCTTATCTCGGCTATACCCGACACCGGCTGCCATTCATCTGACCAAGACACACTAGCGCTACTCTTGTGCTTCCCACGTTTCACACCTCACACCTCACGATGGAGCCCATCGAGAACCCGAAGAGTACGCCAGCGTCGCTCGATCTCACTGACATACAGTCAACAAAGACTGGAAGGCAGCAGCAGCAGCCCACCAGGCGACCGCGGCTGATCGATACCCAGCGGAATGGCGCCTGCCTGACTCGCTTGTGCCCGGTCCCACTGACGATGTGACATCCACGATCGCCAAGGCTGGCATCCTGACTCCGACTGAGCTGGAGATCACGGCGCTGGATACTGAACCGCTTCTCGCTGCTCTCCGGGATGGGACGTACTCTGTCGAGGCGGCTGTGGTTGCCGTGCGTTGGGGCTTGGGATGCCACTGACGCCAGTTCTGCAAGAGGGCGACGCTTGCCCACCAGCTGACGAATTGTCTGTCTGAGCCCCGTTTTGAGGCGGCGATTGCAGAGGCGAAGAAGCTAGATGCGGATCGTAAGGCTGGGAAACCGCTTGGGCCGTTGTTTGGGCTCCCCATGTCCGTCAAGTGAGTACGATCGCTGCTGTCCCTCAAATCCTCTCCATGTGCCGAGGTGCACGACCTGATCCTTCAATGCCACAAGCAACCGCCTTTGCATTACTGCTGCAGCTGGCACTCCTACGTTGATCATGCTGCTATATCTAGAATTGTTCTCCAGAACTAGTCTTGACAGCCTCTATTGCGCTTGCAATGCCCGGTGCTAACGACAGGGACCAGTTCGGCTTCGCCGGCGAGGAGCAGAACATGGGCTGGGCGTCATGGCTCGGCCACAAGCCATCGCGCAACGCCGTGCTGAACGATGTGCTCTCTGCGGCTGGCGCTGTGATCATCGCACGCACGAACATCGCCCAAGCGCTCTGGATGGCCGAGGGCGACAACCATGTCTATGGCCGTGTGAAGAACCCATACAACCTCGCACACACGTCGGGCGTGAGTGTTGCCTGTGGCGTGTGGAGTGCCGAGGAGCAGTGCTGATGGTCCTACAGGGGAGCTCGGCTGGTGAGGGGCCTTTGATTGCGCTGCGGGGGTCTGCGCTCGGCGTTGGGACTGATATTGGTGGGAGGTGAGTTGACCTGGGCGCTGCTTGTGTCCCAGTTAAGCTACATGTTTCTTAACATTGCTACCTATCAAGCTACTTCTTTCTGAGCATTGCTACCTACCTTGAACGTGCATCGTCGACTCTTCGACAAGCGCTGCTTGACGGGTGAAGCCCAGCCCGAAGGGGCACTCCCTCAGCCCAGTGGCAACAGCTATGATTGCCCACGCACTGCACGATGCTTCCGAGTGGATGGTCCTCGAGTTACTGACCCCACGCTTCACACAGAGCAGCCGCAGCCGTGCTGGCGCACAGCTGTTCCCGCTGACAGCAGTATCCGCTTCCCAGCCTCCATGTGTGGCTTGTACGGTTTGCGGTCGACGACGCGGCGCTTCCCGTATGCGAGGGCGCTCAACTCTCTCATGGGCTTCGAGGCAATCGAGTCCACTCTCGGACCAATGGCCAACTCGATCGGCGGCTGCGTTGCATTCTCCCGCGGCGTCCTGGATCAGGCTCCATGGGACCGCGACGCGAATGTCGTCCCAATCCCATGGCGCGATGAGTAAGTGGGACCCAACACTCCCAACTGACTTCTCTAGGCTGTTCAAACTCTCGCACATTGGAGGCCCGCATGCCAAGCTCACGATCGCGTACTACGACTACGACGGTGTGGTGCACGTCTCGCCGCCTGTGCTCCGCGCTGTGAAGCAGACCGTCGACGCGCTCAAGGCTGCAGGCCACAATGTCATTCCCTGGAAGCCGACAGGCTATGGCGATGCAGTTGCGCTGGCTCTGAAGATCTTCAACGCCGATGGTGGCGCGGACATCAACTGGGCAGTCGGGCAGACCGGCGAAGTGAGTTATTGTGATCGGTGACTATCAGAGATGGCGCTGATCACCAGCCGGTGTACGAGTGCATTCTGAACTCGTTCGGCAAGTCCGCGCCCGTGACGGTCTTCGAGCAGTACCAGCTCAATCGCCAGAAGCAAGCCTATCGCCAGCAGATGCTCGAGCAGTGGATGGCAACCGCATCGGAGACTGGGACGGGCCGGCCTATCGATGCAATCGTGGGACCGGTGGCACCTCACCCGCCAGCGTTGCCTGACGGCATCAAGTGAGTTGTGGGGAGCAGCAGATGGTATCCGGGGAGCAACACACTTGCCCGCGGCTTTCGGAAAATCAGAAGTGGCTGACCACAGGTACTTCGGATACACCATGATCTACAACATCCTCGACTGGCCGTCACTCACGATCCCAGTGACATCGGTCGACAAGGCAGTCGACGCCCCGGAGGTGCCTGATGTGACTGGCGGGCTGGATGAGCTGGGCACGCAGTGCTACGACCCCGTCGAGATGCACGGACTACCCGTGGGAGTACAGCTCGTTGGCAGGCGTTTCCAGGAAGAGGCACTGCTGGGCATGGGTGACATTGTCGACCGCGCACTCAAGGCAAAGGGGTAACTGATAAGGGGGCCGGTGGCTTCGGCAAAAGCGAGAGATATATGGCATAGTGGGTCGCCGTTTGTGAAGTGTTCACAAGATGAGAACGTAAAGAAGGACTTCCCAATACGAACGAAGAATATAAATAAGATGCACATAAATATAGCTTCGCGTCGTGATATGGCGCCAGCACGAACGCAACAATAAGACATCTCGCAGTCCAGATCGGTACCCCGCAGGATGTTATTCGCTTCGTGCTCGCTCCCCACAACCCCCCCAACACCCAAACATCCACCACCCGCTTGCCCGTGTCTTTTATTAGACATAACAAGAATAGACGCAACAGCGAGAGACGTGCTCAGGGGGAGATCGCAGCAGCGGTAGGTGTAGCACAGCGCGCAGTGGGCGGGGCCCGCGGCTCGGGACGTCCCAATCCGGTGGGTGGAAGTAGTGCCTGGGAGATCACGATGCTGGTTCCCACTCCAGAATCGTGACAACCGCTCGCTCAAGGCGTCGACGGTTTCGCGTCAGAATTGCTGGCCGAGGAAGTCGGTTGCAGCAGCAGAGTGGGTCGTAACATGGCGCCAGAGCTGGGTAAACAGTCTTAGCACCTCGGTTAGTGTTGATCTTGGTGTAGAAGCTGTTGCGCACCTGATCAAGCAAGACAGTAGTCGTGAATAGTACGACTAACTGCGAACGCCGCGAAACGAACTAACGTCCGGAGGGACCCGCGCTGACGACTGCGGAGCGTAGAATTGACACTAACACAATCCGCGATCGCGGTCACACGTTTAGTTGGTGATCAAGGCTCCAATGACAACACACCGGAATGTCCCAATGGCAAGCGCTACGAGCCCAAATACATACTGCGTGATGGCTGTTGATACAAGACAGCTCTAGAAAATGATGGAGAGGTTGGCGAGAGAGTGGAACAACGAAAGGAGAGGGATGATGTTACAATTACTTGAGTATTATCTATGGATTGTCCGCGAGTGTGACCTCGCTGGCTCTTGAAGCGATGCGCTTGATGTTGCCATGCTGCTGCTTCTCCCCCTCCTCCTCCTTCGAGTGTTTCGATGACCCCTTCCCTGCCAGTTTGCCCTTGACGATGCGCCAGAACGGGCCGACGACCTCGCTGCCCTGCAGATGTGTTGCCTCCCATACTGCCATGGCTGATATTGACTGTCCCCATGACCTCTTGTAGGCAAGCACGACGAACAGCTTCTCCTTGCTGGCGGGGTGGAACTTGTCGTGCAGAATCCTCTTGCCCTCGAACGAGAAGGCGTCGTACGCTGCCGCGCCGACGAGACGCGTGCCGACCTCAATAGTGTGGGACATGCCCTGCGCCTCTACTGTGCGTAATGGCTCTGGCCCGAACGAACAGCGGATGCCCAAACGGCGGGCGTAGCCCATCGCCATGATAGTGAGGAAGTCAGTCGCGGCGGGGGGCGCTTCTGGTGAGGCAACGCATGGGTCGAGGATTGCACTGCCGGCGACGTGAATGAGCCCCGCAACTGCAGTCGGGTTTTCCTCGCTGCCGAGGTAGAGGTAGGTCACCTGCTGTGGGAGGGAGAAGAGGCGAAGTTTGGTCGAGTACGGCGTGTTGCGCGCGGCATAGCACTGGTCGTACAGTTTCTGCAGACGCTCCTGCAGCTCTGGGCTAGCGGTACCCGGTGGGCAGATGCGAAGCGTGCCGCTCTTGGCCAGTTTCTTGATGTGCAGGAGGGTGCGGCGACCACTGGTGCCGTCGAGAACGGGGTTGGTCGCGGGGTCGATTATTGGCTCGTCCGAAAAGTGAACGGTGGCCCACTTGGATTGCTTCGCAACTGCCACAACGTCTTCCCGCACGCCGACGAACGCCAGACCCCATCGTTTCCGCTTGCACATGCCGCGGAACGTGAGGATCGTGTTCTCGAGGGCTGCAGGCTCGCAGAGGGGGTTGCCAAAGATCACTGCCACTTTGTGGCCGTGTGTGCGAATGAGCTTGAACGAGATGGCAGCACGCTCGGAGATGAAAATTTGGTACGATGGATCCAAGAACGTGATGTTCCATTTCCCGTATCGTGAGAGCAGGTGCTCCACGAATGCAATGGCTTGCGGGTTCTCCTGGTCGTAGATGCCTGGAGGGGGAGGTGGTGGGTCGAGAATGTGCTGTGGCTTCTCGGTCGGGAGGCGGACCTGGTCCAGTGCCTCTTCCCAAAGTTGCAGCTTTGGTGCCTCGGCCTTTGCCTCAATTTCCGCTCGTCGCCTCAGGCGGTTCATCTCGCGCTTCGCCT
The DNA here is from genome assembly GCA_002335625.1 of Cutaneotrichosporon cyanovorans. Classification (NCBI taxonomy): domain Eukaryota; kingdom Fungi; phylum Basidiomycota; class Tremellomycetes; order Trichosporonales; family Trichosporonaceae; genus Cutaneotrichosporon; species Cutaneotrichosporon cyanovorans. Next base: position 200,129 of record BEDZ01000022.1, on the reverse strand, counting down.
TACGCTTTGCCTTCTTGTCGTCGAGCACGTCAATGCTTGCGATAGACGAAGGGGGGGTGCTCATAGCGCTCGTGCCCGCTAATGTGGAGCTGCTCGCTGTGCCATCGGACGAGCGGGATGGGGAAAGCACTAGGCGGATGGGTGAGATTGGGGTGGGCCGGTCCATGTCATTTGTAGTCGCCACGGACACTGTTGAGGAGTTCATAGTTGGCGCTTGCGACTCATGCGGGAGGGGTGGGAGCGGCTTGTTCAGCAGCTGCTGGCTTATAGGCGGCTCCATCATCTTGTTATACGATTACTCCGGTGTCGGAAGTGGCGATGAAGCAGTGAGACGCGGTGCGGGTCTCGACGTCCAGTGGACCGGAGAGCTGTGCTGGAAGGTAACACTGCCAGTCGGTTCCGACTTGCGGTGTGGGTACTCGGGGCCGCAAGGAGTGCAGCGCCGTGGCTCCCTGTCCACTCCAGCTAGTAGAACGGGTCGATGAGGTCGTGAGGCTGTGAGAGACTTCGTGTAGTCTCGGGCACCTTACAGTGGGTCGATCGCGTGAAAGTGGCAGTCAGCGGGGTGACGAGTGGGGCTGTTCTGTCTGTAAAGGACAAAGCAGCGGTGAGTAAAGTGTATGCTCGATGAAGGGAACAAGAAAGTAGGTCGATCAGACGGTGTTGGGGTCGAGGGAGGGGGATGGTACGAGGTAGTAGTGAGGAGACACGAAGGTGGGACTGAGACTGAAATGCACAGTTATGAGCAGTGTCCCCGAGGACGCCTTGGGCTCCGCCTGGTTAGCATTAGTCGACAGCACATCAGAGGCTATATCGAGCCTAGGACTGAGAGCAGCAGCGGGCCTTGCCTGCCTGCTTACTACTCGCTCGGTGAGAAGAATCCTAGCTGGTGTCACTGCTCGAGTAAGCTGACGAGTGGCCACTCGACCGCGGAGGCTGTCGTAGCCCAGAAGCAGCTGATGATGCTGAGTACAATTCCGGCACGAATGCGTCGCCCAAATTAGCCTCGTTCATTCCTTGCTCCTATCTCCCCTCTCCTCTCTCCTCTGGCCTCTCGGGCGGTTGACGACATTTTCCCCGCACAAAGAGGCACGGAGAGCAGCAGCAGCCCGTCTTTCGCTCTTCAGAAGATAAAATCTGCATTATACTTAGCTCGCATAGCAGAGTTTACCTGCATCAGGATACAGGCTGGACCCCTATGCATGCCAAAGTTACTGCGTGGCGTGGCTGCGGCTGCAGGCGGCACAGCTGCTTTTGCTATGGGCGGGCCGAGGTCTGATCCACCGTGCTCGCTTCCACTGCTTCACATACCGCGCTCGCTATAGCAGCTGCAGGCAGCAACAGCAAGCGCCTGACCGACTGGCGCGCTTGCCTTGCCAAGCTGTGCAGAGATTAGACTGCACCGAAGACGCGGGTTGGTTCTATCTTGGGAACGACGAAGGCAGCTGCAGACAGCTCGTCCGAGGATGCGTCAGCCTCGGCCTAGCAAGGGACTAACTAGCATTGTTTGTGGCGGATAAAATCGGGTCCTCCCTAGGGTGTTGATGGAGATGTCTCTCCGCTGCAACGGTCAAAAGGGCAGTGAGCAAGGCTGTTCCGGCATCGACAGGGCTGGTAGCACTTGTGCTTCACTACACAAGCACGACAACCAGAAATCAGGTCCAGCAAGCATGCTGCAGCGGATTGATTCTCTCGACCACCGAGTACGGCGGGACGCGCCACTGGTCACCAACCGAACATACCTCGGCGACGCTGGAAGAACAGATCATCCTTTTGCATACACTACTGCTCCAACTAGCTTCACATGGTCTGCATTCGCGCTCCATCAATGCCAAGAACTTGCTGCTGATCCCTCTAGCTGTTGGTTGTCGTCGGTCTGACGCATCCTCTGACTAACACGGTCCTCCGTTGACATCTCTCCGACGCCGAAGTTACGGAGCTGCGGAGTTCCGCATCACTCTCCGCTCTTTTTTCAGGACCGGAGACCATGCTGATCTCCGTCCTCTTTCAGTGAACGGTTCTAAGCCAGACGGCCTCCGTCGACGGGCAGAGCAACGCCAGTCAAGAAGCTAGCCTCATCGGTGCACAAGAAGACGGTAGCGTTGGCGATGTCTGTGACGTAAGCGGCTAGCCAGGGGGAGGTGTAGAGGGTGCAAGGGTGCAGGGCGGGGGTAGTAGCAATGTCGGACGTCCGACAGGACGCGCGTGCGAGATACGCGTTGCGACAACGGAGACGGATGGATTTGTGGGACGACGGGAGATGAATGATGGGACGGTGGAAAGGAGAATCAGTGATCGTACTACTGAAGGGAAGTTGCTGATCTATAACTCCACTCACCCTCAGGTTCAGAGCAGCGACCCAGGGGGATGGTCTTCAGGAAGGCGTCCTCGCTCGCCTCGCCCACGAACATGTGCTTCAGGCCAGTGTTGCCGATAACAGGGCAGATGGCGTTAAAGCGAATCTGCTCTGGGCCAAACTCGATCGACAGGTTTTTGGTGCAACTGATAACGGCCGCCTTGCTGGCGCAGTACCAAGTGAGGCCTGGGCGGCCCATGATGCCTGCTGTAGATGCAACGTTGACCATGACTGCTGGTCCGCCCGCCTTGCGCGCCTCGCGAAGTGCTGGAATCATGACGTGCACGCTGTGGAACACAGACTTGAGGTTGACATCGATGCAGATGTCAAAGTCCTTCTCGGTTGTGTCAAGCACGGGCTTGGACTTGTACGTTGCTCCGGCGTTGTTGATGATAAAGTTTACACCGCCAAAGGCCTTCTTGGTCTCAGTGAGGAGGTTCTCCCATCCCTCGCGCTTGGCCACATCGCAGTGGACGTAGACGGCCTTGGCTCCTCCAGCCTTGTTGATCTCGTCGGTGATTTTGTTGCCAGCTTCGTCGTTCTGGAATCAGCTGAGCACCATCATACCATAAGTCGGTCCGCCGGCGGCATCTGAAGCAATCGCTCCTGTCCAATGGCACCTGCTGGCTTACAGCCAACATTACCTCCTCAGGTGGCCCAGAGCCCCTCGCAGGTCTTCGCTTCCCTTCACGCTGCCCTTTCGCGCTTCGCACCCCATCACCCCGCACTCACAATGTCCGTAACCACGACGTTGACGCCGTCCTTGGCAAACTTGCGCGCAATGCCAGCTCCGAAGCCGGAACCAGCGCCAGTGACGATAGCGACGCGGGGAGTAGACATGGTCTGGTTTTGAGTTGTCGAGCAGGAGCAGTAGTAGCAAGCAGCACTAGTCTGGGAAGCAACGGAATGCTGCTGATCTCATTCTTATACGACTATTAGTCCACATCCGTCAAAGTGGGCATACATCCGGCATTCGGTTGCGACTCGCCTGCCAGTCACATGTTATCTCGGCAACGCGGGCCGGCCGAGACGCGGCTGTCGATGCAGTAGACGCGGTGGGCAGTGTAGTGTGCCTTTACCAGCGGCCAGTCACAGCGAGCTGGAAGCATGTCGACTGCCCACTATGGGTGCGGGCTGCGAGTTGGAGTAGTGTACATGCATTCGCACGGCCGTAAGCATTTGCGAAGTGTAAGGATGAGAAGTGCATTGCATGTGAGGACGAGTGAGCGGTGATGAGCACGGTGACTAGCGAATCTATTAGCCGATGTGTCCGATGCTCACCTGCACATGACTATCTGCTCTATGTGCTTCTCGTCGTTGCCAGAGTCCGAACGCCGTCAGTTCGACGTCCAAGCTGAGGATGGGCACATGCTTGGTTGAAGACGCGCTCTGAGACATGCAATTGTACTGCAAACGTCTGAGACTTACCCATTCACGACGCCGAAGCGATGTCCTCCAGGCGCGTTGTCGATCACGGCAATGGCACAGCACAGATCGTTATGATCAACAATGGCTACCTCCGGCCCTCCGTCCATGCAGACTGGTACGACACCAAGCGCATGGATCCGATCAAGGTGCCAGTCCTCTGCTTCGTGATTGAAAAGGAGGGCAAGAAGTACCTCTGGGCAAGTTGACCACCTCCCTCTGCCTGACGCCAGGATCTGGGCATCCGCAAAGACTACCTGAACTTACCTCCTGACCTCGTCGAGCGCTGGGCAGGCAGCTACCCAACTGTTACTTGTGCACTGCCCTCTGAGCTGCCGCCAGCACTGCAGCCCGTGGAAGCCGTCTACCTGTCCCACTACCATTGGGACCACTGCGGCGATGTCCTGGCCGTGCCGGGTGTTACGCCGGTATATGTGGGGAGGGGTTCGAGGGACGCAATAGCCAGGGGCGATATAGGACCATACGTAGGACCCGTGTCTCCAGAGATACTGGACAAGCTTGAGGATCTGCCTGAGGGGACTGTGGATGTCGACGGGTTCCCCGCCCGAGGCCACGATGTGTTTGGCGACGGATCGTTTGTGATCGTCCCAGCACCAGGACACTGCCCAGGCCATAGCATTGCGATTGTGCGCACCACGTCCAACCCCGATACGTATATGTTCCTGGGAGGTGACTCGGGACACCACAAGGCGCTGTACGATCCATGTCCGTGCCATGGACAGGTAGCCGACTTCAGTGTCCGACGCCCGATACACAGGGACCCAGCGACGGCCAAGCTCAACATACAGCGCCTGAGCCGAGCGCATGAGCGGGATGACTGCTGGGTGGTGATGGCTCACGAGGGGGAGGTTGAGCGCACTGTACCGCAGGGGGAGCCGCTGAACGACTGGCGGGAGAGGGGGTGGAAGGAGAAGGTGAGGGCATTGAGGGCTGAAGAGAACAGGGGGAGAGAGGCGGAGTGTTATGCCAATGGCAGTGTGAGATCAGCAGACCGAGCGGAAGTGTGATACAGTAGTCGTCCGTAGAGCTGTAGACTGATATGAGATAGTCAAGAATGTGCCATATTGTGAACATGAAATGCAATGACAGTCCAGCTCAAGGCTGCGCTCTAATGTCTACTACCAGATACTACCGACACCACCTCACTACTCACTACTCATACAACGTCGTGTCCATATGCCTGCTAGATCGGGTTCAGACCCGCCAGCGCCCGCAATCGCTCGAAAATGACTAGCGAGATGACCGTATGCGGCCACAACCTAATCCAGCACCCAAAGAACCCCTTGTAGAACGCGAAAGGCCCCTCGTTCCTCACCAGCTTGACAGCGCAGTCCAGCGGGCCCTTGTACAGCCCCACCTTGTCGTTCATGACCCGCACCTTGATCGTGTCCACCGGTGCCGAGGTGACAGAGCAGACGAATCCCGCAAAGCCCGAGCACGCCAAGTGTGTCATCATTCCCTCTGGGAACTGCTCGGCGTAGTGCGTGCGCACAAAGTGCTTTGCGACGTCGTATGACCCCAGCTGCGATGAAGTAAGCAGGCCCGCTCGGATGATCGTCGGCGTCAAGGCGCGGTAGAAGCCCTTTATTCCGTCCGTGGCCATGATGGCCTTTGTCTGACCTATCAAGCCCAGGCTGTTCCCTCCTGCGGCCTGCAGCCGCACTTTGAGCACGTCGGCGGGGTTGGCGATCGCACTGCCGAGCATCCCGGACATCATGCCGGCTCCGAGCTTCACAGCCACAGAGTGGGGGTCTAGACTGGGCGACACGGAGAGGATGCTGTGCTTGAACATGTCGTAGCAGCCCATGCGTATTCCGGAGCTGTGGTCAGCCATAGTCGTCTGGTCTGAGCTTCTTCGCCCACTCACTAGCTCATCTCTCGCAAGATCGACGCGGACACACCATTCCAGAGGCTGAAGAACCCCTCATTCTTCACCATGCCCACCAGCGTCGCTACAAAGCTCGGCGACAGCCCACCACCCTGGTTCACGTACAGCTGCTGGCGCACTTTCACGAGGTCGGCGGGGTTGGTGCATGTCGCGCTGATGGCATTGGAGACGCCTGCGGGGTTAGTATCATGCGTCCTGGTTGTCACCCACCAGCAGTGAGCATCTTGAGCGCGAGCTCGTGGGCCGGGTGCAGTGCGTCCTCGAGGGGGAGGGCTACCGCGGCCATCGTGACGTCGCTGCTGGAGCTCTGGACTTGAGTTATGAAGCAGAATCGGAAATGGAAACAGCTCAAGAAGTGGTTGCTGTCGCGGGTCGAGTGCGGGGTTGGGCTTGGGTTCGGGTGGGATGTCAACAGACCGGTCGAATTACCCGAGGTGACGGCTATGTGATCGACGGAGGGCTGTCTGCAAAGTTCTCTTCACTCAATGAATGCAAAGTTCTCTTCACTCAATGAATGCAATGTCCTCGTTGTTGTCGTTGTCAAGACGTTGTCCGCAGACTACTCTTCCTGACTCACGCCCCTCACTTGCAAGAAGACGCTGAGCTCGATACTTATATGCCTGGTGTCCGACGTGCTCGGCTATTGCCGGGTGGGCACCGCTGCCCAGAGGCAACGCTGAGCCCCGTGGTGCTCGGTTTGACGATCTCGAGGTCAAGACGCATCTGACACCCAGTCGCATTGACGTTGGATCAAGAGCGGGGTGCTTATGGCTAATAACATGAGCATGGTATGCTTGATCTCACGACAGATGTATGTAGCACGAGGACTAGCACCTGGGGATGCGGGTGGAACCTCTCTCACTGTATCAGATGGCCTCTGGCACACGCAGCAGCGCTACGCCCAGCAGACGGCAACGCAATGGATGTGTATGGTCACAACAGCTATGATATGACGGCTCAGTGTCGGCATTTGGTCACCTAGTCGTGCATGGGGCTATGCCCTCTGCGGTGAACCGAGCGTCGACTCTGGCATCGAACAAGACTCCCACAATGCATATGTTTGATATCCTCTCTCAGCTCATCATGCCACAGGCCGTCGAGACTCCCTCCACTAGTTGCCCGCAGCCTTCTTCTGGCTGTACCAAGCGACGAAGAATGGCAGGCTGAACGCGACAGTGCCGTAGATCGCGAGCCTGGCGCCGAACATGCCCTTGTTCTTAGTCCCACCAGGGATGGAGCTGGAGTTAGTACTGTGTCTGAAGTCGCTCTCACTTGTCGGAGGTGTTCTCGATGTGGATCCAGCGAGCCTGGCGCGCAACTGCGCGAGGAGGTGCGCGGATCGCAGCCCGAGGAGCGGCACGGAGGAGCATCGACATGGTGGGTGGGCAAAGGTGTTGGTCTCGATATGCCGTGGGTGTCGAAAAGTGCAGTAATCGCGTGCAGTCGGAAAGTGTGAGAGCTAAAGAGAGCGAGAGATCGCGAGAGAGCGAGCACGGGGCGTCGAGAATATACAAAGGAGGCCCGATACGGGCGGTGCTGTGGCTCTTGGGTATATCTGTGATGGCATTGTGGGTGCTGCCCATGCCACAGAACCGCCACGAAGGAACGACGGAGGCGCCACAACGTGTGGTGAGCTCTTTGTTCTCAACCCTATCCTGTGAGTGTGTCCAATGGTCGATCGCAGCACTGCAGCACTATTGAGCGCATGCATATGACAGCGACAGAGCGTATTCTGGTGGTCCGAAGCATGTATGCATGCATAATGGACTTACTCTGGGCTTTGATGGTGATCGCTGTCAGGTGCGGAGACGGCATGGACCGGCAAGGTGCAGGGTCGATGGTGGCTGAGGGGCGGCATGAGCAGCAGTCACTGAGATGTAAGCTCGTAGTCATGGCAACTTCTGCCAATGCCGCTTCGATGTAGCCTTCTGTCATGGGCGATCGCATGGGCGATCGCTTGACTTCAGTGTAGCCAGGCCTCAAATCAACACGCTGTGTCCCCCCCCCACCCCCCCAATACCCCGTCCCCATACCCGCGTACACAGACACCAGTGCATATGACATGACGAGACGATACGAACACTAACTTCTGACTATCTCACACGGCCACCGCTGTGACCCCCTCCCACTCCTTGCGCCTAGCCCTTGTGGTACACCTCTTGCATCTTGTACACCGGCGTCGGGAGGCCCTCATACCGCGCCTTGAGCTGGAGCGCAAGGTAGAGCGAGTAGTGGCGCGACTGGTGAAGGTTTCCGCCGTGGAACCAGAGGTTCTCCTGCTGCGTAGGCCGCCACATGTTGCGCTGCTCGCCCTCCCAAGGTCCTGGGTCGAGTGTCGTGTTCGAGCCGAGACCCCAGACCTTGCCGACCTTGTCGGCGACCTCCTGCGAGATAAGGTCGGCAGCCCACCCGTTCATAGAGCCGTAACCGGTAGCGTACACGACGAGGTCGGCAGGGAGCTCCTTGCCGCTGTCGAGCACGACCGAGTTCTCAGTCAGGTGGTCGACCTGGCCGTGGGCGAGCTTGACCTTGCCCTCGGCGACGAGCTCGGCGGCACCGACATCGATGTAGTAGCCCGAACCGCGACGGAGGTACTTCATGAAGAGACCGGAGCCGTCCTCGCCAAAGTCGAGGAGGAAGCCGGCGTCCTCGAGCTTCTTGTAGTACTCCTTGTCGTGCTCCGCGATGGCCTTGTAGGTCGGGATCTGGAACTCGTGCATGATGCGGTATGGCAGCGAGGCGAAGACGAGGTCGGCCTTCTCAGTCGTCATGCCGGACTGGACTGCCTTCTCAGAGTAGAGACCGCCGAGAGCAAACTCCATGAGCGAGCTAGACTTGACAATGTGGGTGGAGGAGCGCTGAATCATGGTGACGTCCGCGCCGTGCTCGTACAGAGCACCGCAGATGTCGAAGGCAGAGTTGTTGGAGCCAACAACGACAACCTTCTTGCCCTCGTAGGCGTCGGGGCCCGGGTGCTGCGACGAGTGCTGCTGCTCGCCCTTGAAGATGTCCTGGCCGGGGAACTTGGGCACGCGCGGCTTGCCAGACATGCCGGTAGCGAGCACAAGGTGCTTGGGACGCAGGGTCATGGGCTGGCCGTCGCGCACGATCTGGACAGTCCACTCCTTATTCTTCTCGTCGTAGGTGGCCTTCTTGGCCTCAGTGGACGACCAGTAGGGCACCTCCATGATCTTGGTGTACATCTCGAGCCAGTCGGCAATCTTGTCCTTGGGGCAGAAGGTCGGCCAGTTGTCCGGGAACTTGAGGTACGGGAGGTGGTCGTACCACACTGGGTCGTGGAGGCAGAGCGACTTGTAGCGTCCACGCCACTGGTCTCCTGGGCGGGCGCTCTTGTCGATAACGAGGGCAGGGACACCCATCTGGCGCAGGCGCGCACCGAGAGCGATGCCGCCCTGCCCACCACCGAGGATGAGGATGTATGGCTGGTCCTCGGAGCCGAGGCGCTTCTCCTCGAGCTCCTTCTTCTCCTTCCAGGTCAGGCGGTGGCGGTTGATACCGTGCTCCGCGCCCATCGGGCGGCGGAACCCACGAGGCTCCTCGTAGCCCTTGAGCTCGGTGAGGGCGGTGATGAACGTCCAACCCTTGGGCTGGCCGTCCTCGTCCTTGAGGCGGAGGAGACCCCAGCCGCGGCCCTCGGAGGTCTCAAAGTTGAACCACGCGGTCGTGACACCGTCCTCCTCGGCGGCGTCCTCCTTGAGAGCCCACCCGGAGGGCTTGGAGCGGTCGATGTTGGCTTCGAGCATGTCGGCGATGCCCTCGCGGCCCTCCACGGTCCACAGCGTCCATGTGAAGGCGACCAGGTCACGCCAGTACGAGTCTTTGGTGAAGAGCGCTGTTGCAGCTGCGACATCGCGCTTCTGCAGAGCCGCATCAAGGTCGCCGAGCCACTTCTGAGCCACGGCGTTGGCCTTGGTGTCCGCCAGCTTGACCTGCTGCTGGGGGATCTCAACGGCGTCTTTCTGCTTGGCAGCAGCTGGCGCAGAGCCGTTGGCGGTTTTGTCGTTGATCGTCTGTGTCATTGTGCTTTGCGTTGCAAGTTGGGGAGACGTTCAAACAGCCCACTCATCTGGCCGTCTAAATAATCGATCCTCAGCCAACGGTGTATGCCGCGCCGGACCGATGACCCAACCCACCATTCAGCAACATTACAGATCAGCGCACAGTTGACCGACTTGGTAGCCGTGTAGCCGTGTTCAAGCTTGTTCGAAATTGTGGCCCCGCTTCCCTTAACTCTTAGCGTCGTGGCCATCGGGTCGGCCTTCTGAGGCATCGGAACAGAGGAAAGGTGGGCGCTTACGCTGTTACCGGGATGGTAGCTCAGCCAGCGAGCAGCATCAGCCTCATAGGCAGCTCGGAAGACGGCCTATTATTGGCATATGCGTCGACCAGGTCCCAACTGTTTGGTCACGCGCGTTGTGTCGTTTTTCACGCGATCTAACTACCTCGCTCGTAACTGTTCCCATTGACGGCGGCCCAGTTGCGCCGGGTATCAACCTGCGCTGCAACCCTATTGCACAATGCTTGTTGAAAAGCAGGGAGAGATGAGGCACCACACGTGACAACCCCCGTGTCGACAGTTGAAACTCTCCTAGTCCCATTCTTCCACGTCCACGTCCACCCTCGATCAGCAAAGAGCAGCAGTAATCTCTCGAAAGATGGACAGAGTAGTGTTAGCGACTGACGAGGGCCCCGCTCGCTTTGCCCCGCCTCTCAGGATCTGACGACTGAGGAGCCCAACGGTTATGTATTGCAATGTTGACCGGGGTTGCTGCAAAGTTGTTCGGCCGCATTGCGCCGTCCATCGCCGTGACCTCGACGACAGCAATTGGAGCAGCGAGGTCGAGTAGCGGGTAGCATGCTAGCTTAGCTCAGTTGGCCATCAGAGTGTTGGGGATGGCGATCACGCCTCGTAAAGATGCTGAGGCGACGACTGTGAGTGTGCCAGGTGCTGGCAGCTGGTAGTGCCGAAGCGGATGTTAGTAACCAGCATTCTCACGATGAGGCAAGCAGTAGCGTGGGCAATGGTTGCCCACTTCCAAGCGAGGGGGAGTTATGCTATGGCCGAGGTTGCCTTCGTCCGCCTTTCCGACTTGGAGCTGCCAGGCTGTAACTGCTTGCCTCTGCTATGACCTGCATGAGCTGGCCAAACCCCCACTGCGATCACCTCTCCCTAGCTCTGCTGCAATGGCTCGTTGTCGATTGGCACATGGCTACATTGCAAGTCAAAGCCAAGCAAGCCATCAGATCGGCTTCTCCGATTATCGCTCGCCCGAATAATCACCGAGATTGTGGACGCGCCGCGATGCGTCAAGAGTGAGATTTCCTTTCCTCATGAAGTCAGTCACATTGAGGCGTCAGTGAGCTTGCCGTGAGCGTCAGTTCCCCAGTACTCACTTTCAGAGGTTGTATATGCAATGCGAGGAGCAAAAGATCATCCCATCGTTCATGTTGTGAGTATGTAACTCTCACCTGGTAGAGTCGACGATCTCGGAACCACCTCGCGTGAGAGCCACGTGGTAAGCACGAGATGTGCACGTGACGCTGGTGGTGGCCGAAGTCATCATCGCTTCAGAAGACATTCATGGTGACGTTGGTCCGACATCCATCGACTTGACTAGCTTGACTGCTACCTTTCCAACACCTTGGCGCGCAGTAGCGCCATCATCACCATCACGTCGCCGCCTGGCGAGCTGTTGGAAGCATAACGGGTTGGTGCTGCAGTGCAGCCAGCTCTGGGTCTTCAGCAAGCGCACTCCTCTTGTAGACCAAGCGACGTACAGTTGAGCCACCATGCCGCAGATCTACAGGAATGAGGTGGTCTACAAGTGGGTGCAGTGGCGTTGGACAGGCGGGCTACTGACCGCAGCTACCCTGCTGTCCACACTTTGACATGGCTGCAGCGCAAGTACCCCAACCCGTTCGCTCCGCATGTCTTTTCCGTCGACACGATTGCGAGGACGCTGGACCCGGATACTGGTATATTGCGGAGTGAGAGGATATTGGGTGTGCAGCAGGGTGCGCCTGCATGGGTTGCGAAGGTGAGTGGAGTGGATTTGGCAGCTACTGCGACTGGAATTCATATGACTGTAGACCTCAGGCTTTAGGACTGATATCCTGTCCCCGTCGCCGTGAGCACACATCTTTCTTGACTGACTTCGATGCACTTGTTCTAGACTGTCTGATCCTAGGTAGATGGGCACGCTGACATCAGCTCTTCTCATTACCCCCAACAGCCTACGTCCGCGAGGTGATCTTCATCAACCCCAACGACATGACAGCGACGATGATGTCCGAGAATCTCAATTATGCGGAGTATATGTACGTAGAGCTGAGTAGTAACCCTTTGACGCCCAGTAACTGTCTCGAGTACATCACCTACACACCTAAGGGGGACGATCAGACGCTCTTTAAGCAGCGCGCCACGATGGTGTCAGGGTTTTCGTCTGGCATGATCGCTCGAAGGATAGAAAAGGCGAGTGTCGACAGGTTCAAGAGCAACGCACATGTCGGGAAGCAGGGTTTCGACTGGGTGCTGCAGCGCGCGTGGGGGAATGGACAGAAGAGCGACGATAAGAGCGAAGATAAGGCTTAGGCTTGACGCATCGACGGCGGAGTGGTAGGGGTCGTACGTATAGACTGAAGCAACATGGCATTCTACAGCATCCAACGCATATGCATCATGATCACACAGAAGTGACGATGAGAAGCCGGTCACAAATAACTATCAGTCGAGCTGCAATGCCATGCCAGGCATTGCCATATGAGCCTTGGGCTGAATGACTCAGGAGGTTGCTTGCCGTTTACTCTGACTGTGCTGTCAAACGGCTGGTTTCGCGATGGAGACCATACATTGCGACCCACCGCGTTCCAGCATCATGTTGCTAACACTCTGACATACTACAGGACAACTTCGAGTATACGTTCATAGAATGAAGAGAGTGTTATGAATCACTTTCATGAGGCATCGGCAGCTCAGCATAAGGCTTGTGATCCGATATCAGATAACAGGCCAAAGGTACAGATCGAGTCTAGATCGCGGCTGACTTGCTGAGACGTCTATGGCCGTAGCATGAAGTGGTGGCAGATAGACAGTATCTGAGAGGAGGTCGTTGAAGATCCTGCGGTCGACACCGGAGCTTGCGCTCGAGCCATTCCATCGGGATACCACGTCTGACCGCTGCTGAGCCAATCCTTTCCCCACTACATGGCCGTACCATCGGCCGCTGTGGTGTCTGACATGTGCACATTCGACAATATAGACAATGAAACACAAACTGTCACTAGCCTGTGAGTCCAGACTGTTGTCTGATTCGCACTTCCCAGCTGGAGGGCCAAGCAGTTGACGGATCGATTATGGAGGCTCCGAAGACAGTGCTAGCAATGCCAACAGTTCCAACATAACTACAGATCTCTTGGCATTCATCAGAACTGGGGATCATCACGAGTTTGAGCGGCTGCCGAATCATCGGAGTAACGGAGACCAGTGAAAAGGCGATCACCACTGCACTTGCAATCTGATAACGATTGGGATCTCAGTCAAGATCCAAATATCTCGCGAGCCCAGCGCCGCGGGGGTGCCTTTGTTAACTTGCATTCAGCAGGCATCCTTCCGACACTCCGAGAAATGCACTAGCATCTGAGTGCCTTCGTGTATTCAAGGGTGTTGTTCATGCTGGATCTATAGACATCGAAAAGTCGACGAGCCACATCGCAAAGCCAAGCCTTTCGGCCGGAGGAGGCGCCTAAAATAGCATCGTCGGCTTTTTTCGCTGCACACGACTGAGTGCGTGTCAAACCTGACACAATTCTCGTCTGGCATGTGGTCTGCGCAGCACCTGTTGCAACATCACATGTGCTCCTGCGGGTCTTGAACCTTGCTGCATGTCTGAGTGAAGCATTGTATGAGGCTGCAAGGCCGCGAACGTATGAGCTCAGACATTGTGGCTGTGGCAGCTGGAAGCTTGGGGTTTTATCGTGTGGGAAGTCGAGGTCTCGGTCTCGAAGTTAATGAATGCTCCATGGCTGCCAATGTCTACTGCATAAGCAATTTATCCAGCTCCTATCTCCACCCCTCAGGCAGTCGTCGCTACGCCCATGTAGCTTCCCTCCCCGTGCTCATACTGCGTCTCCCTGGTCCTGCGACTTCACTTTCGAGGACATGGAGGACACGGATGTCACCACAGGCAAGGGAGATCTCGATCAAACAGCAAGGCACGGCTCAGACATATCTGATAAGCTTTCGGGGCCGATGTCTCCAACCAATGTCTTCTTCTTGCACTGGAGGGTGCGACCTGTCAGCCATTGACGACGTTCCAGGGGTGCTTGGAGGTGGTGACGAGAAGATCCCAGGGGTGCTGGGGAGTTTGCTGCAGCTGCTGTCGACGTCTAGAAGCATTGCTCGGTTTCAGAAGCAAGACATGGCTGCTCGACTGCCAGATCACACCAGTCGGCGAGTAGCAGTAGCCGCTTTTGCAGCGGGTTGTCGATCCAAGATGCCAGCTTGTGAGCGAGTGAGCGAGTTGGCATCAGAGATTATTCGGCCGGTCGCTGCAGACTGCGGCGCGACTAGGTGTCACTAGTCATGACGGAGGTGTGCCCTGGGGATGGGTTTTCGCATCGACATGTGCTCCTGATGTCCGGGGCCATGGCTATTCTTAAGGCGAGGATGTGGGCCCAGTGATCGTAGCCCCCGTCCCTCTACTCAAAAGCACTTGTGGTCTGTCAACGAAGTGCACATCAGTGACCACACCAGTAAGGAGGGCGAACTCGAGCAAACACGCAACTGCCATCGCTCGTCGACTTCCGCCGAAACAGGCAGCTCACTCATCCGCTGTACTCGTAGTGACGGCTTGACACAGAAGCGACATTAGTCGTTCTTAGGCGACACTTCCCACCATGTCCACAAGCGCACCTCCGGTCATGTCCTTGAAGGACGGCTCGAAGCCGAAGATGACCGCGGCAGAGCTGAAGCTCGCCCAGAAGATGGCAGGAAGAGCACGACGAGCTCTAGCTAGCAACATCCAGTGGTGGGTAATCACTGGGGTTGTCTTCTGCCTCTTCGTAAACTACGCCTATACCCTCCTGAGGGCTCGGTGGATCCGCAGGCGAGCAGCAAGAGCTCGCTCTGACCCTGCCGCCTCCAAAAACACTGAAAGCAAACCTAAAGGCTCCCTCGTCACCGCCATGCACGCACTGTACGCCAACTATGCGTATGTTCGTGTCTTCCCGCTCTGGATCTACAGCCACACCACGTCTGCCGAGTGGATCTGGACGATGGCCTACATCGGCGTGGTGCTCGGCATGACATTCTGGGGGTCCTGGGTCATGGGCAAGTTTGACTACACCCTCATGACCGGGCGAACAGTAAGTAACCAACCACCTTGGCTTTGCTGACCCCAGTGCTACGCCCAGCTGCCACTCATCATCGGTCTCGCCTCGAAGAACAACGTGCTCTCCGCCTTGACGGGCATCTCGTACGAGAAGTTCAACTACATGCACCGTGCTGCCGGCCGTGTCTGCGTCCTCATCGCCTGGCTTCACTGGGCAGGCTACGTGCACAAGGGCCTGGGCAAGCACGGCCCAGGGAGCATCACGTTCACCACTGGCATGGTCGCCCTCGTCGCCCTGTGCATGATGTACATCACGTCGTTTGCGATCGCACGCCGCTGGTGCTACGAAGCGTTCCTGGTCATCCACATTGCCATGTGCATGTAAGTCCACAGCCTACACAGCCATGAGTTTGTTACTGATAGTTTCAGTATGTTCCTCGTCGGCCTGTACTTCCACAAGGAGAGGTACCGCTACTGGATCTGGCCGTGCCTCTTCCTGTGGGGCCTTGACCGCTTCGTGAGCCTGGCGAGGATGTTCATCGTCAACAAGGCCTGGCTGCTTCCCTTCCGCAGCAAGCGCGAGCAGACATCAGCATGCACCGTTGAGCTGGTCGACCCCGAGGTCCTCCGCCTGCGCGTGAAGCGCCCACTGTTCAAGTGGCAGGCGGGCCAGCACGCCTATATCACCATGCCGGGCGTCGCGCTCCTCCGGTACGAGCAGCACCCCTTCACGATCGCAAACATCCCCGACTCAACCGGCGATGTCGTCTTCCTCATCCGCGCGCAGTCCGGCTTCACGCGCCGCCTTGTCAACCGCCTGCAGTCTGAGAAGCAGGAAATCAACTGCTACCTCGATGGACCGTACGGCACGCCCCATGACTATAACCACTACGCAGGGGTGATCCTCCTCGCTGGTGGCACGGGTATCACACATGCTCTGGGTCACTTCCTCTCCATCCTGAAGGCAGCGCGCGAGGGCCGCAGCGCAGTCGCAAATGTGCGGCTGGTGTGGAATGTCCGCAATGCCGAGTGTGCCTCATGGATCGCACCTATGTTGAACGAGGCCCTCGCGCAAGGTACAGGCAGCTGCCGCGCTATCGTGGATATTTACGTTACCCGCTCGTATGCTGCCAACGAGCCACACCTCGACGGGCAGCGCGATGACCACCCAGGTGCAGCCATCGATACGCCTGCCTCGACACCAACGGACTCGCCCGACTTTACGCCTAACGGAAGCCAGGAGGATGTATGCGAGAAGAAGCGCGACGATGCGAGCCCCGAGGCCATCAAGCTCGCAGCATTGGCAGGGCTGAATGAGGCAGCGGCGGCCGTGACCCGCTTCCACCGCGGGAGGTCGCACCCCGAGTCGATCTTGCGAACGGATGTCGAGGCTGTGCCACACGACGCTGCGGGTGTGGTTCTGTCGGTTTGTGGGCCTAATGAGCTGTCTCTTGATGCGAGGAGGGCTGTGTTCCGTGTCAACTCGGCCAAGGCGATCATCAAGGGTCAGAACCCGGTCGACTTCCACTCCGAGACGTTCGGCTGGTAGGCGGAAGGGTATCAGCTGATTGAGCTGAAAAGGGTGAAAGGGGTGAACCGTAGACTAAAAAAGCTGTAGGTTGCAGCCAGGATATTCCGGGGTCATATCAGACATATCAGATAGAGCGTATGCAGAAACTGCATTGAACGCGCAGCGGCTAGGTTCAACGAATCCGTGATACGGCTTGAGCGCAATGCGGCATGAAGCAGGGATATTAAACCGAGCAAATGGGAGAGGCCTCGGCTGGCTTGACGGAGTGCTGTCTGAGACGCATGTGTCCTGAGGACAATCTTCGAAACCCTCCAGGGTGACGACCACATGATACTAATGAGCATAATGGCTCTTGCTCATGCTGCATGGAGACCGTGGCCCTTTCTGCAGGCCGAGATCATGGCGGTCCCGACTGAACGCCCATGAGCATTGATAATATCCACCGTTGTCTTTGCAGCCCTTGAAGATGTCCGATGCTAACAGCTATCCCAGCTCGCCCCGGAACACAGCACCAGGAGGTGGCTCCCGACTCATAGCGACATGTATGCACTCAAGCACCGCCGGCGGTGGAGGCGCATAGCCTGTCGGCACATCCACCTGCCGTCAGTACTACTTATCCCATCCCCGGATATTCAACTCACCTTCAGTGCAACGTCAGACGGCTCTAGCCACCCCACAAGCGTTATCCACTGCCCGGGCGCCAAGTGTAGCTTCTCGCGCGGTATCCTTGCTCCCTCCACAACCCTATCCGCACTTTTCGACTGTCCTTCGGTTGCCCACCACTCTCCGGGGTGTGCAGTCGCCGGTGAGCGACCTTTGAGCACAACACTCAGGTCGGCTATAAGCGTCGGGCGGTTGGGACCAGCAGCAGTTGCAGTCACCAGTGCATGGGCGGTCGCTGGGCTCACGGCCAAGAGTCTGGGTTAGCTAAGATCAAGCTGCGGCCTCACTGGACTACGAGGCGGAGTTTCCGGCGCAGATGGAGTGCTGGCGTGACCTTGGAGAGCGGTATGAAGAGCGCTGAGGCTATCTGGTCAGTCGGCGTGGCTGGGGGTGATACTGGGCACCTCGTTGTTGGTGGGTAGGTCATGGTGTGAGTACAAGGACAGGATCCATCGCAGCAGTGTGAAGGCGACTTGAACTTGGGGGTTGGAACCAAACATGACTGTACAGTGTAGCGGGAGCATTCCCTCTATGGTGCCTGTCGGGTCGTCATGAGTTAGGTCCAGGATGTTAACTGTAGAATGCGATCTAAGAAGGCATAAAATCATTCTTTCTCGCGACTGAACTGCGACATGGGCGATACAGATGCATACGTATGGCGCCTGCTCTCTTCACCCTTTTCTACCTCTGCATTCTAATACCTCTTACGCCTCAGTCGCAATGAACTCGACCTCAACGAGGACGTCCTTGGGCAGACGGGCAACCTCGACGCACGAGCGGGCGGGCTTGTACTCGCCAAAGAACTTGGAGTACACCTCGTTGAACTTGGCAAAGTCGTTCATGTCCTTGATGAAGCAGGTGGTCTTGACGATGGTGGACTTGTTGGCACCGGACTCGGCGAGGACCGCGGCGATGTTGGCGAAGACTTGCTCCTGCTTGTCAGCCGCGCGTCTCAAGTAACGTTAATAACATCCTCCGCTGCAGCTCATGCCTGGCATACTCAAGCTGTACTCACAGTCTGCTCGGTGATGCCGCCCTCGACGACGGTCATGGTCTTGGGGTCAAGGGGGATGCTGCCCGAAGCGAAGATGAACTATCAATCAGCACTGAGTAGAGCAGGGGTCGCGCACGCCGTTGACCTTGGTAGCCTGAACTGTCAGCAGCAGTCTAACACTAACACTCTACACACCTGGCAGTAGGGGCCGATGGCGGCAGGCGCCTCTTATCTGTCAGCTAGTCGACCTCCATTTCCACGTACTGTCGGTCGCGACGGTCTTGTAGGAGGTAGCCATTTTGGGAGTAGTGGTTGCGAAGGAGCGGGTGATGGGAAGGTAGCTAGGGCGGGAGGATCGAAGGAGAGCTGTAGCAGAACGAGCGAGCATGAACTACTGAACTGAGATGAGATGAGATTAAGAGCAGAGAGCAGTGGGCAACAGCAATCGACCCGTACGGTGCGCCGTTGATCACCGACGTTGGTGACGCATCGGATGGCGGAGGCAAATCGCGCTAGTCTTGAACGGCAGGACTCCATATGTGTCAGAGGCAGGAGAGGAGAATGAGGCGATGCATGATACAGATACCAATCTACGGAGCTACTGTATGATGGGATCCGTAACAGGCTGGGCTGCGACACTCCCCTTTGAGGCTGATGGCACAGCGGATGCGATGTGCTGAAGTAGCTGACTCTGATTGTCGGTACACGCTGGCTAAGATGTACACCGGTCCTAAGTGTTTCTCAATCAAGAAACTACGATAGCTTCTATTCATTCGGTTTGAGGTATTCCATAAGAGAAGACTCGACCATTCCAACACACTTGCTACTAGTAAGGTTTAGGTGGCTCGAGCAGTTGGCACAGGCGACGTCGGGGGGGAGGCTGTGAAGTCATGGGAATGGTTTGAGGCCTAGGTAGATTAGGGCTTGAGAATGCGCGGCGCCGGCAAGTGGTTTGGTGAGGATATCGGGTTATTTGCTTGCTGCTATAGCGTTCTCTAACGACTACCGCTGGCTGAGGTATACCCAGGCAGCTGCAATGATAAGACCAGTAGCGATACCTTGGATAAATATTTGCACATATAGGATTTTCTGTTGAACTGGAGTTCTCATTTTGATTATTCTCTATTCCTCCCCTTGATGCCTGGTGGGTGTGACGGAGGAGGTGCTCCCCTTGACCGAGGGTGTTGGGTGCGGTCGTTGTTGCCGGTCGGGTAGAGGGCTTTGAGGAGGAAACGGGGTTGATGGGAGGGACGGGCGTGGGTGAGCGCGAAGACTGGGTGAGCGCGAAGACTGGATCAGCCGTGGAGTGGGTGAGGCGTGAGCGCAGTGGTAGTCGGTAGAGCAAGATGGCTCTTAATCTGTCAAGAGGCAGGAGAATGAGGCGATGCGTGATACGGATACCAATCTACAGAGCTATGATGTATGATGGGATCCGTATCAGGGAACGGCGAATGACGTGGCATCAGGCTCACGTGCAGCGCGTGCAGGCTGGGCTGCGACATGCGACAATATGCGAGCGAGTGCTTCGCTTGAACTGGATCCACTACTGCTTTGGTATCTGCTTTGATCTTGACGAACTGGTGACGACTGTGTACGACAGAGGCGAGAGGACGTATACGCACACTCAGCATGTCTTCTCGGTTGTTTGGCCTCGCGAGGGCGGCGTCGAGGCAGCTGCCTGCTACCCGGATATCGCCCGTCATCGAGTCGCTGCCTGCCCGAGGGCAGGTGCAAATATGCAGGACAGCACAGAGGAGCAGCTACACGACACGGAGTCTGCCACCATCAAGTATAGGATCACGCCCAGGCTCGATCTCGACCTCAAAACCCGTAGCGAAGCAGCAGCCGCCAAACACAGGCAGCTGGAGCGACAATTGGCCGAGTGAGTGAGCTGCTAGGGCGACCGCTGACGTCCAGGCGCCATGGTGCCCATCTTTGTCCTCTCCACTGCCATCTTCATGTCCCTGTCTCTGCTCAGAGTCCACCTTTCACATAACCGCAGCCTGGCCGAGAGCGACGAGCGGATACAGGCTCTCGAGACGCAGCTGGCACGACTGCGGGCCGAGGCGAAGCGGAGACAGGAGCGAGCGCAGCGCGAGAGGGACAGGATCCTGCCTCTCGTGGTGCAGAGTGTGCTTCAACGGGTCGGGGCTATGCGGCCAGAGGAGCCAGAGGAGGAAATTGTCGAGGAGCGGCTGGTGGTGTAGTCGGGGGCCAGATACTGTATAACGACTCTGATGATGTAGCAACTGCATGCTGTGTATACACCTAGTGTACAGGTCTATGTGTCTATGTGGTACCAGTATCAACGTTACTCGATACTGTTCTAGCGCTCTACCCTCGTACCAACATGCCGACCATGCACTCGCCGAGCGTGTGTTCTATGTTGACCCACGAGTGTGTGAGCACTGAGTGTCAGCACGAGCCTAGCGATCATGATGGAAGAAGCATCACTGCCGACTCACTGAACAATCGTGTACCGTCTCGTCCCGCCGCGCGCATCAGCTCGTCGTCCCCGCCAGGGTGGAAGCGGAGATACGGCGTGATGTTGTACACTACGCCATTGAAGGCTGCCCAAGCGTCGTCCTTCTTGTTGTGCTGTCGTCAGGCCTATATCAGAAGAGTTCACTCACCTTCTTCAGCTCGGCCATCGTGACACGCAATGGAGGCCCTGGTGGCATACCCCGCAAGTTCGCACCAGACTTTGTCAACCTCGCCCAATCGAGCGCACTACATCCCGGCGCTAAAGCTACCCTTCCTCGTCCCTTGACCTTCTTCTGTCCGGGCTTTAAGGGTGTAAAGATTGTGTCCTCCGGCTTCGAAGTTGAGGTCGGGGCAGCAGCCAGGCTCGGAGGGGCAGCCAAGCTCGACGACGACGGGGCCTTGATGGTTGGCAAGGCTGGGGGCTCCATCCCGCCACCAGGCTTGATGCCAAAGTCGGGCCGGGTGGTCGTGCTTGGTGGCAAGGGCATGTTGCCTAGAGGTACGGCGTCAGGAAGGATCGCAATGTTGAGGTCAGTCGGAGGCGAGGAAGATCGTGATCGTGGAGGAGATGGGGCATCCAGGCTTAATGTGGGTGCGCCATTCTGCGCTTGAGGAGCATCATCCTTGTCGTTCTTCTCCTCCTTTTCGACCTTCTCGTCCTCCTCGACCTTGACCTCGGGCTCCGGTTTATTCGACCAGAATGATGAGAACAGCTGATTGTAAGCATCCTCCGGAACTGAATTGCGCTCTCTGAGTTTACTTACCCACGACATGACTGGCAAAATCAACAAGATGTAAATTAGAAACATCGGTGTGTAAGAGACGAACAATAAATATCTCGTCAACAACGGACATGAAGATAGCGAAGATGGTCCCGTCGATGGATGTGTGTGTGTGTGTATTGTGTGTAAAGTCTGTATGCCTCTCTTTTCATGAACAGATAACCTCGTATGCATGAGCGTCCTTGCGTCTTTGGACTTACAGCTGTCAGCGCAATGGGCAACGCATGGCATTGTTCTGTATACACGAAAGGTATGGATGTAGTAGAGATTGTTGCTGTACTCAACGAAGATCGCAACGACTACAGCCGCTTTTGGCCTCCACTTGTGATTTCAAGATTTCGAAGCCTCCACAACATCTACACCGTACACCGTTATCCATCGCCATGCTCTACCTTATCGGCCTGGGTCTCAGCGATGAGAAGGACATCACAGTGAAGGGGCTGGAGGTGAGGCTGCGTTGTGGAGATGTCTAACGCTCAGGCCGTGAAGAAATGCGAGCGCGTCTACCTCGAGGCGTACACCTCCATCCTGATGGTCGAGAAGGAGAAGCTCGTGAGGACAGGGCTCTATGTGCCCGCTGACAAGACAGGAGGAGTTCTACGGCCGCCCAGTGATTACTGCGACACGCGAGACGGTCGAGCTTGAGTCGGACGAGATCCTCCGCGACGCCGACAAGGTGGACGTTGCTTTCTTGGTCGTTGGCGACCCCCTAGGAGCAACGACCCACACTGACCTGCTCCTGCGTGCTTCTACACGGGGTATCCCTACCCAGACGGTCCACAATGCGTCTATCATGACTGCTCTGGGCTCTACAGGACTCCAGATGTACAACTTCGGACAAGCCATCAGTCTGCCTTTCTACACTGCCACCTGGACGCCCGACTCGTGGTACGACCGCCTGGAGGAGAACCTCAAGTACGGAATGCACACCCTTGTTCTCCTTGACATCAAGGTGCGCGAGCAGAGCGAGGAGAATATGGCGAGGTATGTCTGTGAGGCTGAGAACTCGCTGACGACAGGGGACGGCTGATCTACGAGCCACCAAGGTTTATGAACCCGGCTACGGCGTTCGAGCAGATCCTTCTGACCGAGGGCAAGAGGCATCCGCCTGAGGGTGCCGAGGTGTCGTCTGACGACGGAGATGCGGAGCGTGTTGACTCGGGACCCACTTTGATGGACCCAGAGCGCACGCTTGCCATGTCGTTGAGCCGCATTGGGACACCGACGCAGCGCATCATCTCCGGCACAGTGGCTGAGCTTGGACGGCTGAGCGCTGAGGACTACGGAGAGCCACTGCACAGTGTGGTCATAGTCGGAAAGCGCATCCACCCACTTGAGGTCGAGTTCGCTGGTCGCTGGTGTGTCGACGGGGAGAATGGCAACTGGTGGAAGGTGGCCAAGGAGGTGTATGGGGTGGAGCGCGAGACGTTCGAGTAGGCGGTGGTTGCATGTAGCATGGGTTGACGAATGGGCAATCTGACTAGCTGAAGTTACCTGGGATCAGACCACACCTCTTCTGATTTGCCTGAAAAGCGTGTGCGACTGACAAAGCGTCACGGCCAGCTTTGCTCACACGAGGTCAATCGCGTCGTGATGGGACTGATATCTAGAGAAACAGACTGAGCAGCATAGAGACGACGATGGCAGCGTGAAGTAAGAAAGGAGAGGACATTTTCATTCCACCTGATACAAAAAAAAGCTATTGTTCTAAGCTCCAGGTAAGGAACAAAGCGAAGAAAGCACCCGGGCCATCTAGCAGGTCCAGCCGTTGTAGCCGCTGACCTGGTCAACGAGCGTGCCGAAGTTGGAGCCGCCGCCGCGCTTGCCAGAGGGGCTCTGACCAAGGAGCCAGGTAGGAACAAGGCTCTTGAAGACCTTGACGGGGCCACAGCCAAGACCAGCAATGGTGTTCTTAGGGTCCGAGATGGCAGGGATGATGCCACCGAGCCACGAGACGGGGTCGGTGGTGAAGACGTACTTGCCGTTGGTGGAGCCGATGATGGGGATGGTGATGCCGAAGATCTTGGTCGACTTGATGCCAAGGTTCCAGCCGGGGACGGTGGGGTTAAGAGCGCAGACAACGGCACCCCAAGCAAGCATCTCGGCGATGGTGATGGGGACGAAGCGACGCTTCCATCCGGGAGGGAAGCGCTCGTGGAGGAACCACGACTCGATCATGTCGGGGGTCATGACCTTGGTGTGGCCCTTGAGCGCCTGCCAGGTGAAGCCAGACTCGGCGTAGGCGACAATCATGCGCCAGGGGTTGAAGTCGAAGTATGGGTTCTGGTCACGGCCGAACTGCCAAGCACGCTTGCGGCCCTCAGCAAGGCCGGTCAGAGTGACGCCGTTGGCGTTCTCTCCCAGGAAGGTTTGGTAGAGGGTTTGGTTGAGGCTCCACCAGTCGGCGCGGTCCTTGCCGTACCAGCGCTCAGAAAGACCAGCATCGTTACGAGTGACTGAAGCATCGCCCTCGAGAATGCCGTGGTCTCCGATACCAGTACCACCACGAGTGCGGCCCTGAACGTCCTTGCGGTACTTCTGGAAGCCGATCGAGAGGGTGAGGGTGGCGGGGTCACCGTGGAAGATGTACGACAGGACACCAAGAAGGGTAGCCATGTCGGGGCCAAGAGAGACGGCCTTCCAGGTGCCGATGAGGAGCTCGTGGGGGAGGACAATGCCGTCGCGAGGGAGGAAGCCGTGGTTGGCGGCAGTGTTGAGCAGGGGGCAAGGGCCACGCTGCTTCCAGTAGTTCTCCGGGCGGATGTACTCGTGCTCACCCTCCTGCGAGGGGCCACCCCAGATCCAGTCGTTGAGGGGACCACCACCGTTCGAGCTGCCCCAGCTGTTGGGGTCGGGGCCGTTGTCGGACCAGTCCTTGTCGAGGCCGAATGCCTCGTAGATGGGACCACCCTGCTTGTCGTCGCCGTACAGCGAGCCAAGGCTATTGCCGAGGATGCCCTGGCCGCTCACGTCACGGCCCTCAAACTTCTGGAGCGCGGTCACGTTGGCGAAACCAGAGCTGAAGCTGTCAACGAGCGCGTTGATCCGCTCAGGGCTCCAGCCGGCGAGAGACTTGAGCTGCTCAAGCGTCTGAGAGAAGGGCATGCCCTTGGTCTGGGAGTTGCCTAGGAAGTTGTTGATCGTGTCCATGATCCATCCGCGCTGCTCGAGCTCGGAGCGACCCTCAAGCTCGGCCATGAAGGGGAAGGCGTTGACGGCCGTGCTGGCCATCGCCACCGCACCAAGAAGAGTCGAGATCTTCATGGTTGGAGAAGATGTAAACGAGTGTGGTTGGTCGGAAGTTGGAAGACGAAGCTCTTGAAGTCCTGGGGTGGGAGGGGCTTGATCGACATGCTTATATGTTCTTCTTCAAGGACCACAACATCGCGATGTTTGTCCTCCTGCGGATGTCTTCCCATTGTAAGCTGCGTGTTTCGCGGAAAGCACAACCTCGGTTGCGGGAGCTTCAGCTGCAGGAGTTGTGCGGTCGTCCAATGACCCCCATCGTGTTTCGACACGCAACGTAAATAGTAGTATCGATGCCGTTGCTTACCACTACTGCTGCCTCGGTCTAAGTGTTGACCGAGCGCGCATGTGTCTGGCCTACAACTCTGTGGCCCGCCTCGCCGGTACTCGTTACATGCCATTCCCCGAGTCAGCCTGCGTGCCAAGTCTCATCGCGACAGCGGGTTCCGAACAGTATCGGCAAGCATTAGCACCAGAGCAACGCTCAGTAAGTCTGTTAAGCGTCAAACACGACGCGAAGCCGCCATGACGTGAGAAACCGAGCGGGAACCGGAACGTAGTGTGAGCTTGTCAAAAACAAGACCCCCTTAAGCATGAGATGAGTGTTTAACCTTGCCTGAGATTGAGAATGGTCGGCAAAGTGTTGCTGAACAGGTCAAGCAATAGTCGACAATGATCCGTATCGTCTGTGTCAGGACTATCACGTGAAGAATGGAGGCTCGGCTCAGCAGCTGCCCATGGTCTCAGTCCTGAGCGGTCAACAGCGCTCGAGACTACTGCTGGCACCAGATATGGTAGACGCGGGGCGGGGCGAACTACTGAGAAGGAACGGGAAGGTGAACTCAGTACGGTGTTCGAGGGGTTAGAGGGGTCAACGTCGCAAGACGAACAGTAGCATGGTTTCGACCTATGTTCTCGCGCCGCAGTGCGGAAGCCGCACCGCGATCACCACCGCTCGGGTGTCGTGGCTGTGGTTAGATGTGTCTTGTTTGCGATGAAGGAAAGGAGTGGATCGAAGAGGAGGAGGTGAAGTTCCAGCTGAAGGTTAGTGAGGCACCGGGATGCGCTTCCGTCAGTTTCAAGTGGCAGCCCTGGCTGCCGGCAGTACGCGTCGCGTCTGACTTTGTAACCCGCAGCGGTCCCGATGATCGTACTCGAGAGGTTTGCATGCTGTATGTTGTTGTTGTTGTTGTTGTTGTTGTTGTTGTCGTCGAGCTGATTGGGACCAACATACTTCTGAACTTGATGGCACAAACGCGACTTGACTACGATGGAAGCGCCTGTGGCAGGTGACCGTGTGGCAGTCATGAAAGGCGTTTTGACGACGACAGTGACTGTTGATGCTGCGCGTTCACCAACCCCTAGCAGCTTGTTGAGCCTCATACGCCAGACCTCACTCCCCCATTGTTCGATCGCGTTCTACGACCCCAATCGAGTGATTCCCACAGAAGCTTACGGAGCAGTGTTGATACTCATACCGGGCCTCACTACTATAGCGTTTCACAGAGCGGAATCTCACGACGATTGAATCCTGGCTGACTGCTCGGTCCCCTGTCAAGCTGATACGTCTCAGCAGTTGAACAACCTCGGATCGGTCTTGCCCACCTCCTGGGAGATCGATCTGGATGCTGAACTCTAAACCGACGGTCCGACTCAGGATAGGAGCTCACGTTGATCGACGGCACCGTATCTCGTCAGTCGACACTGTCCGATGTGCCAGACCTAGCTCGCTTCACTGGAAACGCAAGGAGGTTGCTTGGCATCCATTATTAATATGCTGGCATCTTACAGTATGGCCAGTAGTCGCTCCGAGTTCCGCAGACTTGCGCGATGTGCTGTACTACTGTACTAGTCAACTCCGAAACAACGTGCTAACGATCTGCCGCCTCGGGCAGAGCCAAACACGTTCGCGGCTTTACACGCGCTGCGCCTGAGTTCCAATGGTATGAACGCGGATGATCAGCACAACAACGCTACGGTTGTAGGACACGCGTGCTTTGTAGCCGTACCCGTTGTGCTGGGGGTGTTGACCCGCGTTGACAAACTCATCGAGCGGCAGAAGAGGGGCGGACTTCGGTTGCCCGCGAGTATGGGAAGATCTTCGATATAGCCGTAGCGTGGTGCGGAATGAGGTCGCTGCCTTGATCGCGACGCTGAGACGGGTTGACCTGTTGCGGGCTCTAATCGCTATAGGCAAAGCTGCTAGCGTGCTCCGCAAGCAAGCTGTAGACGCGATGGCCGAGATAGTCATGTCTGTACTGACTACTACCTGTAGTCAGAGAGTCATTGACAAGCCATCTGCAAAGTCAACAGTCAGACGCAAGGTCGTGGAGGAATCGCAATGTCAACAGCAAATGAAGGTTAGCCACCATCAAACTCAGCTGACCAGCAGTGAGGCAACGTCGGACTGATGGGGAGCCAGAAGTAGCGGCTCAGAGCGTCTCGCCGTCAACGTTGCAAGCCAAGTCAAAGAACGCAGGCAGTGCTGTGACGCTCCGCAAAATCGTTCTCTTCGTGCTCTTCGCTGGGCTTGGATACATCGGATACACTGCCTTCGCGCCGAGCTCTGGGCCGCGCACGTTCACGCTCCGCCAGCTGTCTGCGTACGACGGGTCGAACCCCGACCTCCCGGTGTACATCTCCATTGGGGGCGATGTGTACGATGTGAGCGCGAACAAGAGGGTATATGGCAAGGCGGGGATGTACAATATCATGTGAGTGGGCTAGGCAATCGTGTATGTGGCATCAAGATACGGACCGCTGTTGGTTGGCAGCATGGACGAAGCGACTGTGTGGCCCGACTGTCACTAGATGTCAGCCAGTCAAGCGTGCAGAGCAGGAAATCGAGTCCGCCAAGGAGTCCCAGCCAGTGAAGAACGCGTCCAAGGATGCTTCTGACATCGCCAAGGCTGTCGTGGCGCCGAACAGTTGAACGTGACAGACTGTGACTGGGGGACAGATGGTTGTCCAGCTAAGCAACGCGACGTTCACGTTGGATACCTTACGTCTTCATCTTACAGATGTGCTATAAGGAGCTCTGGCTGACCCCAGGGCCGGCCGCGACGCCTCACGCGCGTTCATCACAGGCTGCTTCGAAACCCACCTCACGCACGACCTCCGCGGCCTCGACGACGGGCAGCTCAAGCAGCTCGACTCGTGGAAGGAGTTCTTCGCCAACTCGGACAAGTACCCTCGTGTCGGGCACGTCGAGCTCCCACCCCTTACAGACGCTGATCCCATCCCCGAGATGTGCAGCAACCCCAAGACGGGGCAGTAGGCCGGTAACATGTACGCATTGCATTACTTCTTGCATTCACTTCTTGACCTCTACCTTGCGGGGGGCTACTGCGGGTGGCAGCAACTCGCCGACACTTTCTAATCACTCTTTCTACTCCTTCTTCAGCTGTTGCAATCCGTGACTGAGCGCCTCACATGACGCCTTGGCGTCTCCGAACAGCATCTTCGTGTTCGGGTAGTAGAACAGTGGGTTGGGCACCTCGGCGTAGCCTGGGGTCAGCGTTTGTCACCTCCGATCACAGAGGCTTCTCTCTTACCAGCACTCATGCCACGCTTCATGACGATGACGTTCTTGCTGTTCCACACGTTCAGCACGGGCATGCCCGCGATGGGCGAGTCGGGCTCCAGCGCGATGGGGTTGACCGTGTCGTTGGCGCCGATGACGATGGTCACGTCAGTGTCGCCAAAATCCTCGTCAATTTCGTCCATCTCAAGCACGACTGTTGTTAGCAGATCTCGGGGACTCAAACCCACTGTCGTAGGGAACACCGGCTTCGGCGAGGAGGACGTTACACTGTCCTGGCATGCGGCCTGCGACGGGGTGGATGCCGAAGCGGACCTTGATGCCGCGAGAGCGGAGTGCGTTGACCATCTCGCTGATTGCGTACTGTGCCTTGGCGACGGCCATGCCGTAGCCGGGGACGATGACCACGCTCTCTGCGCCGTCGAGGAGGTCGACGACCTCCTCCACGGTGGTCTTGGAGACGGTGAGACCCTTGGTAGCGTCTGCTGTCAGCGTCGGAGATCCTTTGACTCATCCTGGAACCGTGCGCTCTTACTGCCTCGCACGCCGTTAGAGTCACTCACCGTTCGCACTACCACTGCTGGTGGCTATGCCGCCGAAGATGACGTTCGGCAAGCTACGGTTCATGGCGTGACACTGTTGTCAGCTGGGTCCCGGCGACGTGTTTTTTATACTTCGATAGCGGTATGGATAAGGCAGTGCCACAAAGCCCCTGCCACATGCACCTTCGATGTGTGAAGGCGGCCACCTGCCACCACCGCGGCACTCACCATGATGTAGCTCAGAATACTACCACTCGCGCCGATAAGCGCACCCACACTCGTGAGTAGCATGTTATCCAGCATGAGACCCTCCGCCACAAGCGCAAAGCCAGAGTACGCATTCAGCACCGTCACGAGCACGGGCATGTCCGCGCCGCCGATGGCCGCACTCGTCGTCCAGCCCTGTATGCAAGACAGCAGCGCATTGCCAGCCAGACAGCCCGCCGCGATGGCAGGTGCGCTCGGTGCCATCGTCACGAACGCACCCATCGTCGCAAGGTTAGTAGTCAACATGCCCGCGTTGAGGACATGGCGGCCCTTTAGGATCATAGGGCGGGAGGAGAGCTTGCCTGCGAGTTTGCCGAATGCGACGATCGAGCCCGTGAATGTCACGCCGCCAATGAGCACACCGAGGTATGCCGTGACGAGGCCGATGGTATTGACGTGGTCGCCGCCCTCGAGGACGACGCCGGCGGACGTCATCATAGCCGCGAGACCAACGACACTGTGTAGGGCTGCAACGGTCTGCGGGAGGGCCATGGGCGACACACGGCGGCCAATGGCGAGACCTGCGCCGCCGCCAAGGACGGTCAGTGCAGCGACCTGGATGAGCTGCTCCTTGGTGAAGCCAACGGCGAGGACAGCGGTGACGAGGCCTGCGAAGACACCGAGGATGCCGAGAGCGTTACCTGCGCGTGCGGTGGTCTGCGAGCTGAGGCCGGTGAGGGCAGCGATGGAGAGGAACGTGGCGACGGTGTAGCCGGCTTGCACGAGGCCATCCTGGCCCGTCTGCCATGCCCACAGCATTGCGAGGGCGAAGAGCGCAGCGGGGATGGCGTACAGCCAGGCGTAGTCGGGCGGGTCGCCGGGGCGTCTGAAGAGGTCGAGCATGCGCTTGGTGATGAGGAAGCCGCCAAAGATGTCTGAGGTCAGCGGGCACAAGGAGTTGCGCAGCAGCAGAGGCGCTCTAATAATCTCGACTGAGGCATCACTCACTCAAGTTTGCGAGGAGCACGGAGAGAGCACCGAGCCACTGCGGGAACGTCTCAGGCAGCATTCCGCCGCCCATAACGAAGAGACCACCAACACCGACAAGACCGGAAAGCGCGTTCGTAACGGCTGGTGTTGTCAGCTACAGCTACATTGTGGTTGAGTCCTTAGAACCTACACATGAGAGGCGAGTGCAGCGCCGGCGTCACGTTCCACACCGCGTTGAACCCAACCAATCCAGCAAGACCCATGGTGCCGAAGTTGGCCATGAACGCCGGGCCTGTGAGCTTGCCCAGCCCCACGGTCGTGGCGATACCTGTCGTAGTAAGACCGACTGTCGAGACCGCCTTCTGCCACGGCGTCTTCTCGGCCTTGACTTCGACGACGTGCGGGGCGGGCTTCTTCATCGGCGCGGGGGGCGGGGCGGACACGGGTGCGGGCCAGAGCACCTCGTTCTTGTACGTCACGATCGCGCCGCGCACGACCTCGTCCTTGAGGTCGATGTTGAAGCGGCCCTGGTCGCCAATTGAGAGGAGGAACTGGGGTCAGCGAGCTATCGGAGGAGGACACAGCCGAGTGCCTCATGGGGATCAGGCATTGTTCAGCCGAGATGCAGAAGCCCTCGGGTTGCCAGCAGTGTCGCGCAGTAATGCAGCGTTGATACTAAACCCAAGTAGCATGCTCATCCATCCGAGGACGACCCCAAGAGTAATCTCAGCAACGTCCAGATCCCGGCAGACACTTTGCTGCGCCAGAACGTCACCCACCTTGGTGATGTTGTTCGAGTACAGCGTCGAGCTCTGCGTCGGGAGTCGTGAGGGCAGGTCCTGGCATTAGCTGTGCACCACCCTACACCTCACAGTGTACCCAAGAATCGTCACGCCGTTGGGCGTCACGTACTTCTCCCCCGGCTTTGTGAGCTCGCAGTTGCCGCCTGCCTCGCCTGCGAGGTCGACAATAACGCTTCCAGCTGCACATTAGCGCTCATCTGGACTCTTACTCACGCTTCATTGCAGCAACAT
Organism: Cutaneotrichosporon cyanovorans; assembly: GCA_002335625.1. Taxonomy (NCBI): domain Eukaryota; kingdom Fungi; phylum Basidiomycota; class Tremellomycetes; order Trichosporonales; family Trichosporonaceae; genus Cutaneotrichosporon; species Cutaneotrichosporon cyanovorans. Next base: position 169,075 of record BEDZ01000022.1, on the reverse strand, counting down.
GCTCCTTCAGGATGAGCTTGGGGGCCGGCTTGCCCGCTGTGGTCAGTACTGCCGAATCTCTGACGCACGGATCAGCGCCGTCGTTACAATGATGTCCACCTCCTTTGCCTGCGCGGCGAAGAGTGCCATCTCGGCGTCGAGGAAGGCCTGTGGTCAGTGCTGCGTCGCGTCTTCAGGATAGGTTCCCTCCCGTTCCATGACCACTTCCTTCTTCTCAATCATTGAGACCGCTTCCTTCCTCATCGCCACAGCCGCGTCTGTCTCCACTATCACATCTACTCCCCTTCTGGCCCTCAGGCGCTCTCCTCATCACTCGCCACCTCTTCCCTCGTCACTCCCTATATCTTGCATCCTCAGTTCCGTGACTCCCCTCCCCCACTGTCGCGCCTGTCGCTCTCCTGATCTTCTGCCTCTCTCCACCTCGTCCCCCTCATCTCCTCTCCTCACTCCGCGACCACGACCACTCCTTCTCCCTCACAACCACGCCTCCGCTCACTCCCACCACAGCTCTCCTCCTGCTTCACGCAAACCATGCCACAGTCGCCGCAGTCACAACCACCCGCCTCCATGATCATATTGCTATCGCTTCCCCCATATCACCGCCAGCGACTCACCTTGCTCATCTCCTTGGCATACCCGCCGGACCCCGACCCGTCCTCCTCGATATCGACGGTGAGGAACTCTGCACCGAGACTCTCCACCTGCTCCTTGACGACTGGGCGGGTGTCGAAACCGCGCACGACTGCGCCCATACGCCGTGCGGTTGCTATTGCTGACAGTCCTGCCACGCCGCCTCCAATGACCTGGGTGTTAGCGAGTCGCGACCTCGCTGATCTCGTTGCTAGAGCTAGTATCGAATGCGCCAACCAGGGGCTGATCTCGCGCCGATGTCTGCGACCTCGTCGATCAGACTGCGCCGATCAACATGTAGACTGCGCCGATCGTTTGTTCACCGACCGACGATCATGTTGTTTACCGATCATAGTCTTATTGTTCACCGACTCATGCCTGCTGTCGCAGGCATTCGCTGCCGACACCCACCAACACCTTCGCCGGCGGGATCTTGCCCGCCGCCGTGACCTGGCCCGTGAAGAAGCGCCCAAACTCATTCCCCGCCTCCAGGATCGCCCTGTACCCCGCCGTATTCGCCATCGAGCTCAGCGCGTCGTATACCTGTGCCCTAGAGATACGCGGGATCGCGTCCATAGCGAAACTCGTCGCGCCGGTTTTACGCAGCACCTCGACGAGATCCTTGTTCACCGCAGGGTACAGGAACGAGATGAGCGTCTGGTCCTGCTTGAAGCGCTCGGCCTCGCTCATCGACGGCGGGCGGAGCTGCAGCACAATGTCCGAGGTCGTCGCCTTGTCGACGATCTTGGCGCCGGCGGCAGCGTACGCATCGTCCGGGAACTGTGCGAGTGCACCGGCCCCAGACTCGACGGACACGCCGGCGAACCCCTTCTTCAGCAGCGTCGCGACGCCCGCGGGGGTCACGGCTACGCGGTTCTCGTGGTCGTACGTCTCGCGCGGGATGCCGACGGTCAAGTCCTTGTACGGGATGCCCTGGGGTTCGGGCGTGGCCTCTGGCTTGGAAGGAGCTGCGCCCCGGGTCTGCGAGGAGGTGTGCAGCGCGCGCGCTGGTCATTAGCACTCAACAAGTCTGCGACCTAGGATAGTTGTCTACTCACTCAGCGCGCGCAGGGGCACTCCGCCCAGCCGCAGATGCCTGCAGTCTGTTGCTATGCGCATCGTCGGTGACTGTGCGACGACGACTAGACTAATGCAAGCGGTTTAGATGGTAATGGACACACACGAGAGCGGCTGCGTGTGTCGAGTGCTGGACGACCGTGTGCCGTTTCTGGGTCGCCTGCTTGCCGTATCGTTGATCTGCCTACTCTCCCCCGTGCTGTGTTCTACCGCTGGCCGCCGAGATAGCCAAGACCAGAGCAGCAGGCAGGACCAGGACCAGAGCTAGACCAGAGCCAGAGCAACCAGTCAGAGTTACACAATTGCAACGCAGTCACACTAGAGCAGTAGTAGTGCGGTCACACCAAGCAGTGCAGGTCACTCGTCGCTCGTTGTTGTCGAATCCTACCGCTACCGTACTGCGTGCTGGACTGACTACTGATCGTTTCGTGATAGCCCACATGCCCATGCCAGAAGCACAGGCGTGGGGCATCCGGGGCATCCAGCGACGGCACGCGGCCCTCCGCAGGGTTCATCCGGCCGGGCCGTCGAGGTCGACTCGCAGTCCGGCGTAGCGCCGCGCAGCGCGAGCGTCGACCACGCGACTGGCTCTCTCAGAACGCAAGAGCTCAGAGCTCACATACCTCAGCTAAGTCAAGCGCAGCACCAGAGCTAGTCGTCGAGCAGACAATAGAGTAGAGGGGTAGAGTTGAGCACGCGCCAAGTTCGTGCCGAGACGCCGCGCAGCAACGTAGCTCTGATGGCTCTGATGGTCTGTCACATGCGAGCGAGGGGAGTGTCAGCGAGCGAGCCGATGCCAATGGCGCCCGAATGGGGGGGGAGGCGTCGCTGCTGGTCACGAGGTGGTCTCGGTGGTTTGAGGCGCCACCTCGCTAGCTCGCTAGGCGTTGGGTGGGTGGGCATGGCATGGTGCGGTGATGTTCCTGTTCGGAGATACGAGGCGAGTGAGATCTGCCGGGGGTGGGCGATATCCAGTGCAGTAGAAGGGACGAGCGCCTGATCAGCGGGGCAGTCATGCTATGTTTGTATGTTGCTCGTGAGTATCATGAGTAGTTTGAGGACTGATCATCTGTTGAGGCAGATAACTGATTCGAAGACAAGGGGAGGATGTTCTATATGGGAAGCAATGGATGTCCGGAGTGCAGAGGTGATAGCGCATGCGCATGTCCATCCGTTCTGCCTTTGACCTTGGACCCCACTGTCATGCTATGCATTGTGATACATCGCCCTCGCGCCCTCGCCCTCGTCGAGCATCGTCAAGTGTGAGTTCATGACATGTGTGCATTCAGACGGGGCCATTTGTTTGTTTGCATGGGAGAGCAGCAAGTGTCACTCACTAGTCACTTCTCAACCCATTATGTGGCTATTATCACATCATTTATCAGGACTTTTCGATGACTTTATTCGCATGTTAGAAACAGCGAGATCGCCGCAACGCGGGCTTTCTGTGTCTTCTTGCCCATGATTGGGTCATCAGCATTGTCTGTCTTAAGAGTCGTGCGTATTTCTCTGTGCAAGTACGGGAAAAAGTAGTACGAGGAGAGACAGTCGTTGGAACTGGAGGAAGTGAATGCGGTTAGATACTGTCTGCAACACCACCATCGTTTTCGTTGCAGTCTAAATCGCAGAAAAAGAAAAAACAGATGGCATCTCGTCGATGTACGTCCTTCGATTCACTCTGTATTGCGAATACGCACCAGATTGTGACCGCCCCTGAGGAAAACCGAAACAAAGACAGACGATCACGAGTGCAACAATGGTGAGCTGAGGCCCAGAACCAGTGCTCCTGGACATAGGAGGCACACAGGATGGAAAGCACTAGGCCTGTGTTGCAATGAGAGAGAAGAATTTGTATATGGAAGAGAAAGATATGCATATAGCTGGACTGAACGAGAGAGATATGTCCGTGGATGCAACAGTAAGTATTGTTTTACATCTGGCTACACCACGGCCGCTCAAGCTTGACCACCACAGCAGCAGTGTGTACCACGACACCTGTGCACGGACACGGTTGTAGGCGATACTTCATACCAACACGGACACTGGCGGCACACCGGCAAACCCCCCCCCACATATGTAACAATGCAATCAATACATCATACACTACTACCTCCGCCCATGCTGGCCATACTGCCCATACTGCCCATGCTGCCCATAACCTCCCCCACTACTCGGCGGATACGACGGCGCGCCCGCCGGCGCCGCACGGGGCGGGTACGTCGGTGCCGCTGCTGCCACCGACGGCGGGGCGGGCACGAGCGACCTCCCCGGCGGTGCTGCTGCCGCCAACAGATTCACATTCGACGCCGACACCGACGCCGAGTAGCCTCCCGCGCCGTAGCCGTGGAACGGGTCTGCGTGGTCGTCGACAGAGTACGAGTCGTAGTAGTAGTCGTCGAGGTAGGTGTCTGGTGGGAGACCCTTCTCGTACCCATCATAGTCGGGGGATGCCCTCGGGTCATAGTACGGGGTGTACGCTGGCGTTGGGGACGGGGACGCCGAGCGGTCGTACGCGGATGCAGGCGACGTGGAGCGGCTGTACGGCGGCTGAGGCTTGGTATCGCGCAGATCAATCTTGGGGAGTGTGGGCTGGAGAAGAGACGCGTCGATGTACTCCCCCTTTGCGGTCTTGACCTGTACGCCCGCACCGAGGGCGAGCTTAGCCTCGAGCTCGGCGTTGCGCTTGATGCGCTTTTTCTGGTACTTCCGGATGATGTCGCTGATGCGCCGGTCGACCTTGTGGCAGACGTACGCCTTCAGGTTGCCCTGGATGTAGCACAGGAGGGGGATGTAGAAGATTGCGGCGACGATCATGAGGCCAAAGGAGATGAGGAAGATGAGGACGGTGGTGATCATCGCGAGGAGGAGGAGGAGGGTCCACGGGTTGCCGTCCCAGTATTGTTGGATGTCGCGGGTCTCGAAGTTGTAGGCCTTCAGGATGGTCCAGAGGATGATGGCGTTGATGCTCTGGCGGGGACCGTCGCAGACGATGACCCGTTTCCAGTCTGCCAGCGTTAGTATGGTGTGTGATGACAGAGAGCACACAGGCATGCAGGAGGCAAGCAAGGAGCTTGTGCAAGTGACAGCGTCGATCAATAGAGGTGACGATGAGCATTGACCGCGCAGACACTAAGAGAGTACAATTCTCTCAGGCTGTGAACCCAGCGAGAGGCTGAATAGGAGGTTGATAGCGTTGCCTGTCTCACAGCGAGCATTGGCGCCCTGCAGAGGACAGGGTAGCACTAGCTCGCTCGAGGACGCTTCGCTCAGCATCACGCAGTTGGCGAATATTAGCACTGCAGTTGGCGAATATTGGCACTGCAGAACACTACGAGCCGCTGTCGCCGTTGAGCGTATGAGCCCTACAGTGTGCAGCAGCCATGATCACCGCTGCAGGTCTCAGACAGTGGCGATGATCTTGCCTGCCCAGTGAGAATGGTCTGAATCTGATTGAAGGCACTAAGATTGGCTCATGCAATGACACAACAACTGACTTTCTCTGCACGGACAAGGGCAGAAGCTGTGCAGGAAGCAGCAGTGAATGTGCAGGAGGAGCCAAGCTGCTGAGCTCAGCTGGGCTGTGCGCGTTGGCCAGTGGCCAGTAACCACACACACACAGCGTGACTGTCAGGAGTTGCTGCCCCGACAAACAACAGCATGCACTAGCACAAGCCCAGGATCGCGAATACACCAGCGTCGAGCCCCTTACCCACCCTTGAACGTGAAGAAGACAAAGAACGCCAGCTTGTCTTTCTTCTTCTTCTGCTTGTGGATCTTGCAGAAAAGGCAGAAGTTGTCGTACCGCTTGATCGAGAAGTACTGGTTGGCCATGACGTTTGTGAATGCGTACGCGATGTCGCGCGAGAGGATCACCTGGCGGGCCTTGTACGTCTCGTACGCGAGCAGCACGAAGGAGAAGATGATGCACCCGACAAAGACCCATTTCGCGATGCCAAACTTGACGTCGACGTCGCATTTGCCTGTGCCTGCTTTGCTGCATTTCGTGTAGAGGTTGTTTGTCCACTAAGCGTGAGCTGTAGCTCACCACTTCAGATATAGTGACTCAGACGATCAGTGCCCAGAGCAGGACACCATGCTCAAAGCTTGGACTCACGTTATCAGTCACCAGCATCGTCGTCGCAGTGAAGATATCCAGGCCGTAGATCGCGATATTCTTCAACAGAAAGAGGTACACAAAGCAGTAGCGGAAGCGCGTGGTGAAGCTCGTGTCGTGGAACTCGCGCACGTCGACGTACTCCCACTAAAGTTTGTCTCAGCTTGACTTTTGCAACATTTCCACCCACCTTGTACTCCTCCACCACCTCGCGCTTCCAATCTGCCTCGCAGCACATCGCGGGGTCGTATGCTTATGTATATGGATTCGGTCAGGTCAAGTTGAGTCCAAGTGAAGTATTATGGCTATGCCAATGATGCAGTCGTAGCTGTGCGCCAGCGCACAGATGCAGTCGTGAAGAGTTCCAGTCGAGAAGGAAGTGCAGTCGACCAGCGACTGTATTCAGCTCCGAGTCGCCAACAGAAGCCACTCTCGACCAGCGAGAGGATGTCGAAGGCGATGTCAATGCGACAGGAGGTAGTGGGTGCGAGTCCTGTTCAGGCGGAGGATGTAGGATCAGTCGTCGCGCATGGACTGGAGAGGGGGAGAGGGAGTCGAGTAGGGAGGGAGTCGGCGCGACGACGCGCAGCTGGCGACGAGGGAGTAAGGAGCGACGAGGGTATGCAAGGATGGACGAGAGTTGATGCAGGTAGTGAATGTTGAAGAGTGTGCTATGCCCAGCAGTGTCTTAGATTGCACTGTCCCAGACAGTGCACTGTTCCATTCCACTGCACAAACCACCATACAACACGAAAAGGGAAGGAAGCCGAGAATCACACAGTAGTGTGTGTGTGCCTTTCTTTCATACGCGTAGTGGCCACCCACCCACCCTGGGAGAGCGGGAAGCGCGTAACAGAGTCTGGAACGCGGGGATGCATCTGCTAGTGGGATATATGCATTGTAGATTGCGATTGGTATCGGGAGGATGCTGATACGGTGTAGAAGGAGACGTGCTTATGCATGCATGCATGGAGAAGAAATCGATGTAGGAGAGGGGATTGAGCATGTGCACTGGTACCACTGGGTACTGGCGCGCGTATCGACGCGTATTGTGGATGCGGAGGAAGGCGCAAGGCCAAGGAAGGGTCAGTGCGCGTTTCGAGGACACACACAACCACCACACACACAAATTACACACACAGTCTCATTATGAATACACACAACCACCAACGACACTGGCATGAGTCTCCTCTCCTTGCGTGAGCATCAAATGTTCTGCATCAATCATGAATCATATCTTCAGCTGACAACTCATGTCATCCCAGCTGACAGCGTGTACCATGTACCAGTACATGGGCAACTACGAGCTATCGAAAAGTGTCAGCAGTGGCAAAGGCTCACTTATTCATGTTGCTGAGCCGGGAGGACGATGAATGAGGCATTGCAACTGTCATATTGCTAGATCGCGATTGATGTCCGCCAAGATTGAGCAGACGAACACGCTCCAGCACCACTGTTGTGCGAGCGAGTGGCTTGCTATGCAATGTGTTCGCTGACACGTACATATGTCGCTTTACGGCCTTGTGGCACTTGCCATACGCATCACTTGATACCGCAGCGACAGGTGATATGGTGATCACGCTCGTGTGGTTGTTCTCTGCCAAGCTGTGAGCTGTGAGGCAGTATCGCGAGCAATTCAAGCAGGCAAAATGCATGATAATATATATGTCTTGTACCGCTGGTCCTTGCAAAGCAAACTACACACACATAGGTGCATACAAAGCACACCTACACCCACAACGGCACCACGCACACGCATAGCCCCAAGCACACATACGTGCACATACACACAAGAAGACACGAAAGACATACACAAGCGCACACCTACACACAAGCACACACATACACACGACAACTACACACACACACTACTCTAGAACACACACAACGAACATCCCCGAGTCACACACATACACAGGCGCCAAAACACACACACACACACACATACACACACCGCATACGATCCTACCACCTCCACTTCGACTTTCTGATCAGAGCCCACCCATCCTTGTTTTCGACTTCGAGTGCTCGAGCGCACGCTGATCTCCACACAGCACGACTCTGCCAACTACCGCTCCAACAGCTGACCACCTGCGCTCCAGGACACAGAGCTGCTTAGTTCTTCAAATCAGCAACTGCCTCTTCCCCAGCAACAACCACCTTGAGGACCCAGCAACGCATCCAGGACCCCCACGCACAGCTGGACCAACTCCCCACCATGGCCTCACTGGCCCGCCTCGCGGCCCTCGTCCGCCGGGGCGCCATGTCCAAAACCAGCGGCGGCATAGCCACCTCGCTTGCACTAGCAGTACTACTCTTCATGCTTCTCGTCCCGCGAGAGCTGTGGCCTGGCCTCTTCCCGTCCGACACCTCCCCCGCTCCTTCAAGAACCCCGCACCTCTCCACCACCCGCCTGCAGGCCAGCAACCTCCTCGACGACCTGTACTCCAACTTCACGCGCGTGTACTCGTCCCACGACTCTAGTGCACCCCCAGAACCCCTGTACTCGGACCCCTACCTCACGCCATCGCAGGAGGCGCGGTATGCCCATCTCCGAACGAATGGCCATAGGCAGAAGTATATGCTCACGACTATAACACGGAATATCGCGTCCCAGCTGCCGGATCTGCTGCACACTATAGCAGTGGTGACGTCCTTCCTTGGGCCGGAGAGGGTGAGCGTGTCGATCCTAGAGGGGCCAAGTAGCGATACGACGCCGTATATATTCGACGAGGTGCTGAGGCCGCTCCTGGCGCACTCCGGTGTTCCCGCCTCAGCAGTGCGGATAGTCACCAACGCCCCCAAGATCGACTTTGGCTCTAGGAACAGGATTGAGGCGTTGGCAGAGTTGCGGAATGAGGCGATGAGGCCATTGTGGGAGGATCCCGATCACCATTTGAGTGGCACGTTTGGAGGGAGTGGGGCTTCAGCTGGAAGCGCTGGTCGCATTGAGCACAGTGCGGATGGGAGCACCGCCGGGGGCACCGCCGGGAGCACCGGTGCCAGTACCGTTGGCACCGGCGTCCGGGCCGTCGTCTTCTTCAACGACGTCTTCCTCCACGCCGCGGATGTACTCGAGCTCCTCCACCAGCATGTCGTTGCTGGGAAGAACGAGCCCACGGGCATCACGGCGGCATGGGACTGGATGACGCGGCACCCTGCGTACTTCTACGATGTGTGGGTGGGAAGGACGGTGAGTACGGGGTATGGCTCAGACCCTAGAGTGTGGGTCGGATCTGCGACAGATGCACAGCTGGGTCACCTGTTCTGGGAGAACCACAGGTGCCAGCAAAGCAGATGTGCAGGAAATGTCACCACTTCGATGCTTAGCACTGCAACGCATCGAGGCAATTGATGAGTAGCAGCACCAACAGTATTCTCAGCTCTGATCTCATCAACATTGAGTTGGTGCCACTATCAAGACAGGTCGGGGTGATCCTACATCCTGACTGTTGTCTGCATCCTAGTGCCAGTCATTATACCATGTACGGTGTGCCAATGGCTAGGTAAGGTACTCTTTGTTTCCAGCATCCATCTCGGCCGATCTTGCAGCATGTTCGACCAAAACCCCACCCGGACCTCTTCCTGACGCCAGATCGACACCGGGGACCTCTTCTACCCCATTGACGGGCCCGAGTGGCACCCGTCCGAGAAGATCTTCTCCACATCCCCGGCCTCCCTCACGTCCTTCAGCCGGCTTCAGCCGTTCCAGGTCTTCTCTGCGTGGAATGCGATGGCAGTGCTGGATCCGGCGCCATACCTGCCTCCTTACAATGTGCGGTTCCGGCGTGGCGCGGAGGGCGAGTGTGCGGCGAGCGAGTGCCAGCTGATCTGTGCCGACTTCTGGAAGCACGGGTATGGGCGTGTGCAGGTGGTTCCCTCGGTGCAGCTCGCGTATGATGGGAAGACGGCGCGGGAGACGATCGAGGAGTTGAGCGAGAGGAAGAGAAGGCTGGGGTGGGTGGATGGTGTGCCGCCCAAGGAGAGGGATGTGGCTGTGTCGTGGAGAAGAGAGTGAGTGATGGCTATGCTCTGTGCTGACTTCAGGCCACCAGCCAAGGTCCGGTGCAACGCGTGGCCGGAGACGAACGGCCTCAGCGCGAATGTGTGGGAGAAGACGACGTGGGAGGCGCCGTTTCTGGCGGACTAGAGTGCCACAGAGGGGAGACATCGCATTGTACAACGTGTATACTATGCATTGCATTGCACTGGCTCGAAGCTGTGTGCTGTCTCGATACGCTTAGCAACTCGACTACTCGACTACTCACGCAGCAATGCATGTGGAATTGCCTTTCGGACATCCTACATACACGAACAAACACATCTCTATGTTTTGTGTGTATGAGGTGTATTTGATCAATGCCCCGTATCAGGACATTTCCGACCTCCTCCCCCTTCTCGACTTTGTCGACCACTATCGCAGCGACCACGAGCTCGCTCATCGCACTCCACACGTCTCACCTCATCCCCTTCTGCGCCATGCCGCCACGAGTACACGAGCTGCTCACGCAGCTGCGTGCCCCGATTTTCAACACCCTGCCCGTGACCAGCAACGCGCGCACGGGCATGAAGTACCTCAAGGCGCCGTTGCGCTCCCCCGCGGCACTCAACTACTTTGCAAAGCCCATCCCCCGTATCCGCGACCTGAACAACACCTACCCGTACGCCGGGTGGGAGATCGCGAACCCGGCGCCGCACCACATTGCCGGCGACTACTTTCAGAAGGTGCCGGCAGGGTACACTGAGCGCGGGCGGCCGCGGCGGTGGAACCCCAACATCGATGTGAACCGCCTCAACCGCCCCGGCCTGACGCGCAGCGGCGAGGACCGTCACCAGCCGGCGGGGTGGATCGAGGACGCGGGAGAGTACTACCGGCTCAAGCAGCTGTTCAACCTCAAGAGGAGGAACAAGGGGCCCCCGCCGAAGGGTGAGTCGTCGCAGCAGCAAGCCCGCGGGCCTCTGGTCCGCGGGCTGGTGTCGTTGGGCTCGGAGCCTGGGAACAGGAGATGGAAGCACAGAGCAGCGCTAACATACAGGACAAGGAAAGAAGGCGCAGCTCAAGCAGAAGCTCAAGAAGTAGGCGGAGATCGGGAGGAGCTGAGGTCGGAGTTGAGGTCGGAGTCGAGGTCGGAGTTGAGGTGCTGGAGGAGGAGGGGGGGGGCCGTGGGCTTGGCCCGTCATTGTCATATGCATTGTTACACTGTTCGCGGGAGGCCAGGGGATGGCAGTCAATCGTCTTCGCAGAACAGACGATCAGGCAGTGGTCTGTTATATCATGGGAAGGCAGTCGTTCGAAGTCGTACAGCTGGAGAGGGACTGGCATTCCCGGCCATGATCTGAGCACTGAGCCATGCAGTAGTTCTCTTGCTGCTGCTATTTCACAGGATGTCAGTCACTCAACGTAGATAACATCTTCTGGCGTCTTGGTTGTTGCAATATCTCTTCATCGATGAGTTCGAACTATCCTGCAAACTCAGACCCCCCTACCTGCCCGAAAACACCTATCTCCTCGGCCACCTCCACTTGTCAACACCCACTCCGTCCACCACCCCAATGACGACCTACACGCTCTCGCCCGCAGCCTACACGCTTCCAGTGCTGCACGCGGCCGCACATCCGTCGAGCACGGTCTCGGGCGTGCTGCTGGGCACGGCGAGCGGGTCCGCCGTCGAGCTGACGGACGCGATCCCCCTCGTGCACCGGTATGCCGCGCTGTCGCCTACGACGGAGTTGGGAATCGATCTCGCGGCGGCCAAGGCGGCACGGGAGGGGAAGAGCGTGCTCGGCTACTATGTTGCGAGGGAGCAGGGGGAGGTGGAGCTGGGGCGGGTAGGGGAGAAGGTGAGTCCGGGGGGGGGGGGGGGGGGGGGTGGGGGGGGGGGGGGGGGGGGAGGGGGGTGGGGGGGGGGGGTGGGGGGGGGGGGGGGGGGGGGGGGGGGGGGGGGGGGGGGGGGGGGGGGGGGGGGGGGGGGGGGGGGGGGGGGGGGGGTTGGGCGGAAGGGGGAGGAGGAGGTGGTTGTGGTGATGAGGTGTGCAGGAGCTGACGACAGGTCCTCGCGGCATTGAGGAGTGAGCAACCGCTGGCACTGGGGCTCGTGTTGGATAACGAGTGGCTGAGGGATGGGAGGCCGGCTTTCGTTGTGAGTGGGTCCTGTGGGCATGGAGTATCAGCGCACCGTGTGACTGTGACTGCCTGGAGAGTGACTCGGAGACAATGCCGTCTGGGTATCGTATCGTTGGACTGGAATGCCTGTCGATCGCCACACCTATCGCGATACTGCGCTGTATCAAACAGTATACTGCACTGTACTAAACAGATATTGCAGTCCGGTTGACTGGAGCGTGCTTGGATTGCAGTCGGCCGATATCTGTAGGGACATACTGCACACAGCGTGCTGCTCGGTGTGCGGTCGATAAGGGACCGGCTCATCGCAAGGCATGCAATGCGGCCAGAACGCTTCGCGCCTCTGTGTTTCCGAGCACCCCAGTGCTTCCAGAGGCCTACTAGTATACACCTCATTAGTGCTCAGCTAAGAACAACTACATTCTGAGCAGATTGCACGTCTAATCTGACTGTCATTCCTCCTCCCTGCCTCCCCACACACTGACGACAGACCTTCACGCCCAAATCAGCAGACACCGTCGCAGTGCCACCAAAAGCGGTGGTCGAGGGCGCGCTGGCGAGTGTGAAGAAGGGGCTGCACGAGGGCGTGCGGGATCTGGACGACCATCTCGATGATGCGTGAGTGTGTATGACCCAGCATCGCTGACCGCAGCTCTGCAGACTGGGAGAACAAGGACGTCGTCGCAGCACTGGCGCGATGAGGCGGGGGGTGTATATGATGGATAGATGGTATGCGCACACGACTCCACTGATGATGCTGTAGTCTGGGTTCTCACGCTTCTGACAACGCTCACTTGTGATTACTCACGTATCTCAGCAATGTCTGAACTCAACACGACGATGCGGAACAACGGCTACCAAGAAGCAACGGGCATGGCGGGTGCGATGGCGACAGCGCGCAGCGACTCGGCTCCTGCGCACGTCGGTGCACCTGGCCCGGATGCAGCAACGAGCAACAGCCAGAAGCGAGAGGAATCCACGGCCTCGATCATCGGCCGGGCGAAGTATTCCGACGGCGGCACGCTGCAGCTCGACATGCTGGAGCAGGGGTTGCTCGAGCTCGGTGATGAACGCGAGACGAGAATGGACATGGCCAGCCCCAGCGAGGCGATGGGCGATCTTGCCAGTCCCAGCGATGCACAGGCCAAAAGCCCCACCCCCGGCGGAGCGAAGAAAGCTAACACAGCCCCAGGCCACACCCGCAAGCAAGAGCGCGCCACACCCAACAAGAGGGTATCCTCTCTCTCGAGCTCGGGCGAGACAGAGTACTTCTCAGCAACGTCGTCGCTCCAGGACGAAGGGGAGGAAGGCTGCCCCGTTTCCGGGACGACGTTCATGTCCTATCGCACCATTTCGCCTGAGCCGATCTCGCAGCGCGCGTGGGTCATCGGGTCTGATGGGCTGTACCTGGTCGACGATGCGCCGATGCCGGATGTGGGCGATGGGGACGTGCTTGTCAAAATCAAGGCTGTGGCTCTGGGTCATCAGGACCTGCATGTGGTAAGTACACAAAGCAGTGGTTATGTTCCCTGCTGGCCCCCGCAACAGTCTTCTTCAACTCTATCTCTCATCTCCCTCCTTCCGCCCTTCCCCCATGTACTCGTGTGCTCACCCCAGGACCCCGACCCCTCAGACACACTCATCCCCGGCACAGACGCAGCGGGTGAGGTCGTACGTGGACGTGGCTTCGAAGGCGGCGAGCCGGTCATCCTCCCGCCGATCCGGGGGATGCTGAGGGAGTACGTCGCTGTGCCCAGCAACGAGCTTGTGCGCACATGTCTGGACTTCGACACTGCCGCCGCGGTGCCGACCCCGGGGACGATCGCACTGGCTGCCTTGGCTGGTCTGCAGGCTGGCGACTGGGTGTTGGCTGGTAGTGGGGATGTGGGCGTGCAGGCGTTGCTGGTGAGTGTGTTCCTTCTGAATATCACTCAATGGGCCTGTCTGGATTCATAAATCATAATCGCATCTCATGAGAGATGCTCTCCTGAGGAGACGCTCTCTTCTCCTGACCTCGGCTCTTCCTCGACGAGCTTGCACCTGAAGATCTCCGCTGACACCAGTTCGCCAAAGCAGCAGGCGCCTTCGTCGTAACCACCACCTCCAAGCTCACAAAGAGCCACCACCTGCGCGCCCTGGGCTCCGATTTTGTCATCAACACACGCGAGTACGACGACTGGGGCATCGTCGCGCGCAGCCTCACCCCGCAGGCCCGCGGGTTCGACTACGTCCTCGTCTCGGGGTGGCGGTACGAGCAGGGATGCAAGGCTGTGCGGCCGGGCGGTGTGCTGTGTGCGATTGGGAGTGGGGATGTAGCGGGCGAGCGGATCGTCGAGGGATGCCGCCTGCGCGTCATGCCGGTCACGTTCAAGCGCAAGGAGGACATCGACGTGCTGCAGGCGGCAGTGAGGATGGCGGAGATCGCGCCGCCTGTGGTTGACCGGGTGTTCTTGTTCGAGAACCTGCCGTTGGCGTATGCGTATCTGTCTGGGCGGAGGGTTGGGCGCGTCGTCGTGCGTGTCCTGTAGAGGGCGAGTGTAGCAGCACCATCGAGCGGTCCATGGTGGTCTGATGTCTGTCTCTGCTCCCTGTCCAGGACCTTACCTGGCTTTATGAACAAACCATGACCGTGCTGCCCATGATAACAACATTAGACTCCTCTGCCCCTGCGTCCACCTATCCTACGCCCACCCAGGCCGTATACGATACAATGCATGTTTTACAATCACGGTCGGCTGCAGCAGAACTATTGTTGGGAAAAACTCCCTCCCTCTAACCTGGACGTGGAATGGATGATGTGGTGATATGGACAGGTGTGAGCTCGTGCGCACCTAGATTGTACGCCCGAAGGTCACCGCCGCGAGTGCCTTTGCTCCCTCGCCCGCGGCGTCGCCGACGAGCACAACGTCGCGGAACACGACGCCCTTCTCTTTCAGCCCATCGAGCAAAAGCTGGCGGTACCCGTTCGAGTTCATGAGCCCTCCGCCGAGGTTGAACGCCGTGCGCGCTGGGTCCACCACGGTCCTGTCTCCCAGGGCCTCGATGGCGAGGTTCACGAAGGGAATGATAGCGTCCTGCGCGACCTTGAGGGCACGCTCGTGGCTCTTCTGCTCAGCCGGCGTAGAGATAGTAGTGCCAGTGTCGGCCGGGAACGCCCACTTGAACAGCACACGCGCCGCACCAGCGAGATACGCGTTTCGCTTCGCGCTCGCCTCGCCGGTCGACAGCCCCTCGACAAAATCGCCCATCAGCGCGACGATGCCGATCAATTCTGTCGGGTCCTCAACGTCAAAGTACTCCATCAGGTCGTGGTGCAGCGGGAGTGGCGCGGGTGCTGGCGCGCTGTAGATGCCGTTCGAGTGCTCCCTGTCCCACTGGAGCAGCAGCTCGCGCACGGCCGCGCGTCCAAGCCAGTATGCTGATCCCTCATCATCCAATACGTATCCCCAACCACGGGATACACCCACATCCTGCAGCGGAAGGCCGTTCTCGAGCTTCTTCGACTTCGTTGCCTTCGGCGCGGACTTCTGGGCCGCCAAGAGGTCGCGCTCGTGTGCCGCTGCTGCCTCGGGCGACTCGGCGGGCGGCGAGGGCGGCAGCTCGGGGACGTGCTGGGAGACCTTGATTGTGCGCCCGACGGTGCCAGTGCCACAGACCACGGCGACAACGTAATCGACGCCCTGCAACTGGAGTGCGGGCGCAGCAAGGAGGTTCACATCGTTGGTCATGCTAATTCGCTCCGCCGAGGTGTGCAGCGCCGCCGCGACAAAGGGGATGAACGCCGTCGCGTCGGAAGGAGACGTGATGCCCGCCAGCGCGATCCAGCAGTGCGCGAAGAGCGCCTCCGTGAGCGGCGGGTTGTGCGCCCGCGGGGTGTTGTACCCGCTCGCTGTGGGCGCAGGCGACGCCATGCGGCTGCGAACATCGGGCGGGAAGTGGGGCAGAACTGGAGTCGAGAACCCAGGAGGGAGGTGCGAAGCAGGCAGCTGGCTCAGCGCGCGGTAGGTCGCCTCGAGGATGCGGTCGGCAGCTGGGATGTGG
This sequence comes from Cutaneotrichosporon cyanovorans, assembly GCA_002335625.1. Taxonomy (NCBI): domain Eukaryota; kingdom Fungi; phylum Basidiomycota; class Tremellomycetes; order Trichosporonales; family Trichosporonaceae; genus Cutaneotrichosporon; species Cutaneotrichosporon cyanovorans. Next base: position 153,089 of record BEDZ01000022.1, on the reverse strand, counting down.
CCGACTGATTGCCTGGGGTCAGTATGTGCTCCTGCGCCTCCGTCGCTGCGGTCCGCGTTCCATGTTCCACGCACTCCGCGCATACTCACACATTGCAAGGGCCGGCAGTGCCGCGCACCTCGAGGCCATCATCGGAGCGGACGACAACGCATACCTTGGAGCCACCGCCGTCCGCGCACAGGATTAGCTGGGGGCGGTCGTTGCTCGGGCTCGCGCTTGCGGGAGGAGGGGATGGGATCCGGTGGCTCATCCTCTATCGGCGAGTGTGAGGATTAGAGGATTGTTGTTGTTGTTGTTGTCGTCGTCGTTGTCCTCGTCTTGTCGTGTGTAGGTTAATCGCTATCGTCGTCGTCGTCGCCGTCGAGTGATGTGGCGCACAGGATCACACGGACAGCAAGAGGTCGAGAGGTAGACAGGCAGGCAGGCAAGCGGACGGTTTCTTTGATGCAGCGAAAGGGGTATATCCTCTTAACAGGCGGCTTTGGCACAGCAGAACGCTGCAAACGAATAGCATCGATGCGGAACACCAGTGAGATACCCTGCCTGCGCTACCAGAGATTGCGGCGGCGAGTGCGTGCATTGGTGCATTGTGGTGCATCGCTCGACTGATAACGGCGAGGCTACCGTAAAACGGCGATCGCTCCGAGATTTTCTAACAATTTCCGCTGATTGTGTGCCTTTTCCACCTTTTGGAGTCCTGGCTATACTGCCGCTGTGTCTGGTCGCCATATCCGAACTTAACAATCGGGAGCGCATGCCGGCAGCAGCACCCTGTCTGGCCTGTGTGTTCCAGTCTCTCGGCGAGATGATGCACAGGGCAAGATAGGAGAGGTTAGTCGCAGCTCGGCGAGCTGACCGCGGCGACGTCGACGGAGAGCAGTAAATATGAACACCACCCCAGCTCAGATCTGAGACTACCCCACACCCACCGCTCCACGATTTGACGGGCTGCTCTCGGCGCCGCGCCTAGCTGCCAGCGGAGCGGAGCGACGATGGTCTCAAACACATTGGCGAGAAACAATCACCTCGGAGTTGTTTACGAAACACATGGCAGCTCAATTTTCTAAGGGCCACCCGGCCCGGTGATGCCGCCGCAAGAGGCACTAAGATGATATACTGCAGCACTAGGTTGCTGCCAACGACTGCTCGGTAGACCACTGCGGAGACGTGCAAACGGCGGTTATCTGACCGAAGTTTCGACTCTTGGTCTGTGTTTATCTTCGACTACTGAGCTACTGCTTCATGCTGTCGTGTGCGGCTTTCGCCCCGACGTACTTCGCTTAAGTCTGCTCCTCGTTGTCCAAGAGGAGTAGTTGCCAGTACCATGGATATATATCACGTGCAGTGAGGTAGCCTCGGTCGATGATCGACGTTGATAAAGTGCACTAGGAGGTACCTAGCTGCTGTTACTCGCGTCGATTGTTAGACTATATCCATCGAGACTGATCTGACAGTGATCAGGTGCTTGTTGTCGTGCAGCAGTCGGTCAGTTGGACGCATGAGGTGCCTACTCGGCTCTGCCATCATTGTTGATCAGTACTGAAGAGGACCGGTCCTGTGAGCTATAGCAGATATGTCGGTCAGTTATCGTAAGAGCCGCGGTCTCGCTTCGTTCGAACACGCGAAGTAACGTGCATTGCACAATGAATGCTGACACTTGTCGAGTGACAGTCGGTTATGATGTAACTGGCAAGTCCGCTATCCCCGCCCAACATAAGGCATGCCTGAAGCACTGCTGTCAGCTGCTGCTCAGTTGAACGTAGTCTTGGTTGTAATTTCCACAATGCCCACCCCTTTTGCCCACTCCTCATCTGACACCTTCAGCGTCCACCGTCCACACCTGACTGATACTCGCTGAACCATTCAACACTCACAGTATCTCCATATGCAGCACGTCCGCATCGGTCCCCAGCCCAGCAAGGAATACGAGCGTCTTGGCCACATTTTGCACGTCCATCATCGGCTCAGTGCGGATGCTTCCATCTGCCTGCGGGCATCCCCTTGTCGCCCCGCTGGCCATATCTGTGGCGGCGTTACCGATGTCTAGCTGAGTCGCGGTGATGCCGTACTTCCGGCCGTCCAGTGAGGTGCATTTCGTCAGTCCAGCTACCGCGTGCTTGGACACAGTGTACGCTGCTGAGTTTGGGCGAGGTGAGGTCGCGCTGATGCTCCCGTTGTTGATGATGCGGCCGCCTCGCGGTGTCTGCGTCTTCATGATACGCACGGCGGCAGCGGTGCAGAGGACTGCTGCCATGACGTTGATGTCGAGCACTTGGCGGAACTTGTCCATGTCTGCGTCCTCGATGGGGACAGAGTTGAGGAGGTCGACGCCGGCGTTCTGGCATCAGCATGCGGTTAGGCATTCGAGAAAGGGGATGCGGGATAATAAGGACGACAAGGTCTCCCTTTCTGTCCAGAGCAGGACATGGTAGTAGTATAATGTCGTACTGACTGGTGAAGACATCAACACTAAGTGGCATCTCGAGCGAGCACCGTGGCAACAGCCTTGTAGCCGACGATGAACGCTGTTGCTGAGCGCGGCCTGATCCTACTTCTTCGCGATGCCATTATATAGCGAAGTGTGGAGGAGCACAAGGAGTAACACGACCACGACGCATGTTCGACTTTCTCGAGAACGTCGCAGGCTTCCATCATTCAGTACCTTGCCAACGCACAAGAAGGGTCGAGATAGAACTTTCGACGAACGCAACTCACATTGAACAACACATCCAACCGCCCATACTTCTCCTTGACAACCCCAAACATCCGCGCCACGTCCGCCTCGTTGCTCGCGTCCCCAGTGACAATCTCCACCACCGTTCCAGCCTTGCACTGCTCCGCCGTCTCGCGGAGCTGCGCCTCCCGCCGCCCACAGAGAACGAGCACGAGGTCCTCTTCGTTCTGGGGGTATGCATTCGACAGGGCGACCGAGCAGGCGCGTCCTATGCCGCCGGACGCGCCGGTGATAAAGATGACTTTAGGCATGGCTGACGTCGGTGGCAGTGGTCGATTGGCGGGATTGTCGTTGTCTCCACAGTAGATCCAGTGAGACCCGGTGCAGATGCTGAGCGTAACGATGCGACTGGAATGAAAGAGGTGATTGCAGCTGCTGAGTGAACACTGACTTCATGTTGTTGCATGTAATGAAGGATCGACAGAAGTGGGCGGACCGGCAAACAGCGGACATCGGATGTCGGACCGGGTGGCCGTGGGTAGTCACCTCCCACCTCTCGACTGCATCGACGTGATGCAGACAGATGCTATAGTTGAATGAATGACCATTTTTTAGACCGACTAAATCTATGCATGAGGCAATATGGCATGAGGCATGGCATGTATGTATGGCATATGTCTGTATGACAGGTACAGAGAGGACCGGTGCTATGGTCCTGATATGATATGGTGTGAGAGCATTGTTCTTGCCTCCTGGGTATCGAATGTCCATCGGGATGGCCTGAGTGTCCTGCTGATAGGTGGGTTGCGGCGCGGACCTCCGTGATGAAAGCAGTTGCGGGCAAGCCGCACGACGCCTAGTTCACCAACCTCACCACCGCGACATGCCCACGGTCCATGATCCGCTTAGAGCGGAACACCTCGGGCCCGCGCTCAAGCGGGACAAGCATGTTGATCGGCGTCTTGAGCACGCCAAGCACTGGCTCTTCCAGGATGTCGCGGTAGTCGAGGCCACACGTGTCGAGCTCGGGCTCGCCCGCGCCCGCCGGGTGGACGTACTCGAACGCTACGCGCTTTGCGTCCTTGTCCTTGTGTTTCGACGAGAACACGCTCCTGAGAGACCGGAAGCTGCGGGCATGCGAAACGGTAGGCGACGCAGGGGGCTTCGAATTTGCAAGTGAGACAAACCGGCCCCCGTCGACGAGGGTGCGCCTCGCGGCCTCGAAGATGCCTGCCGTTCCGTGCGTGTCTACTACCAGGTTGAAGAGATTCGCCTCGAGCGTCTTGAGAACACTCACAGGCGAGCCGGTGAGAACACCCCGCGCGCCGTTTTGCATGCATGCTGCCTGGGCTTCGGAGTGCCCGTCTCCGCCGGGAATCACAGCCGTGACAGCGATGCCCTTGCGCGTGAGCTCCTGACACATCACGGCGGGGATGCCCTCGTGCGCGTCCATCACGAGCGCCTGCATCCCGCGCGAGACTACTGCGTCGCGTACAGCGCGGTGGGCCGCGATTCCTTGAGACGGGAGGGCAGCGAGCTCAGCGACGGTCAAGGACGTTTTCGGGTCCACACGGGCACAGTGCCGCCTGTCGACGTTCATAAACTCGCAGAGAGCGCCGCTCTTCTTCACGCTCGTGAGGCCGACGACGAGGTCGCCGCGGAGTATGTCTCGCTCATGCACGCCAACAGCGAGGACGCGCCCGACAAAGCTCCGCCCAGGCACCCACTTGCCGACATCGTGCTTGTCCTTGCTGTCGACCTCGGCTATGTCGAGCCAGTCCACGGCTACAGCGTACACCTGGACCATGACCTGGTCGTCGCCAACCTTTCCGGGGGGCTTGAGGAAGCCCGAGAACTCGACCGGCGGGGGTAGCGTGTGCCGCAGGTGTGCGGGCGTCGGCGCGTCCCCTCGCTTGAGGTACGTGTGCAGTGCGGATGACAGCGTGATCGCCGCCATCGACGAGTGCGGAAGGCCCACGATGCGCGGGTTAATCTTCGTCGCCTCCTTCTTCACATCATGGGTGGGATTGTACGCCCCCTGCGGGAGGTACATCGCCGTGTAGCCGATCACGGGCTCGTCGTACGGGTCGCTCTCGGCCAGGACACCCATGTCGCCCATGGTGCTGCCACCATGCGACGAGCGGGGCTTCGCTCGTGGCGCGTCGAGCGAGATGCGAGGGCGCTGAGGTTTGCTCTCGGCAGCTGCTGTCTCGGACTGCGTGTATCCCCCGACCTCGGAGGACGCGCTTCCCACAGGCCTCTCGTTGTCGAGCGACGTGCGGCTGCGGCGGCCAATCTCCGAGCGCGCGTACTTTGCCTTGCCCCACAGGCTGGCGGAGCGGCGCACCCCGCCCGCCTCAGACACACTCGACGAGAGGCGGTGCTTCGTTTTGTGGTGGGGCAGGTAGAGCTGGTCCGAGTCACGCTCCGACATCTCAGGCAGCACAGTCAGGAGGTCCGGGTTGAGCGTGCTGGGGCGGCTGAGCGACATGCGCTCGGCGTGTGCGCGCGCAGCAGCCTCGTAGGGCGATATGCTCGACGACGGCGACATGCTACGAGCAAAGCTGGGCATTGGAGTTGCGGAGCCAGGCCCCGCGGACCGAGGGCTGCTGTAGCCAGAGTACGCAGAGGCAGGGGACATGGGCCGCGAAGGGATGGTGAGCGGTGCCAGCGTGGCAGGCGCAGTGAGACCAGGGTAGGACGTGCGAGCGGAGTCACCAGCAGCCGGAAGCGGCGTAGGCTGGGAGTACTCCGACTCTGTGGACTTGACCGACCCAGCGGACTCGCCGCGCGGCATTGCAGGCGGCGGCACGACGCTGTTGTAGTACACTGCCGGGTGGCTGATGTTCACCTGGGCGGGTGGACCGTTAGCGTAGGGATCGTAGTCGGGTGCCACGAGGCGGCGCTCACGGACAGCAGCGTCGATGACCTTTGCGGGCGAGCTGTTGTGGCTCGTCGCTCGGCTATTCATGTTATCACTGGCATAATCGTAGGTCGTGTCGGAGGGTGCGAGGGCAGCAGCAGTAGCAGGGTAGGGACGCGAGTCAGCAGCCATGGCCGCAGTGCCACTGGCAATCGCAGCAGCAGCAACAGGGAGGTACGACCTGCTGATCGGCTCCTCCTCTGTCGTCTCGCTCTCCAGCGCACTGTGCTCCGACTTTGGGCTGCCCGCATTGCTCCCCTGCTCCGCCTCGACGATACTCGCAGGCGGGCTCTCCGCTCTCGCGGGTGTGTGGGACCCAGAAGCCAGAGGCGACATGGCTCTCGGAGGCGTAGGGTTCATGCGGGAGAGGCCATCAATGCTCGACCCCGGGCTATGGCCATTCCACCGCGCATGGGCAGGTTCGGCGCCTGGAGGGAGCTGATACACAATCCCGCGCCCGTCGTTGCTCGCACTAGCCCCAAAGCCGAGAATGCTGCTCGCGGCCGAGTTCGAGGGCGAGCGCGAGCGGTCCGGGTCGTAGAATGACGAGCGCGCCCCACCTGGGAGAGGCGTGGCGCGAGACCGAGGAGGCAGGGGCTGGAACGCAGACCACCCATCGCCCCCGGCGGGCATGTACATGACTGCTGGCTCGGCCGATGCGGCCGCCCACCCGCCCTTGCCGTATCCTGCTCCGCGGACGCCGCCGCTCGATGAGGGCGATGCTGACGAGCCTGTCGCGTGCGAGGTGGCCGAGTTATGGCGCATGTGCTCGAACGCCGAGGCGGGGTAGCTCGCGTCCCGGGCATGATCGTACGCCGAGGCGGGGTAGTTGACCTCTGAGCGGGTCTTGCGAGACAGAGAGGAGGCAGGGAAGTTGACCTCTGACTGAGCCTTGGGCGGGAGCGGGGGCGGGCTGTCGTCGTCAGTGCGTCGGGATCTGGACGACTTCGAGGAGCGCGTCGACTTGGAGTGGCGGAGGGCTTTGCTCGTTGGTCGAGGTTGGGTCGGGAAGTAACCCTCCGTCTCGACGGGCGCGCGGCTGGGCTGCGTGGGGGGCGCCTGGATCGGCGTGATGGCGGGTCGCTCGGAGGCTGCAGAGGTGGACGCTGCTCGTGGCCTGCGAAGGCGCTCAGTGGGAGGCGGTGAGGCAACAGTGGTTGCTGCCGGAGGCACAACGATGTCAGCTGGAGGAGGGGAGGAAACAGGTGATGCAACTGGCGATGTGATTATCTTGCTCGCTCGAGCACTCGCACGACTCGAGGGGCGAGCTCGTCCTTCAGCAGGTGGAGCCAGACCGTTCGAGAACGACGAGTTCGACCTGCTAAGCGGAGGACGTGCGAGTGGCGTAGAGTAAGAGTTGGACCTGCTCAGCGACGGCGTCGACGTAGGCGACACCACACTACGCTTCGAGCTCGCACGACTTGCTGGCCTGGAGCTCGAGCGGCTCGCCGAACTCTCAGACAGAGGCGGCAGAGGCGCGGAGGGTGTGGGACTGTTGATGATCTCCACTGTTGCGCCGCGTACGCGTCCCCCAGCAGACACTGTCTTCGTCTTGCGCTTGCTCGACTTTGGCGGTGGTGCGGGTTTGACATCCTCGGCAGGTGGCAGGGTGACACGCCGGACTGCTGGCTTCGCTTGCGCTGCCTGCACTGGCTTCTCAGCCATGGGCAGGATAGGCGGGTGCGTCTGGATCGTTGGGTGTGTCTGCGGCTGCGGAGCAGGTGGTGCTGCTTTCGGTGCAGCGGGGGTAGGAGGGCGAGGTACAGCCGCCACGGGTGCTGGCTGTACAGGCTTCACTACCTGCATCGGCTTTGGCACCTCCTCTGGCTCAGCCTCGTCCTCGGACTCCTCCTCCGTGGCCTCGTCCTCGTCCCACTCGGACTCTGTTTCAGTATCGGACTCGGGTTCGGGCTCGACGAGGACAACCCTGCGGCGTCGCGGGGCCTCGGGAGGGGGTACAGGCACCTCGTCCTCAGATGATGAGTCCTCGTCCTCCTCGACCTGTAGGGGCCGAGACGCATGCTGCGGCGAGAGGTAGTCGACCTGCTCTTCCACAGCAGGCGACTCCAGAGCACCGCCATCACTTGCTGGTGTAGGCGGCTGCACGCTGAAGACTGGCAGCTCTGTGGCCGCCGCGATGGGGGTCTCGACGTCGTCCTCTTCCTCGCCGTCCTCCTCTGCATCAGTTTGGAACAGTACAGACGACCGCGGGGTGTAGAAGACGTCTTTGACAGAGTGACCATCAGATGAGGCGTCGTCCTCTGGCCGCGAGGACTTGCGAGAGGGAATGCGGGGTTGCTCCTCTATGGGTGTGAGGGCTCGAGAGGTCCGGGGCTGAGATGCAGGACTTTGAACTGGTGGTGAGATTGCTTGCGGTTGAGCCATTGGTGGTTGAGCTGCTGGAGGTCGAGCAGCTGACGCCGGCGCGGTTGGAGTCTGAGCAGCTGGTGCTGTAGCAACTGGTGTTTGGACAGTCGGAGATGGTTGGGCTGTCGGTGGCTGGGCAGCTGGACGTGGTAGTGCTGGTGCAGCCGGCTGCGCCACTGGTCGTACTGCTGGCTCTTGGGCTGCAGACACAGCTGGCTTTGCCTCAGATCTTGTTACTGATGCAGCTGGCTTCGCAACTGGTGCTGCTGGTGTGACTGCTTCTGCTGCCGGCCGTGCTGTAGGTGCATCCGCCTCCGGGAATGGTGTTCTCGGCTGTGCAGGCTGCTTCTGCTCTGCCACCTTCGACTTCGGAGGAGGCGCATGCACCGTCTCCGGCTCCACGATCACTGGCAGCCTCGGCTTCAGCGTCGCCTGCGCTTTTGGCGATTGTGGTTGCGCCTTCATCTCCTTAGTCACTGGCAGCTGACCCGGAGGCACGATGATCGTCGCCCGTGGAGACACGAGCTCAGTATCAGGCGGTGACTCGAGTGACGAGTGGGAGTGGGACGAGTCCCAGCCGTTCGCTTTACCAGTGTGACGGTTGTCGCCCTTGATGGCCAGGGGCTGGGGTTGAGTCTTGTTACCATTCATGTGGGTATGAGACGCGACAGGCTGCTGTGGCCTGGTTGAGGCTCTTGTAGGTGATCTTGGTGATGTAGGTGTTGCTACCTTTGTCGGTGCTGCTCTTGGTGATGTTGGCACTACTCTTGGAGAACTCGGTGCAGATGCTCTAGGCGACATCGGCGGAGACGCTGCATGTCGAACATGTGCTGCTCCTCTCGAATGCGTTCCTCCCACATGCCCCTCGTGATGATGTAGAGACCTTGGCGGCATACGCCTCTGTGGCACACCATACTCCTCCTCCTCGACAGGCAGCTCCGGTATCACTGGCACAGATATGTGCCTCTCCCTCTTGTCGTATGCACTCCACTCGTCCCTGCGACTCGAGCGAGCTTGTGGTGGCAGTGGTGGCATGTCCCCGTCGAAGAGGGGGCTGCTTACTCCGCTGCTTGCCCCATGGCCATAGCTTGCCCTCCTGCTCCTTCTTGATGACGTGCCGGTGCCAATGTCTGACATCGATGTCGGCGAGCTTGGCCTAGAGGGGATGCGGAGAGAGAATCTTGATGACGAGGCTGCTGCGCCCGACGAAGGGCCATTGTACGACACCGTTGAGTGTGCTCGACGACTCGGACCTGCGCGATCTCCTAACCCCAAGTCGGAGAAGGAGCTGTACGACCTCGATGACCCTTGTGGATGCCCGTATGCACCGTAGAAGCTCCCTGTGCTGTCATTGCTTGCGAGGTCGGCGTAGCTGCGCGACGGGCGGCCCAGGAAGGCCTGCATGAAGGAGGGTTTGGGCATGGCGCTGAAGTGAGATGGGACGAAGAACGAGGGAAGGAGGGTGGGAGGGATCCCGTTTTATATGCCAACCCGAGGGGAGTCGAGGAAGGTGGTTGAGTCAGGCGAGGAAGGTGGAATCGAGGAAGGCGAGGGAGGTGATTGAGCAAGGTGGAGTAGTGCCAAGGAAGGTGAGGAAACGAAGTTCAGATTGCTCTATCGAGGTGTTTGTTGAACTCCAAATCTCGAAGTCGACGATATCCACAGGTGGAAGAGATCGAGGACGCCGACGACGTTGAGGAACACGACAAAAGTCGAAGAGGCGATGCGTGTTCGAGAAAGGTGGAACGTCGATTGCTTGGCGAGTTTCGAGCTCTTCAGATCGCACAACCGATACCCCGTGCTATGCTTGCATGCGACCAGGCGACCGAGTCAACATACCAACGTGCAATGAGTACAGCAGCGAGCGTGGTCGAGGGTCGGATGCGAACCAGATGTGTATGCACAAGAGCTGGGTAGGTGGAATCGAAAGTGTCACTGATGACACCTGGGCTGCAATGTCGTGGATGTTGTCGGAGCGACACAGGCGACTGGCGAACACAGACAGAAACAAAACAGGTACCGAGGTAGGTCTGCTGCGAGTGATCGACCGCTCAGAGGCACTTCATGCGCTCAGCGCCAAATGCAATATGGCAATATAGCAATAACGGCGACGTACGCAGTGAGTTAGTGTTGACTCTGAGCCTCCTGGAATGCAAAGGGTCTTTGCGCTCGATTAGTCTCGTTTAAGGCTGAGGCTGAGGCGGCTGAGACGGCTAAGACGGTACACTGCACATCGGTAAGTGGCTTGAGGGCAAGGCTAGGATAGCTCGACAGCTGTTAATCGAGTGACAGCCACCGTTCCTTTTCGGCAAGGTACCCTGCTCACAACACCCCTTGCAGCGTTTGACTATTAGCGCAGCACCACTGCTATTCGGACGCAGGTCCTTTTTGGATCTATGCGCGTCCGCTTTTGGACTTGCGAGAGCCTAATCAAGGTGTAAACATACATAGGAGGGAGACTATTGGCTCAACATCGTGGATAAGATTCGCTTCAGGTGCGTCGTGTCGCGTGTCGTCGTCGCGTTGAAAACGATCATTCGCAGGTGAGCATTAGCTGAAGTATAGGACAGCAGTCTAAGGCCTGAAGCACGTCTCCTCAAGCGATTCCTCCTTCTGAGCTTCAAATGCTTCGATCACTGCAAACCAGTCTGCCAGCTGCCAACTTGTCAGACCACAACACTTCAAGAGCATACACTGTCTGCCACCTCTACATGCGTCTTTGAACGTTTGGCCAGTCAAACTGCAGCGCGATGCCGTACAAGTAAACGAGACGAGACAAACATCGTCATAGCTGCTGTCGCCCGCAGCAATGTCTGTTAATTATGACGTCGTGCAGAGCATCACTAGATCGCTTGGGCGCTAGGTGCTTAGACGACAGTCTCGATGCGTATGGTGTTTGTTCTAAGGCGGGTTCATCGGGGGAACTGCCGATCCCGCGCACGTACCATGCATACCTAGCAAACTATACTAGCTATACTATGCGTAGCATGTGGATTTCGATATTTCGATGATGTTTCTGTGTAACTACAGACTCGTTGTGTGTATCCATAGAATGCATAGAAGTGAACATGGATAAACGGATGTACGATACCCAGACCGCACGAGAAACGCACCTGGCTACCATGAGACAATGACGGAGTACACCTCCTTCTCCGCCCCGTCTTGTGTATGCCTCCACTCGACTACTACTGTTGCGTCCTTCGTCCGTGCCAAGTCGTAGCTGACAGCAATCAGGCATCAGTACTGCAGTACTAGCAGTACTCAAACTCTCTGGCTTCAACGACAAAGTCCAGCCTCGCAGCGAGGTCGGCGCTGCTACCTCGACATCAGGATGCGCGCAATGCTCACGCCGCCATACCACTTCGGCATCGTCGCTGCCCCGGTACAGAGCAACAGCGGGCCATCATCGTCGTCGTCGTCTTCAAGCGCAAGCGATGGCCAGTCGCAGATCCTGTACAGGGGTGCATTTCCAGCTGCTCGGAATGCTCCCTTCTTGAACAGGCTGGGTATCAAAACCCTAGTGTACTTCCGGAAGAAGCCGTTTGCCGACGACGACCAGATCATGCTCTGGGCGAAGCGCAGGAGCATAGAGACGCAGTGGATCAAGGCGGAGCGGATGGGCGAGGAGAGTCTGGGAATGGAGCGGGATGAGGTCAATGAGGTGCTGAGGGTGAGTAATTCCGTGGCATCATGAGGTGGCCGGCTGAGCTGCGGTCACTGCAATGCGGCCGGCGATAGCATATACAGCATCTGACTGTCGATTGATACAAAGTCCCATGAATAACGACTGCATTGACCACATCAAGCAGTTAACACCTTGTTTCCAATCACGAGTTCATGACACTGCTTCAGGCTTTAGCTATCGACTTTCGCTAACCACAGATCCTCCTCAACCCCTCCGCATACCCCATCTACCTCGCAGACGAGGACGGCATCTCCCACACAACACTGGTCGTAGCATGCCTGCGCAAGCTGCAGGGCTGGCACCAGGATAGTATAGTTAACGAGATATACCGGTGGGTACCATTTCTGCATGAGGTCGCTCTCTATCGATGCACGAGGTTGCTCGTCGACCGATTCCCCGCTCCCCTGCTGATTACTCAGGTTCGAACCCGACCACGACGAACTCCCCCTTGTCCCCTTCATCACCTCGTACCTCTCCACCTCCCTTCCGAGCAAGGACGACCCCGGCGCCGCCCTCCTTCTCCCTCCGCCGCCATATCCCACCTGGCTGTGGCCCGCAGGGCAGTCTACCACTACCTCTCCACAAGCCAATGGCCGCAGCAACCCTCCAACCACCACACGGAGCGAGAGGTCAGCCTCCAATGCCAGCTCGTCCTCCACTGCAGCACCTGGGCCCCTGCCATTCCCCAACCCCCTCACAGTCCGGAAGCACCCCAACATGCGCTTGACGTTCTCGGCTGTGCCAACCCAACCCCCGCCAGCACAGGACGGCGCAGGGAAGACAGCTGCCAATGTATCCCGATCGAACACGCTCTCCCGCGTCTCGACGAGTGACCGGCCTCGTGCAGCGTCGCCGAGTAGAGGTAGGGAGGCAGCTACTGAGGGCGTAGGTGTGCGTGCGTCGCCGCCCCGCGTGTTGTTCAGTGACACTGCGAGGGGGGGCGAGAGGCCGATCACGAGCTCGCCGCTGGCGGTGCCTGCTGGGGTTGCAGCTGGGAGTGGGTTACGAAGGGCAGTGGAGCCGCTCGGCGATGAGTCGGCGCTGGATGATGGGGAGGTGGAGGTGCTGGATCTAGATGGGGGGGTGGTAGGGGAAGGAGAAGTTGGGGACGAGGAAGGTGAAGAGGAGGAGTACGACGAGGACGAGGACAGCGATGAGTACGATGAAGAGGACGAGGATGAGGACGAGGATGAAGAGGACGAGGAGGACGAGCCGCCGACGTCGCAGTATATCAGTGCGCTTGACCTCGCGGGGTTCGACAGGTAACTCTGAGCTCTGGACAACATCCTGGCTTTGACTTTGCAAGTCAAGGTTTTATTCGAGGCAAGACAGCGATGCAGTTCGGTGAGGGAGATATGTGGCAGGTTCAGCTTCAGGCGTTGTTATCACTGCTCTGTACGATAGAAGGACAAGATGTCTGTGTATGCATATGGCTCAAACTCACCCGCATGCGCTAGTACGTCTCAGCAACTCAACATGCAAGCACCACCTCGCTATCACCAGGCTTGAACGCTTGAACGCATCGATCATCAGGCGCTGAAACATGATACATCCCATCCTAACATCGCAACATCCACTCGCTCCTCAAGACATGACCGGAACCAAACTCCGCCTCCACCGCGCGTCATCCGCGCCTGTCATTTATCTCGCTCTCCACTCTGTCGCTCACCACATCTTATACCCACTTCTTTTGACCTCTGTAGACCTTTGCGAGTGGATCGGGGAGGCAGTATCGAGCAGATAAACGAAGTGACTCTCTACTCAGAGCAGCAATGGGTATCAAAGGTACGCACAACCTACTACGCTTGATTAGCTCCACCGCTCACGGTAGGCCTCACCGCGCTGCTCAGCGAGCATGCGCCCAAGTCGATGCGCGATCATGAGATGAAGACGGTCAGTACTCTAGAGGGATTATTGCTGATGATTAGCTTTTTGGTCGCAAGGTTGCCATCGACGCATCTATGTGGGTGGTGGTTGCAGTGGTCTTGCGATAAGCTTGTTGCTGACGTCAGGTCGATCTACCAATTCCTCATTGCTGTCCGGCAGCAGGATGGGCAGATGCTCATGAATGATAGTGGTGATGTGACTAGGTGAGTTCTGGAGTGATGATCTTGGTGCGGACTGTGGTGGGGTGGTGAGGCTCGTGAGGTGGTGCTCGGAATAGAAGGGCGGAGCGCTAGCTCGTTCGAGGTGTTCTGGCTCAGAATATACCTGCCAGAGCTCGTTGTGATGAAGTGGAATGAGGTGATGACTTGGTACGCTCGGAGACGAGGCGCACTGTTGCTCTGGCAGGTTATGAGCATTCGCTTCGCTGTGCTGTGACCATATCGCTTAAGCCCCTCTTCAAGGACGGCTATCCCGCTCTGCTGGCACGCTATGACCAATTGCTCTGAACTGCGATATGCCACGTCGATGGCTTGCGACATACTTAGCTACAAGCTTTTGCTAACCCCAGTCACCTCATGGGCTTCTTCTACCGCACGATCAGAATGGTAGATCACGGCATCAAGCCCTGCTACGTCTTCGACGGCAAACCGCCAGACCTGAAGAGCGGTGTGGTATGTACCCCACTCCCACACCCCCAAACCCACCCCTGACCCCAGCTCAAACAACGCTTCGGCAAACGCGAGGAGGCGAAGAGCGCAGAAGAAGAGGCTCGCGAAGTAGGCACAGCAGAGGACATCGACCGCATGTCCCGCAGGCAGGTGCGCGTGACAAAGGAGCACAACGACGAGTGCAAGCGGCTGTTGACGCTCATGGGGATTCCTGTGGTGACTGTGGGTGATATGTGGGGGTAGAGGGGCTGACGACAAGGCGCCGGGAGAAGCAGAGGCGCAGTGTGCGGAGCTGGCGAGGGCGGGCAAGGTGTACGCTGCGGGGTCGGAGGACATGGACACGCTCACGTTCAACACGCCGATCTTGCTGCGTCATCTGACTTTTTCGGAGGCGAAGAGGATGCCGATCTCGGAGATCCATCTGGATGAGGCGCTGAAGGGGCTGGAGATGAACATGGATCAGGTGAGTGGGGTGTGGCGCGTGTGCGTGGACATGGATCTGTCCGACTGGCTGGGACGACCAGACTCGGATGACGTTGTATTGGGCTAGTATCGGGTTGAGCTCGCTTCGCCTTGGGCTCGCATTGCGTCTGATGACATTGCACTCGTAATCAAAATCCGAGCTCGATCATGAGTCTGGCTGTCGTGCGCTCTCAAGCATGCAGAAAGGCTGACTCTGCGTATGCGTTGCGTCGTCATATTAGCGTTCGGTTAGCTGAAGTTGGGCTTGCGTCTGTCCGTGAGCTCACACCCAACGTGCACCGCACAGTTGCATGGTTGGGATCGTTATCTCTCAGCCATGGACCTGCACATCCTGTATGCTCCTGCGCCCAAGTCGAACGAACTTCGAGATTGCTGCACAAGTACAGATGAATCCATGCCTGTGTAAATTTGGTTGTGAAGAAGCTTCCACGTCAAGCTCGACTGCTAACCCCAGTTCATCGAGCTCTGCATCCTCCTCGGATGCGACTACCTCGAACCCGTCAAGGGCGTCGGCCCCAAGACCGCCCTCAAGCTCATGCGCGAGCACGGGTCGCTCGAAGAGGTCGTCAAGTTCATCAGGGGCAAGATGGCCGACAAGGCGGCCGAGAACGCCGCAATCGCCGAGGAGGAGAGCGAGGCAGAGAGCGAGGAGGGCGCAGGCGTCGGCGAGACAGTGACGAACAGCGATGGCGAGGAGATCCCGATATCGCCAAAGAAGAAGACACCGCAGAAGAAGAAGCCGAAAAAGGCCAGCGCGGGCATGCAGATTCCAGAGTACTGGCCGTGGGAGGAGGCGAAGAAGCTATTCATCAGCCCCGATGTGGTCAAGGGTGATGAGTTGGAGGTGGAGTGGAAGTCGCCGGATGTGGAGGGGCTGGTCGAGTTCCTCGTGCGCGAGAAGGGTTTCAAGTGAGTGGGGTAAGGAGTTAGGGCAGGAGGGCTAGGATATGTGCTGACATGGCAGGGAGGACCGCGTGCGCGCAGGAGCGGCTAAGCTGACCAAGATGCTCACGGCCAAGCAGCAGGGTCGCCTTGATGGCTTCTTCACTGTCAAGCCGAAGACTGATGGAGCGAAGCCCGGCGCGAAGGGCAAGGACGCGAAGCGCAAGGGCGACGACAAGGCGAAGCCGGGTGCGAAGAAGCGGAAGTAGGCGAAACACGGGACACGAGGAGGGTGCTGTGAACGACGAGGACGCGCTGTGGACATGGAGGAGGTGTTGTGGGCGACGAGGAAGCGCTGTGGACATGGAGGAGGTGCTGTGGACGACGAGATCGCTATCATCGTCGAGGATCCGCTGTGGACGTCGAAAGTCGCTGTGAGCATCGAGATGTCATTTGCACATCGAGAGGTTGCTGTGGACATCGAAGAGTGGCTGAGGGCATGGCGAGTCGCTCGGGATATCGAAGAGTCGCTGTGGACATGCTGGAGGCACGATAGGAGCGGTATCGTGGTTGACAGGAGCATTGTGACTGGGCTGTAGGGATAGGTGACATGTATATAGTACAATGACAGGCGCAATGTGATATACTCATGATATGGATCAGTCCGGCTGTTGTTCAATCGAGTTCACTGGCCCCTGGCCACGCCCATAGTTGCTTTGTCAACCGACGAGATGAGGCCGCAAACGCGACTCTCCCTGATCACATACTCGAAGTGCACCGGCACTGCATTCTCAATGCTCGTCAGAGCACATCTTATTCACATTGCAAGAAATCGAGCAGCAGTGCACGCTCGGGACGATCGCACTGATGGCTGCAATGTCTGATGGAAACCTTTTGTGCTATCGAGGACGTGTGGCTTGTGGCAGTGACGTGCCGACCGCACTATGTTAGTCACATTCCGAGCAGCTCTTACACTGGCATCAGTGAGTACCGCTGAACGGCATCGCAGTCAAAGCTAAGAGGATTACTCGCGGTGCCCTTCTCGCTGACCTCACACAGAGCAGGTTTCTGTGCTACTCGATGAGTAATCGATAGCCTCATTCTGCTGCGCCAATCCATGATGTGGTACATACTTCTGACCTACGTACATGCTACTAACTGCACACCGTCCCCCCCCCATGCCTACTTCCTCTGGCGCTCGCCGAGCACGGCCCGCACGGCCTTTGCATTCTCCAGCGCGGTCGGCATGTCCGAGTGCAGGCAGATAGTGTAGTGCCTCTGCGTCTCGGGCAGGCTGAGCGGGTTGCCCTGCTTGTCGAGCGTGGCGCCCTCCTTGACCAGACTATTGATCTTCCGCTTGATGCCCTCCACTGTCGGCGGGTTGCTCTGCGGCACGGAGAGGAGGTTCTTCTGCGCATCATAGTCGATGTCGACAAACACCTCGGGTACGAACGGCACACCCAACTCCGCGCACACCTTCTCGTGATTCATGCCCGCGAGCCCGACGTATGGCACCTGCTTGCCCACCACGGCGATGTGGGCCTTCATG
This sequence comes from Cutaneotrichosporon cyanovorans, assembly GCA_002335625.1. NCBI lineage: Eukaryota > Fungi > Basidiomycota > Tremellomycetes > Trichosporonales > Trichosporonaceae > Cutaneotrichosporon > Cutaneotrichosporon cyanovorans. The sequence continues at coordinate 135,971 of BEDZ01000022.1, read as the reverse complement.
AACGCACGGGTGAGCGCCTCGTCGTCCCGGAGGAGGAAGTAGAGCGCGCCGTGCGGCTTCACGTGGGACATGGACGCTCCCTCGGCGTCAACGATGGCCTTGAGCGCGCCGAGCTGGTACAGTGCCAGCGCGTAGATCTCGTCCGGGGTCACGTCGAGCCGGCGACGGCCAAAGCCCTTGATGTCGTCTAGGCCCGGGTGGGCGCCAATGCCGACGTTGTGCTGCTTTGCTAGTCGGACCATGCGGACCATGGTGTTCTGGTCGCCGGCGTGGAAGCCGCAGGCAATGTTCGCATAGTCGATCAGGGGGAAGAGGTCCTCGTCGGGGCCGAGGCGCCAGCGGTAGTAGCCCTCGCCCATGTCCTGGGGTCAGCGCGAGCGCAGCGAGCACTGCGAACGCAGTGAGCAGTGCGAGCGAAGCCGTCCCAGCTGACCCGCAAGCGAGCGAGCACTGCGAGCACTGCGAGCGATAGCGAGCAGTGCAAGCGGTGTGGGCTGTGCCAGCGACGACTACTGCCCAGCGAACCACAGCTGCTCGACAACACCACTCACACAGTTGAGCGACGCGCGCTCTGGAAAGGCGTCGGCGGTCATCGTTCGTGGTTGTTCGTCCGCTGCAAGCTCGAGAAGGGGACAGAGAGTAGATTGAGCAGACTACACGAACGCAGAAGAGAGAGAGTATGCGCTCAGAGGCGAACTGCGAGCTAAGAAGACGCCTGCTACACCTCGAAGAGCCAGATCGCATACCTCGCAGAAACCGGTCAATTCCCGTCGGCGTCTCCGACCTCGATAGCCGGTGTCAGTCGCCAACTTCGCCAACAGTTGCCAGCTGTCAGTGCGGCCATGCGTTGCGATCTTCGCTTTGCTCTTCGCTCGCTGTTGGCGCAACGGGTAGAGTATAGAGCGGCGACGAGCGCGACACTATGCACTCGTGTCTTTGCGGCACAGTGGCGTTACGGCACACCGCGCGCAGCCTGCTCCTCATTCGTCCTTCATCCATGGCCCACCTAACAACGGGGTGGCTGTATGATTATAGTTCACAAGCAACGTTGATCTGCAGCGAACGCGATCACAAGATACATCTCTGCCATGCAAAATATACAAAGAAGCATTCTCTACACATACAATGTGGGAAAACAGGTTTAGGCAAGAGAGCTTACAGGTGGAGCAGGTCAGACGCAAGTGGATGAAGGGGTCTCGGTTGACTGGCGGAGTGGATGGTGTCGGTGTCGCCGAGCCAAGGCGAGTAGACCTGACTTGATCTCATGTGCTGACTTTGTATCGTTCCACCTATGTAGCGCAGGACGGTCATTCTCGCATTGTCGTTGCAGAGATTCGAACCTCGTAGCGTGGTTGCAGATCTGTTGTCCTCGACTGGGTCCCATGTCGTCGCGCTGCGAGTGGAACAACGCTACGTCGTATGGGCCCAGCGGTATAGTGGATTTTGCCCTTACAGTATGAACAGTACATCAGCATGCCCGGGAGTGGACAGTGGACTGCTAGCACAGCCATGCCTCATTATAGTGCCCATTGCGCCCATAAACTGGCATTTGCCATGATACATCGCGTTTCAGGTTGTTGAGTTCTCACAACAGGGGCTCAATGCCGCTATTCATGATCGTCAAGATTTTGCAATTGGGTGACAACCCACGGCCAAGACGTACACTGCCTGCATACTCATCGCACGATGCGCATCCTACGTCCCTGTCACAGACACTGCTAGGACAGTCTAGCATGGACTAGCTGTGCTTCATAGCGTTCTTCTTCTCACCATATGCCACTCACGGCTGTCAATAGCCAGCCCAACATCAGCGTTTTAGACCACCCCACCCTGCTCCGCTCCGACTTCCGCTGACGCCTCAACTGGGGCCTCCCTTTGGTGCGAGAGATCTCTTGGTTTTTCCACGGCGTCGCCGTTGGCGTCGTTGACCTGCCTGCTCTGCAGCACGGGGTCACAGGACACGCGGCAGTCGACGGCACCGAAGCGTCGACATGCGCCGTTTGGCAGCGTGAAGCGACGTTGGCAGACGTTAGCGAGGTGCCGAAGGTTAGCTTGGGTAGCTTGCCGAGTGGGCCCCGCAGTTAACCGCTCTTCTCGGTTCACCTTGAATTGACCACGGGGACATGGTCGTGGTGTTATGCTCTTATCGCCGTTCAGAGGGCGGGGGGGGGGGGGGGGGGGGGGGGGGGGCAGGCAAAGCCGCGGGGCAGGTATGTTCGCAGGCAGCTGAGCAGCTCGCATCGGCGACTGCGACGACGGCACCGGCTAACGGCAGGGACAACTGCGGGGCAAGATGGAGGGGAGGAGGAGACCCGACATCACTGGACGTCGTCGCATGGCCTCCTCCAGATCGAAGCTAGATCGCTAGATCCCCGGCAATCCACGCCCGAGTGCTGCCCGTTGCCCGGTACGCCGGTACCTGCTCGTTATTGTCGCCAGACGTCTCTCGCCAGACCTCCAGCTTTAAGTACTAGCGTGCGAGCACACCCATTGCCGCCCTCCTGTTGTCACTCTTCTGCGCGATGACAGTACGCACGCACAAGATCCTCATCGCGAACCGCGGCGAGATCGCGCTGCGCATACAGCGCTCGGCGGACAAGCTTGGCGTGCCCACCGTTGCGATCTACACGCTCGCCGATGCAGCGACGCCGCATGTCCATGCCGCGACGGAGGCGTACATGATCGGCGATGGGACCGACCCGAGGGGTTACCTCGACATGGACGCGATCCTCGCTATTGCGGCCAAGGCGGGTGCGACGATGGTGGCTCCGGGTTATGGGTTCCTGTCTGAGAACGCTGCGTTTGCCGAGAAGGTCGAGCAGGCGGGTATGGTGTTCCTTGGCCCGACGCCGTCGCAGATCTCGTCCATGGGCCTGAAGCACGAGGCGAGGGAGGTGGCGAAGCGAGCGAATGTGCCTATTGTGCCCGGGTCGGAGGGGGTTGTCGAGAACGTCGAGGACGCGGTGGTCATTGCTGCGAAGATCGGGTACCCGGTGATCGTCAAGGCGTCGGGCGGTGGTGGTGGCATGGGCATGACGGTGTGTAGGGGTGAGTAAGACTTGGGCGGGGCTATGGGCGAGACTGTGGGCACGGCTATGGGTCATGGCCTCCAGTTTCTGTGACTCTGCATTTGCAGCATTCGCGCAGCTGCGGTTTCTAGTACATTTCGCTGACCCCAGATGAGAAGGACATGCGGGCCAACTTCCAAGCAACAAGGGACAAGGGCGAGCAGCTGTTCAAAGAATCTGCAGTATTCATCGAGAAGTACATCGAGCGCGCACGGCATATCGAGGTGCAAGTCTTCGGCAACGGCAAGGGCCATGTCATCCACGCCGGGGAGCGCGAGTGCTCCGTCCAGCGGAGACACCAGAAGATCATCGAGGAGGCCCCCTGTGCGCTCTTCGCCTCGCCCAAGGGCCAAGAAACCCGCAAGGCCATCTGCAAGGCCGCCGTCGACCTCTGCAAGCTCATGAACTACCGCTCAGCAGGCACCGTCGAGTTTGTGCTCGACGACCAGTCGCCCAACCTCGACTTCTTCTTCCTCGAGCTCAACGCACGTATCCAAGTCGAGCACCCAGTGACAGAGGTCATCCACCCTGGCCTTGACCTCGTCGAGCTGATGATCCGACAAGGCATGCGGCCCGACGGCGCACTCCCCGAATCCGAGCTGGCCCAAGAACCCCTCCTTAAGATTGACGGGCATGCGATCGAGGTCCGTGTCTACTGCGAGAACCCGAATGCAGGCTTCCAGCCTAGCCCGGGCCAGCTGTTCGAGGTGGAGTGGGGCAACATCGGCGAGCGGGGACGTATCGAGACGTGGGTCAGCAGCGGCACTGTCGTATCCCCTTATTACGACCCTATGATCGCCAAGCTCATCGTCTACGGCCCCACACGCGCCGAGGCCATCGACAACGCCATCCGCGTCCTCGACGAGACGAAAGTCATCGGCCCTCCCAACAACATCAGCTACTGCAAGGCCATCCTCGACACCAAGGACTTCCGCGAGTCAACAGTCACCACCACATGGTGCTCTTCGTTCAAGTGGAAGCCCCAGGCCATCGAGGTCATCGCCCCCGGTATCTCCACAACCGTGCAGGACCTGCCCGGCCGCCAGTGTGGTCTCGGTATCCCGCGCGGGGGGCCAGCCGACATGCTCTCCTTCCAGGCGGCGAACATCCTCGTCGGTAACGACAAGAACACCGAGGGGCTGGAGGTCACCATGTCTGGCCCCAAGCTGCTCTTCCACGTCGACTCGGTCGTGGCTGTTTGCGGCGCAGACATGAAGGTCACAATCGACGGAAAAGAGCAGCCGCAGTGGACCACCATTCCCATCAAGGCGGGGCAGACGCTCGCTGTCGGCATGGCGACTGGTGGTGTCGGGCTGCGATCGTACATCGCTGTCCGGGGTGGGTTCAAGAACGTCGCCGAGTTCATGGGCTCCAAGTCGACGTTCACTGGTGCATCGCTGGGCGGGTACCAGGGCCGCACGCTGCTGGCCGGCGACCTGCTCGAGATCCCGGCCTCTCAGGCAGGCGAGATCCAGACTGTACCCGTTGAGGCCCGCGTGCCCTTCACGAACGAGTGGGTTGTGCCCGTGCTCGCCAATGCGCAGTGGGACCTCGAGTACCTCGACCCCGAGGGCATGAAGACGCTGCTCGAGGCAACGTGGACTGTATCGACTACCTCTGCGCGCTCTGGCCTGCGCCTCGAGGGCCCGCGTGTCAAGTGGTCGCGCGCGGATGGCGGCGAGGGCGGTGCGCACCCCTCCAACGTCCTCGACCAGGGCTACGCGTACGGCTCGCTCAACCTCAACGGCGACACGCCGGTCCTCTTCACCGTCGACTCGCCCGACATGGGCGGGTTCTCCAACGTGCTGGCCATAGCGTCCGCCACGATCTGGAAGACAGGCCAGATGCGCCCAGCGGACAAGATCCGCTTTGTCCTTGTCTCGCCTGACGAGGCGGCCCAGATCGAGAAGGACAACGAGGAATGGGTTGCAGCCATCCAGAACAAGGCGCCCGAGCCCCTCCAGCAGCTCACGAAGAGCACGCAGATCACGGACATTACCAAGTCGTCGGTCCTCCACCGCGTCGAGGCGACGGCCACCGAGCCCGAGCGCATCTTCCGCCAGTGCTCGGACACGTATGTGATCTACGAGGTCGGCCCTATGGAGCTGCAGGTGCAGGCGCGTGTGCGCGTCGAGCTGTGGGAGCGTGCCATGAAGGCCGCCAACATCCCCGGCGTGATCTACATGAATGCCTGTGTGCGCTCCTCGATCGTCTTCTTCGACCCCAAGGTGATCAGCCAGGCCGACCTGGTGCGCAAGATGGTGGAGATCGACGCTGGTCTCGCCTCGGGTGACACCGTAGCCCTCGACATCACGGTCCACCGCTTCCCCGTCGTCCCTGATGACAAGTGGACGCACGAGGCGATCGAGTACTACATGAAGACGGCGCGCAAGGAGGCGGTGTACCTCCCGTCGAACACGCAGTACATTGCGAACAACAATGGCATGACGCTCAAGGAGGTGCATGACATATTCACCTCCACGCCATGGCTGGTTCTCGCGCACGGCTTCTTCGTGATGCTGCCGTTCATCATCCCACTCGACCCGACGAAGCGTATCCTGGGCCAGAAGTACAACCCGTCGCGCACGAAGACGTGCGAGGGCGCCATTGGCCTCGCGGGTGTCATTGGGGCTATCTACCCCATTGCCTCGGCGGGCGGGTACCAACTCCTCGGGCGGACACTGTCGACCTGGCAGGCGTGGTCGGAGCAGCATTCGATTCTGAACAACTTTGACCTCCTGGAATGTAAGTGTGGCACAACATGTGTCAAGCGATGACCTTCGCTGACCCCAGTCTACGTCGTGTCCGAGGACGAGTTTGTCGGCATTGAGCGACAGTTCAAGGCCGGCAGCTGGCAGCCCGAGCAGCGCAAGTCCAAGTTCAGCATGGCAGAGTACATGGAGATGATCAAGTCCAAGGAGGAGGCGACCGCCGCGTTCCGCAAGAAGCAGAAGGAGTGCTCGACGCGCGTGGCGGCCGAGGAGGAGGTCATGTTCGCCGCGTGGCTCAAGGAGAAGGAGGAGGAGAAGGCCGCGGGCAAGCCTGATGCGCCTGCGGGCGAGTTTTCAGGCGAGCCGGTGACGTCCCCGCTCTCCGCATCTGTGTGGAAGGTGATGGTCGAGGTGGGCGATGTGATCGAGAGCGACGAGCAGCAGGTCGTAGAGCTCGAGGCGATGAAGACGAGCGTGTTTGTCACGGCGGGTGACGGTATGAAGGGCAAGAAGGTGACGGGTATCCCGGTTGTTCATGGCGACGCGGTTGGGCCGGGCACGGCGTTGGTCTACATCGAGTAGGAGGTGTTGTATGAGTGGTATCGGAGTGGTAGTATAACAGTATGCAACGTAGTCAGCAGTCACATCATCCTGGCACTGGTCTCAGAGACTGCGTCAAGTGGTCATCGTATGTCGTACAACACTATAACCTAGGACGTCTACCATATGAGTTACAGCTTGATTACTTCACCTCCTCCACCCTTGCACTGGCCTTCTCGATGAACTCCTCTTCTTGCTTCGGGTCTTCGAAATCGATGTGGCCAGCCCGCCGGCGCTGCTCCTGCAGCTGAGCCTCGATGAGCGCGTTGTCTGCGCCCTCCAGGTCCTTCACCCACACAGTCCACAAGTTGTGCTTCTTACACCGGATGTACCACATGCCGAAGCCGTACAGCATCAGTGGCACGAAGCCGATCATAGCGACGAGGTATGAGATGTGGGTCGAGTGGGAGTCGGACAGCGCAGCCTGTGCTGATGGCCAAGCTGCGCCGCCTGACACCCCTGCCGCTGCCAGAGCGCCACCGATGACGGCGAAGGGGCCGAGGTTGGCTGACGCGAGGGAGAAGATGACGGGGTAGCAGATGCTGATGTCAGCAAGGCAGCAAGGTCTTCTGAGCCGGAGTTGAATATTATTCACCTCTCGAAGAAGAAAATGAAGAACAGGCACACGATGCCACCGATGCCGGGGATGGTCGATGTGAGGATCGAGAAGATGATCAACCCGCACCCGTGGAGGAATAGAGCGAACGCAGGGTCGAAGTAGCGCAGGTAACCGACGCCCACGAACCGACCGACCGTGAAGACGGCCTGACAACCTGCGAAAAGGTTTGAGGCTGTATCCCGTGCGATCGGTTTCGCGAGACCAGGCTGTCGGGTCATGTAGAAGATGGCCATGGACGCCACGGCCACCTGCGATCCGACGTAGAACCACTCTGCAGCAAAGCCGAGTGTCGTGTGGTGCTTCTTGAAGATGCCCTTCCAGCCGCCATTCTTGAGTTGCTCGAGGTCCTCCTTCGTCACGGTCTGGACCACCTCCGGGAGTTTGCAGAAGAGCAGCGCAATGTTCAGGAGGAGCGCCACACACGCCAGCGCCAGGTACACGTACTGCACCGTGCCGAGGTCGTAGGCGTTCTTGCCGTTGAAGAAGGCGTGCGAGGCAATGACAGGCCCAATACATGACGCGATGCCATTGAACGCCTGTGCAAACGTCAGGCGGAAGGCAGAGTACTTCGGCGGACCGAGGAGCGTGATGTACGTGTTGGCACCGACTTCGAGCGTTGCCAGCCCCGATCCGACAACGAATGTGAACGCCACGAACATGCCGTATTGCTGTTGGTTAGTCAGTGTATGTGGTTGTTCGCCCACCTTGTACACCGCCGACGGCCAGAACAGGATTGCCCCGGTCATGAATAGGAAGAGGCCGACATGGATGCCGAGCTTGTACCCGTACCGCCGCATGAAGAAGCCCATCGGCGGCGCGACGACCAGGTAGGCGATAAAGTACGCGAACTGGAGCATGGTGGTGGCCACATGGCTCTTGAGCTGGAAGACATCCAGGAAGTGCTGGTTGAGAACGTCGAGGAGGCCGTACGACAGGCCCCAGAGGAAGAACTACTGTCAGCAGGGAACGGGTTTGCTCGACAACTCACGAGGCAGGTGACGATCGCGAACGAGCTCCAGAGCTGGAAGCGGCTCAGCTCGGTGTAGTCCTTGGTTGCTGGCATGGTGAGAGGCGGAGGTCAGGAAGGGTCCGGGTGATCAGCACTTGGCAGCAGCAGCAGAAGCTGCTGGAGTCAGTTTGTTAGCAAGTAAGTCGGCCATCATGGTCGCGACCTCATATAAGACGAAGCGCCTGCACTTCGGCGCTCTTGGCCAACGATCGCCCTAGCACATGCTGCACATGAGACATGACCACCTGCTCAACTCTTGTTAGTGCATGATGACCACCTCGAGTTGCCGTCACAAGCGCCGGATATTGTGTCGGACTAGCGTACTCTAGTGCTGTCTCAGCTGTACTCGCCCGAGCGCCACCACTGTGGAGCGTATGAAGCTCGTGATGCTCATAGGGCTTAGTGCTTAGACCTACTGATAGCGTTAGTGTTGCGGCTCTTGTGTGCCGCGTGTTGTCATGTTGCTTGTTGGTAGCTTGCAGCACAGCAGCTTGGTTAACTGCTAGTCGGGTTTGCCGCGGCGAGATAGACGACGTAGGTCGCGCGCTCTCAGCTGACCAGCATCGTGTCTGAGCTGTGTTCTGCCCCGATTAGCCAGATACAGAGCCGGGTAAAGTATAGAGTACTTCAATGAACGCAAGCTGTGCCTGCCAGTGCGTGAGCAATGTGCAGCAAGACGCAGAGCATCGTACTCACCAAGCCAGCTAGCCAGCCGATGGAAGTCGCGTGGTGTCCTTCACCGTTCTGTCCCAGCGTGAGTAACACTCGGTGAAAGTCAAGAGGCTTCAAAACAACGGCCTTGCCAGTTAGCGCTGTGGAACAATCAATTGAGTACATCTCAATGAGCAGCTGTTCATGCACATCTTAGTTTGATGAGTCGAGTGAGTGTGTGATGGCAAAACAGACACACGGCCTTCCTCCTTATCTCTGATGGAAGTAGCCGTCAATTGACCGACTCGAACACTCACGGTGGGCATGTGAGCGGGGAGTAGGAGTACAACATCTCATTCATTTCAATCTCTCATATTCGCTCTACTCACGCTGCTCACGCACGCTCTCACTCCACGTCCACCGCCATGACAGCGCTCAGCACCTGCGCGGTGCTCATGCCCCTCCCCGAGGCTGCGCTGGCCAAGCTCCGCTCGGCTTTCACGACGCTGCACTACCTGCCTGATTTTGCGCTGCCCCCACCCCTCGCGCCGAGCATCGACTACATCTTCACATCGTGGAAGGGCCTCCCGCCAGAGCTGAAGCTGTCTGACCTCCCGAATCTGAAGCACATCCAGATGCCAACGGCTGGTGCAGACAATGCGATCAAGTCGTCACCGGCAATTCGAGAGCTTCGGGATACCAACTCGCCGATAACATTGAGTACTGCGAGCGGAATCCATGTGCTGTCGATTCCGCCTTGGGTTATGGCTATGACGGTTAACCTGTACCACCAGCTGCATACTATGATCAAGCTTGGCAGTGTGGGTGTGTTGTGGGAGTCTTCGCTGATGGCAGACCAACAAGGCGTGGCCGGGCAAGGGTGAGATCGACTACAAAGGAGAGCCGTATCTTGCGCGCAACCTCTATGGCCGGACTGCAGGCATGCTGGTGGGTGATGGGACAAGACAAGGCTGACTCAAGGGCTACGGTGCGCTCGGACGTGAGTCGGCGCGTCTGCTCAAGGCAATGGGTATGCGGATCATTGCTGCGAACACGAGCGGGAAGGCGACGAGCGAAACCGAGGTGGGTGAAGTTTGGAAAGACATGATATATTGCCACGAACAAGGCGATGCTGCAATTGGTAGCACCACGGTGCAGCCGTTCTGGTGCTGCTGTCGGCGATCAATGTTACAGCCGACATCGAGGCTGCAGATGGCAATCAGTGCCATAGCTACCCGAATGATCGCAGACGAGGGCTCGTCCAGCAGGCGACGGTTTGCAGCGGGTATACGTCTACTTGGCCCATGAGACTGGACCTTGCATGTCTCGTCACCCCGTACTGACCGCAGTTCATCATCCCCGGCACAGGCGACCCGGACGGCTCAATACCAGACAAGTTCTACTCCGTCAAGGACCCAGAGGCGTTTGACGCCTTCGTGCGCGAGACAGACGTGCTTGTCTGCAGCCTCCCGGGTACACCACATACGCAGTACCTCCTCGACGCGAAGAAGCTGGGTGATTGAAGTACCTTGGACACGCTGACCCCAGCCCTCCTAAAGCCTGAGTCGCTGTTCATCAACGTCGGGAGGGGCACACTTATCAAGTCAGAAGAGCTACTCGCCGCTCTTGACGCCGGGAACATCTTCGGCGCTGCGATCGATGTCACAGATCCTGAGCCCCTGCCGCCCAACCACCCGCTGTGGTCCCACCCGCGGTGTATCATCACACCACACACAAGCGGCAACTGCACGGGCGAGTATGAGATTGCGGCGGATGTGGCTGTTGCCAATGCTGAGCGGATACGTGCGGGGCAGAGGCCGTACAACGTTGTTGATCTGAGCAAAGGGTACTGAGGGGGCCGAAGCTGTCATTCTTTCTACCGGTTATCCAACCAGCCGTCGATCAGGAATCCAGCTCGGCATTGTCAAAAGGACACTGTACTCTTGGGAACGCAACGGTTGCTGAGAGGATGGCAAGATCAAAAGGGCTACATAACTTGCTACATACTTATACTTAGATGAAACAGTGATAGTCGAACGTTGTAGAGGAACCACTGAAGGGTACCTAGGGGAAGTTCAGCTTGGACGTCCGCAGACGCAGCAGGACACCCGCAGCAATGAGCGGGAGACCCAGCCCGAACGCAGTCTGGCGCAGCCTCACGAACTCGGGCCCGCGCGTCGTCGCCCACGTCGAGTACATGCCGCCAAGGAAGGCGGTGATCAGCGCAAAGATGAGCAAGCAGTAACCGGACAGCCTGTGGTCAGTGGTTGCACATCTTCAACCTCAGCCATGCGGTGACTCACCGGTGATACTTGTACAGCTTCTTGGCATTGTTGGGCCCGCCGTAGATCGCGCCGTTGTTCCACACAGTCGACGCGCCGATCAAGGCCTGCCCCATCATCCAGAGCAGCGTGATGACGCCAAACGTCCCGTGCCACGAGACAAGGTGCGGCGCGTTGTTCACCATCTTGTTGATGAACATGCACGACGTGCCCACGACCATGGCGGGGACGGCCACGCCGGCGAGGAAGCGCTGGTGCTTGCCCAGGCGGGCCTCACGGACGGCCGGGGGCGGCGTCGGCGGCTGGACGGAGGAGATGCCCAGCGCGAGCGCCGAGATCGCGAGGGCGTTCAGCGGCGCATGGGGCGCGAAATAGCCCAGCTCCGAGGGTTTGTTCTTGATGATGAGTGTCCAGGTGAGGGGGAGGAAGAGGGCGATGCCGATCTGGTGTGAGTGGGTGCGCGGTAGGGTCTGGGCGTCGGGCAAGATGTGTCCATTACGTCGAAGTGTGTATGTATTAAGAGACATCGACTACAAATCAAAGGACATCCACTTCAGAGCTAGACATCCACCTCAATCCAGAGACGTCCAGCTCAGACACGTCGATCTCAGACACGTCGATCTCAGACAAGTCGATCGATCTCAGAACCCAGACATCGACTCCAAGCCCACGGAAGATGACTCACCAGCTCCAGACCGAACGCAAACTTGTCTCTCCGTGTCGGCGCCATGTCTCTTATTGCACTTCGTACGCGTTCGTATACTGTTCGATCGCCAAAGGAGTCGTCGTCGTTGTCGCCGTCGAGGCTGCTGCCGTTGTAGTTATGGAGCAGTGGCTGTTCCGAAGATGAATGCGCCATGGGTATATGAGTAGGTATGCTGGTACTAACCAGGCGTCAGCAGCTGTAACCTAAAATGAGCAGATGAGGACGACAGTTCATCGTCGACGGATGGCTCCACTTTATCTGCCGCCTATCAGATATGACGGAATTCAGCGACAAAGTGACGCTCCGGCGCCCCGCGCGGTGTCAACAACGGCATCGAGCTAGAGTCGGCATCGAGCTAGTGTCATGATCGACACCAGCAAAGCCAGCATAGCAGGAAATGGCGCAGCAACACGATCGAGTGGGGTATGATGCGACGGGGAGCGTTACAAGCATGGGACTCGTCTCGTGACCATCGACAATGTCATACTCGATTACTACTATACACACAACGAACTAACGACTAGAGACAAGAGACAACTACAACCCCCGGACCATGCGACGCACGTCCGCGCCGCCTACAGGCCCATCACGGGCCGCCATCTCGTCCTCCGTCAGGATACGCTTGCCGAGAGTGCGCTTCTTCTTCTTGGGCGTCGTCGGGTCCTTGACGAGGTCCTCGTCCTCGTTGTACACGGGAGGTTGTTTCAGGCTCTCGCGAAGGGGTGCGCGGGTCTTGGCTGGTGGCCGGGGGGACTTGGCGGGCGCAGTGGTCTTCTTCATCGGCGACGGCGCAGGCATGCGAGATGCGCGGCGAGGCGGTGAGGGGATGGATGCGGTGGATGCGGAGGCGAAGGTTGCGTCAAAGTCCTCGTCGCTGTCTTCCTCGTCCTCGTCTTCCTCCTCGCTCTCGTCGAGCATGTCGAGCTCGTCGATCTCGCCAGAGTCGTCGAAACCTTCACTGTCGTCGTCGCGGTGCTCGACCTCTTCGTCCTCCTCTGACTCCTCAGCCTCGTCGTCGATGAGATCTCTGGCTGCAGATGACTTCGCGCGCTCCTCGACCTCCTCTTCGGTCTCTTCATCCTCCTCCTTGTCAGCCTCCACCGCCTTTGCGGCAGCACGGCCACTCGCAAGGGCTGGCTTCTTGGACTCCTCGATCTCCTCCTCAGACTCAGACGCTTCCTCGTCCTCGTCCTCGTTCTCGTTCTCGTCTTCATTATACTCCGCCGCCTCGTCCTCAGCAGCCGCACTGACATTCACGTCGTCGATAGACAGGTCCATGAGGTTGTCTGCGATCTCAGACTCGACAGACTGAGCAGGCTTAACCTGGTTCGCGTTGACCTCCACCCCTTTCTCCTCTGCCATGCCCTCCTCATCCACTACCATACTCTCATTCTCCTCCTCATTCTCCTCCTCCTCCTCCTCCTCACTCTCCTCCTCCTCGTCCTCATCATCCCCCACCTCATCCTCCACCACCTCCTCCTCTTCCTCCTCCTCCTCCTCCTCAGACATGATCTCCGACACCTCATCCTCCGAGTCGCAGTCCGAGTCCTCCTCAGCCTGCTCGCGCGTCGCCCTGACAGGCCCAAACGGATCAGACAGACCCGACTCATTGCCCACATCGTCATCCGAGTCCTGCGCCATCAGCGCCGCCCCACTAACACCACACTCACCAAAGCCTCATCCAGCGCCGATGCAAAGCTGTCATCGTACGACTCGTCCGGCCCCATGGTCCTCTGCAGGATATCCAGCTTCATGTCCGCCTTCTCCTCCCCCGAAGCGGCCTGAGCCTGCAGACGCCGGTTGAACTCCTCGTGCATCCGCTGGATCGCCTCCTGCATGTCGCGCCCGACCTCCTCGCGGATCTCGACCTCAAGCGACGCATTGCGCATCTCACTCTCGTACAGCTGCGTCTTGAGCTCGCGCAGCTGCTCGAAGAGGTACTCGACGAGCATGTCGTGCTCCTCGTCGCTCTCGTCCTCGGCGTCCTCCTCGACCACCTCGAGCTCCTCTTCGACGAGCTTGACGTCCTCCACTGGTGGCGTGGGAGCGCGGGACGCAGCTGCAGCCGCTGCTGCGCGTGAGGACGCCCTCTGCGCTGCTGCAGAGGGAGGGCGGGAGTTGCTAGGCGTAGTGGCGCCTCCGCGTGTGTTGGTGGGCGTTGCTGCCCCAGTACGCGCAGGAGTCGGCGGGGCAGCCTGACGGGGTATGACAGGCACGACGACCTTGATCTTCTGCCCCCCGCGCAGGTGGTCCTTGAAGTTGCTGAGGTGGGTGCTGATCTGGCGCTTGAGAGTCGGGATGGACGTCTTGTGCAGTGCTGTGGTCTGGATCTCGCGCGCCACAGCGGAGAAGCGCATGACGTGTGAGTTCTCGTCGAACCCAGTGTCGTAGGGGTTCACGTGGATCATCATGACTGCACGCCCGTCGCCGACGAAGAAGTTCTGGAAGATCTCCGTGAGCTTGGAGTGGCGGAAGGGCACGACGGCGAGGCGCTTGCGGGTCCCTGCTGGGGCTGGGGCTGAGGCCTTCTGCTGGTTGGCGCGGAGGACCTCGAGGCACTGGCCGAGGACCTGGGGTCAAACCTGAAGTGTAACAGGTACTCACCATGAGGGACTTGTTGATGTTGCCGGCCTCCTTGAGGCGGTCGCCTGTGGTTGCTGTGTTGCGTGTACGCTCTGATCCTGCGAGGTCGACGATGGCGAGGCGGGAGACCTGAGCCGAGTCGGGGTCCTAGCATGTCAGAGGGCAGCCAAGGGGTAACGGCGCTTGCAGACGCAGGACAGTATACAGCCTAATCGCAATGCAGAGAGGAAAGGAGCATAATGCGAAGGGTGCTCATGTGGAGATGGGTATGATCAGAACATAGGTAAGGAGAACCCTGTTGAAGCTCGACAAGTTGTCACGACGTGATGTGGAGTTGAGAGTTTGATCTCCATGACAAGGTGAGTTGTCGAGAGCCAGAAAAGGAGACAAGATGTTCAGCAGAATGAAGGAGCAGCACATGGCAGTGCCGATCGAGAAGGGACAATGCAAATGAAGCAGCACGTCGACTCACCTCCGGCGCACCGTTGTGCACACGAACGACCTTGAGAGTAAAGATGCCATGACTCCTGCTCGACTCGCGGTTCGCCATAGTACCAAATACCTGGCGCGCACGCTGGCCACAGCGAAACACAGCCAGCGCCTCTTCACGAGTGCGCACTCGGATCTCATGCAGACCAGCGATGTACTTCCCACTGCCCTCTGGGTCGTTCTTCAGCGTCAGAGCACGCCGCTTGAGCACTCCGGCACCACCGTTCGCCGTCGCCGCCATGTGCATCGACGAGCCGTATGCGCTCGACATGCGCATGCTCGCTGAGCGGGACACGGCGTTGAGCTGAGCCCGGGGTCGGGTCGAGGGCAGAACGGAGTCAAGGAGGTCGAAGATCTGGGGTCAGCAAAGCCAACACTCCATAGCTGAGAGAGAGTCGCTCCCGCTCACCTTGTCATTGTACACCTCGACGTAGGACACGAACACGGCATATGAGAAGTTCCGGTCGACCTTGATCGAGTGGTCTATCTGGGGCTCCGACTGCTGAGGCAGTGCGCTGAGATCGATGCCATCGTCTTCGTCGGTGAGCACTACGTCGGCTAGTCCTTGGCACTTGAGCTGGATGTTAGCTACGTCTCAACCTCCGATTCACGTTCGCCTGGCTCTCATGACCCTTGATGGAGTTGAAAACGACATCGATGGAGCGAGGAAGGACTCCGCGTTCGTCCAGACTGGGGCCGTTGCCTCCTTGGATCGTGTACCTTTTGTCAGCAGTCATGGGGTTGAGAATACTCACGATTTGCCACTGTTGCTCACGCCGTAAGCGAACAGGAGCCCGTTCTCGCCCTTTAGCAGCTTGTCGACGAGCGGCAGGGTTGTCGTCTCGAAGAACGCATTCTGCGACGTGTTGGGGTCAAACACCCGATCAAAGCTGTACATGTGCGACTGCTTGGGTACGTGAGGGCGGTTGGGGTCAGGCGGCGCGCGCATGATAACACTGGTGTCGCTCTGTGGTTCGAGGTAGGGCTGTGCTGTGCGTGCGCCCTCCGTAGCATCGACTGGAGGTGGCCTAATACGCAGGTATGCCTGCAGCGACTGAGTGTAGCTGTTGTCGCTGCTAGATGGCACAGCGGCTGCAGCAGCCTTAGCCTTCGCCTGGGGTGATCAGCCATGCCTATCACTCCCACCTACCTCCCGCTCCCGCTCCTTCTCCTTCATCTTGTCAGACACCTTGCGCAGCCCCTCCTTGCCCTTGGCGAGGAGCCCAGCTGACTTCTGGAAGCTGCTCGGTGCGGCTCCGCTCGTAGCTGGCCCCTCCTTCATCGAGCGCAGGCGGGTGACCCTCGTTGTCGTCGTCGCAGGCTGCTGAGCAGTAACGCCCGCAGCAGCAGCCCTCGGCCTCGTCGACGCTCGCTGTGGAGCTGCTGTGACTGGCATCGTCCGTCGTCGTTCAGAACTAGATACGAGAGATCGAACAGAGATGCCTAGAGCGCGATTGACTTGTTTTGTTTTGACAGTGGCATGTCTCTAGCCACCTAGATCCGGATATCACGTGTCAGCCACGTGCGTACATGACATTGCCACGTGGCAAAAGTGGGGGGACCGAATACACCCCCCTACTGGTGCCGAGGGCCGCGCAACCTCTGAGCATTTCGTCACTTTGCTGCGAGCATCTTCGGCTGGCTCCCACATCCCACTACATCGACTGCTCCTCCTCTTACCGTGCTTCTCGTCGACGAAGACGCACACACACACAGCTAGGAGCAACACAGGAGCGACCCGACCCCGACCCCGACGCAGCAACGATGAACAGAAGCGGAGCAGAGGCATTCGCGCGCCTGGCGCAGCAGCTGAACAGGGCACGCATGCAGGCCGGGAAGGCGGGCGGAGGCGGCGGTCGTGGTAGTGGTGGTGGACCGAATATTCCTCAAGGCGGCTTGGCGGGAGGGGCGGGGTTGATCCTCCTGCTTGTTGGAGGAGGACTGGCGCTGAACGCGAGCTTGTTCAACGTCGACGGTGGACACCGGGCGATCATGTACTCGCGTTTGTCTGGAATCAAATCGAACATCTACCCGGAAGGGACGCATCTGAGGGTGGGTCGGCGAGCTGCTTTGGCATCGAGCAGCACGTATTGACTCCAGATCCCATGGTTTGAGACTCCTATCATCTACGACGTCCGTGCGAAGCCTAGGAATATCAGCTCCTTGACCGGAACAAAGGACCTGCAAATGGTGCGGAGGGGTGTGGTCGTGGTATGCTGACGACTAGGTGAACATTACCTGCCGTGTCCTGTCCAGGCCGTCAGTGAAGGACCTGCCGACAATGTAAGTGACATGTCATCTGGAGAACACATCCCATGCCACTCGCCGCTGACTTCAGCTACCGCGAACTCGGCACCGACTACGATGAGCGTGTCCTCCCCTCCATCGTCAACGAGGTGCTCAAGTCCGTCGTGGCGCAGTTCAACGCCTCCCAGCTCATCACCCAGCGTGAGATGGTGTCCCGCCTCGTGCGTGACAACCTCACCCGCCGCGCCGTGCGCTTCGACATGATCCTCGACGACGTGTCGATCACACACGTCGCCTTCTCGCCCGAGTTCACACACGCCGTCGAGGCCAAGCAGGTCGCACAGCAGATCGCCCAGCGTGCAGCCTTCCAGGTCGACCAGGCGATCCAGGAGAAGCAGAGCATCATCGTCCGCGCCCAAGGAGAGGCACGGAGTGCCGAGCTGATCGGAGAGGCGGTCCGCAACAACAAGGGCTTCCTGCAGCTGCGCAAGCTCGAGGCGTCGCGCGAGATCGCCAACGTCGTCGCAGGGGCAGGCAACAAGGTCATGCTCGATGCGAACGCGCTGCTGCTCAACGTCAACGACGACGAGGTGCTCAGGGCGACCAATGCGAAGAAGTAAAGGCACAGAGAGAGGCATGCAGTGTTCATATCTGGGTGGGGTGAGGTGTGGGCTTGGGTGGGGGTCTGCCGACAGTGCTGACGAGACTGTGGGATTGACCGCGTTGCTTATCGAGGGATGAGCTGGTTGGCTGCTTGCTTACGAGACTGGAGACCTGAGTATCCGTATACCGACAAGGAGAACAGGTGATACTCAGTCCAGCCCTGTAAAGTGTGATAATGGCTGGTATTGGTGGCAATGGAGACATCACGACCAAACTGAATGAAGTGAACTGAACTCCGACATGTCGACAGTCAGTGCCGGGCTGAAGGTCATGTCTGCTTGGGATACAACCCTTGTGCATACCAGGATGCGTGTGCAGGCATGCTTTCACACTCAAATAAGGGCGTCGATGGTAGTGGTGGGGAACGTCGTGATTGAGATGTTGACAGGTTGCCCAAGTCGCACTGGCTGCGGGACACGACTGACCGAAGTGGGATAGGGGACAACGACTGTTTTCCATGAGCAATAGCAGATAATGGAAGAGATGGTAAGCTACTCGACAGCAGTAACTGTTGCCATAGGTGATACGTCGACCTCCGCGACTCAGAAAACAGTCGATTCCGTCTGTTCGCTGAGCATGTACTTCAGCTGCACCATCGTACTTATCGCCCCTAACTTCGACCACTCAGTTAATCGCGAACCAAGAATACTGTTTGATACAAGTGCATATGCTCGTCGATCACGCAGGACGTCGCCGACGTATTCTCACCTTTCATGATACCTATCAACCCTCCTGCTGCCGGCACCCTCCTCCTCCCAGCTGTTGCTAAGACATCTTACACTCAATTTCTCCCACCCCTACTTCTTCTTCAAGTCCTATGTTCATGCTTCACCCACCCCTACTTCTTCTTCTTCTTCCCGCCCTTGACGACCAGATCCCCACCCTCGCCCCCCTCCCCACCCTCGGCCTGGATCCTCATCCCCGCCTCGAGCGTGAACATCAAATCCCTCACCGTCTCATTCAGGCTCTCCACCTCTGCAGCCTTCGCATTCCGCGTCGCGCGCACACTCTCCAACTCCTCCTTGAGCTTCGCCACGCGCGCCTGCAGCCCCTCCGCCATAGCCCGCTCGCTCCCCAGGCTACTCTGCAAACCCCGTGCCAGCTCGAGCGCCTTGTCCGCCTTCCGCTCCGCCTTCTCCCTCGCGCGCTCGGCCGCCTCCTTCTCCCTTGCGGCTGCGGCTGCCCTTGCCTCAGCTTCGCGCGTGCGTGCTGCCTCTGCTTCGAGCTCGGCGATTCGCGCCGCCTGGGCCAGTGCCTCAGCCTCATAGTGCTGCCGCATCGCCTCGAGCTGCGAGCTGAGGAGGTACGAGTACTCGAGTGTGATGGACTCGATCGTGCTCATCTTCTCCACGTCGCCGGAGGACGGGCCGGCCGCGTCGTACTGGTCGTGCTGGTCGTGCTGGTCTCGGCTGAGGTCGAGGCTGTGGTTCCGGCTGGCGTCGCGGCTCTGGTCTAGGCTGTTCCTGATGCTGTCGCGGCTCTGGTCTAGGCTGTTCCTGGTGCTGTCTGTGTCGCTGCTGTCACGGGTGCGATCGGGGCCACGGCTGAGGCTACTCCGCGGTGTGAGAGGTCGGTTGAGGGGTAGCGGGCGACCACTGGCAGGCAATGTCGCCAAGCTACTCGCGGAAGGCAGCTCGACCAGCTTGCCATCGGTCCGCGACTGGATCAGCCGGTGCACATAGTTGTCCCCCTTGTAATCCCAGACCCGCTGCGTGTCCAGCTCCATGCTGAGCTGGTGGCCCGTCTCGACCCAGTGCCGCCGCGCATGGCCCTTCGAGTACCGCCCACACCCGACCGAGCCGCACACCACGCAGATCCAGTTGTCGCTCGTCGACTCGCACATCCCGCACTGGGTCAGGCGTGTGAGCGTGTCGCCCGAGTTTCGGGTGTTGTTGCGGCCCCCCTGCTGCTGGGCTGTGGCTCCGCTCTGGAGGAGCAAGTGGGATACACGGCACACGGGGCAACGCGAGTCGCCCCACTTCCTGAGGCAGTCGCAGTCGAACGTGTGCGCGCACGGGAGGGTGACCAAGCCTGTAACGGTCGAGTCGAGGCGTTCCAGACAGACAGGGCAGGAGGGGAGCTCCATCCGGCGGTTGGAAGGAATGCCGGTCAGGAGCTCGGGGAGTGCGCGTGCTCGGCTGGCATACACGCTTGGCGGGAAGGCGGGGATCGCGACGTCGGCGTCGGGGCGCTCCTCGAGACGGTGGAGAACGAGGTGATGGACGCGGATTGGGTGGCAGGTCTCGCGTGCGTCGAGGGTGGAGAAGGCGCGGCCGGTGAAGATGACCATGAAGTTGGAGGCCTGGAGTGGGTCGCGGAACTTGAGGAGGACGATGGAGCGGTTGGGCGTGTTGGCCTCGCTGCGGTCAGATAAGTTGAGCAGACACAGGTGAAGAGGAACAGGGCAGAAGCTGGACTAGAGCAAGAGTCAGATGAAAGCATGGAATTGGGATGATGAATGCAGAGTGTATCACCTGAGGATTGGCAACACCGCTTAGTGTAGACATTGCAGTGATGGATCGTAGGAGGTGTAGAATAGCATGAGATCGACAAGAGCAGAGATAACAGCAGCATGAATTCAACAAGAGCAGGGGCTGGAGGAGATCAATACCAGATTAGCGCAGGATATGAAATGCTCGGACCAAGAGAGACACGGTTTCGAGATGGAACATGGTCTCAACAACTTATCTGACCTATTCCAGACAGCTGTGCCCATCACCCGCACTCACCGAATCATCCTCACCCCCTCAAGACACGTAACCCAACCCCCCAGAAACTCCAACAGATCCGCAGGCCTCATCCAAGCCGGCACAGCGAGGATCGCGACCAGACTCCCATCCTCCCCCTCGGCATGCTCGCCCGCCCACCCCTCCTGCGGCCGCGAGCTCTCGCCATTCTGCCCCTCTAGCCGCTCCACGAGGCTCGCGGGCGGCGCATGGCGGAAGAGGTGGACCACGCCGCTCCCGACGTGTGTCTCGCCCGTGGAGGAGCTCGCATCGACAGGGTTGGGACCGAGCGCGAGCAGGGGCTGGAGGGAGAGCGCGTCGGGTGTGGGGTTGGCCTCGGGCGCGGAGGAGTCGGAGGGATGTTGCCGTCGTCGCCGGGGCTTGGTCCGGCGCGGCGAGGAGGAGGAGGGGGAGGACGTGGTAGTGGTAGTGGTAGTGGTAGTGGTAGTCATGGGTGCGCCGGGGACGTGGCGGCGAGTTGTGCTCGTCTGAGCTGTGCTGGGGTGTGTGTCCTTGTTGAAGGGACTTGTGCTAGTGCTATGTGGGTCGTAACGCTGACTTGGGTTGCCGGTGCTGTTGCTGTGACTGTCGTTGCTATGTGCGTGTGTGCCGTTGCTGTCGCGATGATGGCTAC
Source organism: Cutaneotrichosporon cyanovorans (assembly GCA_002335625.1). Classification (NCBI taxonomy): domain Eukaryota; kingdom Fungi; phylum Basidiomycota; class Tremellomycetes; order Trichosporonales; family Trichosporonaceae; genus Cutaneotrichosporon; species Cutaneotrichosporon cyanovorans. The sequence goes on along the minus strand of BEDZ01000022.1, from coordinate 114,983 downwards.
TTTCGCCGTGCTCGTCGTGTCCCGCGTCTCGCTGCTCCCGCTTGCTATCTGACACTCCACGCCCGGAGCCCAATGCGTTGTCACTACCTCCCACTCCGGCCCGCTCGCGGTCGACGCTCTTCTCGCGCGTAAAGTCGATCCAGTCGACAGTGATCTCGCCGAGGCGCCAGTCTTGTCCCACAGGCCGCTCGGTGTCCGTGACCTGCGCCTCGCTCTCGGGGTACACTTCGATGACGATGGAGTAGATGTCGCTCGGGGTCGTGCTGAGGGCGGACATGCGGGAGCGGCCTAGGCGGCCATGGGTGTGATGATTTGAAGTCAGACGAACGGTGTGAGATTGAGCGAAGCGCGAAGTGTTGAGGTAGGTGTGTGATGTCGTTGTCGGGTGGCGAATGCGTCGGAAGTACCTCGGATGAATGCCTCGGTGACTTGCAGAAATGAGTGGAAATGATTGAGAATTGCTGAAAATGATGTTCACGTTGCGCGTAGTAGCACATGAGCAGAGTGAGTGAGCATGACTGTCATTCAAAGAAAAGTCAGAGCTCTCTGAGCGTTACTCCAGTGAGGAGAAAGGAGATTTCTTTCGGACGATCATGTCTCTGCCGAGACCTGGGACAAATGGCGATTGATCATGTCGACAGACATAAGTCGTTGAAAAGCAATGGAGTTGCCTATCAGTCAAAGGGTGATGAAGGTGTAGCAACGCATATAAGGGTTCTGTCGATTCAAACAATCTTCGTTCCCCACGATGATACAAGATCAGAAGACCCGATGCAATACGAAGTGGGGGACCCTGCGATAGCGACGAACTACTGGAATACTGGAAGCTGGAAGGCAACGCAACAGCTCGGCAACAAACATCGCAGCCACACCCCATTCCACTCCCAATCTGATGATACGTATAGGTGTCAAGAGCATCATCAGATCGACCCGCAGTACTCCTCATTTGGCAAGCTCTGTTCAGCTGTGCGTAGATGAAGAGTAGTGCTTTCGAGGACTTGGTACTCGCACCGGGCGTTACCTGTCCCCATACAGCTTGCACTACGAGTGCTTCTGGGATTACCAAGGTACTTGGAGAAAGCAATCATGTTTCCGGCTGCCTCAAGTGCAGTGGCCTTATTTTCGCTTGAGACTACATCGAAGCCGGCAGGCACGGCAGAGTTCAGAGTGCCAGACTTCCAACACGGGAGGTGCTGCGAGGGAGTTCCAGCGTGTGCTGAATAATGCAACTCACATCGATTTGCCCATCCTTGCGACGGCTCGGGAGTTACTGTAGGAAACTAGTGGCTCATCAGACAGCACTTGCTCGCTTGCCTCTGGCATATAATGCTATTTTCACGGGCGACATTCCCCGCCAGTCCCTCTGAGGCGGCCGCGGACAAGTCGAGGTGTCTCTCCCTGCACATACATGAAAACGCCAATACATGCTACTAGCGCTGATGATACAATATGACAGTGTTCTCTGAACTTGAGTGTCTTTGGGTTGAGGTTGAGGGCTAAGAGCTCGATGTGCTCGTGAGATGTGTGGAGTACAGTGCTCATGACGTCGGAGTACAGTGCTCGTGAAAGTGTCCAATGTGACAATGGTTAGTAGTCGTGTCGTGTGGTGAAATCGGGGGTTGTGTTCTTCTGTAGGCTTCGTTTATGCCGCCTCGCGCCAGGCGAGCTTGCCCTCCGTGTCCCAGTACGGCTCGGTCTCGCGGCGCTCCTGGTTCTGGCTGCGCTTGCGCTTCGGCGTGCACTCGGGCGACGACGAGGGGGACGCCGAGGGGGTAGGCTGAGCGGACTGCGAGGGGGTGCCATTGCCGCCCTCGGTGTTGTTGTCGTTTGCGAGCTTGGCAAACCCGACGGCAGCAGGCTCGTACTGGAACACCGAGTAGACGTTCTTGAGGAGCACGTCTCCGAGAACCCAGCTGAAGCCGCTGAGGTTCTGCGACACGATCGAGCCCGTGCATGTGTTGCCCTCGACGAGGGTGTGGATAAAGTCTGCCGAGTTGATCTTGTACGACTGGCCGCCAAACTTGAACGAGAGGTCGACCTTGGTGTCGCACGGGATGTTGTAGTACCCCTGCATCTTGTCGCTCTTGGCCGAGCCGGGGATCGCGGCGTAGATCTGGTCCACGAGGTCGGGCGGGCCGTAGCACAGCGTCGAGCCGGTGTCAATCACGGCGATGTTGTTGTTGTCGCCCGTGTTGACGTCCTTGCTGTTGATGTTGATGCCTCCGAAGTTGATCTGCCACCACCGCTTCTGCGTCACGGGGTAGTAGTTGATCTCGCCGGTGAAGAGCGACTCGTCGACGCCGCCGAGGGTGAGCGTGCCACCGGACGAGGGGCCCTGGGGGCGCGGGTCGGTCGTGGGGTTGGCCCACGCACGGCGCTCGAGGAAGCAGCCGAAGCGCTTGTCCTCCCACGTCTGAGCGGCAGTGTACCAGTAAGGAGACTCCTTGCTGACTGCGAGGTCGGGCCAGCCAAAGCCGATGAGGCCCGAGACGTCAGTGTCTTTGTAGCCCGCGTCGGTGGTGGCCGCGCTCAGGAAGACCTGGTTGGGGACGGCGTAGTCGGCGACCGAGACCGTGTCCTTGGCCCAGTAGCCGTAGGCGAAACCGGACCCGTAGGTGAGGGTGGACTTGGCCGACGTGTTGTACCTCTGGAAGGTGGACGACTTGTCGTGGTCGAAGAGGGTGACCTGCTGGCAGACCTCGGTGGTGCACGACTTGTCGTAGATGTAGGTGTCGGACGAGCCGGTGTCCATGTGGACCTGGACCGTCTGGCCGGGGGTGCCGACCTGCATCTCGATCGAGTACAGGAGGTCGCGGCGCCAGTTGGTGAATCTGGGGTCAGGCAATGTTCAGGTAGCATGGACACGAAGGCAGGGGATGTTGGTATGGAAGTAGAGGAAGGTGCGAGAGTGAAGGAGACATGGAAAGGGAGAATGTGTTGAATTCAACGACGTATGGAGTATTGATAGAAATGTGAATGATGGTATGTATGTATGAGTGAGATGGCACAGGTATACGAGATGGAGGATGTGAGAGAGATATGCGAGATACAGGAGGATGGTAGATCACGAGAGGTGGGTGAGATGAGGTACGAATGAGAGATGAGGAGGAAATGAGCAGAGGTGGGGATTCGAGCGAGGGGCAACGAGGATATATATGAAGGCGAGGAAGGTGGGTGAGTCAGACGAGGATAGCGAGGAAGATGGGTGAGTCAGACGAAGGAGGCGAGGAAGGTGGTTGACGAAATCGAGAAGGTGGAGAATGAAAGGATGGTGGAAGTCGTGAGGAAGGTGAGGAGATTGTCGGTGTGATCGACCGAGAAAGGGAGAAGAGATGCTTGAGCCTCTCTTCACGAGATGCTCGTAGAGGCTCGAGGCCTCTACGAGCCATCACGCATCGGCTCATCACAAGCCACCATCCCATCGCTGCAATCCTACAACAGATGCAACACAAACCACTAGCCCCTCTCGGATCGCGGCTTCGCCACGATCCTCGAGGTAGTAGTACTCACGGAGTCCCCGATTCCTTCCCAACCTGGTCCTGCCTCTTCTCCAGGATCGAACGCTCGTGATACATCGCACGAGTGGACGCATCATTGCGCTCGAGGAACTCGCGACGGGCCTTGGGATCGGCGGCATAGCGCGCGGCGTCGTGCTTGATCGCAACGTTGACGGGGGATCCACGGCGCACGAGGGCGGGCTTGCTGTGCTTGATCTGCACGCTGTGGCCATCACGGGGGACAGCGGCTGCGTCGACTACCGTGACCGTGGCAGCAAGCACAGCGAGGAGGGTCGCTGTGGTGTACATAGTGTAGGGGTCGTAGGGGGTGAGATGGGTGTAGTGTTCGTTCGGAGGGAGACAGTGTCCTTGTTTAATGAGCAGTGATGGGCTGGCTCTACAGTGGGTTTCTGGGTTTCAAGAAAGAGTGTGCGTCAGGACGTCCTACCTATGTTGTCGATCTACAGAGCTACAGACAGAGAAGGGGGGGGGGAGAGATACAACACAGCGTGTCGAATGCTGTGTGTGGTGTGGGTGTAGAGGTTAGTACGGGGAGTGAAGAGGACAAGGGGGACGGGGAATGGGGTCGGGGGTGTATATATGGGATGGGCGTTGGTACTACTCAGATCCCATCAGTGTGCGTGTGTGTGTGTGTGTGTGTACAATGCTAGTGAGCAGCCCTGGTGCGCGACCGATGAAGCATGCATAGGTACTGTAGGCGAGCAGGAGCTAGCTAGCTAGGTAGGTACATGCAGGATCATGCAGGACAATGCAGGATGCAGGACGCATCGATGGCACAAGGCTGGAGGCTGGCTGGCGACTGGCGTGTTTGGTCGCGTGTTGCGTGTTCCGGGGTGCAGGGAAGGAAGCCGGGAAGGAGAGGGAAGGTTGAGGTAGAAGCGAGGGCAGCTCGACGCGTCTGAAGGAATTGGCTCTAGGGTGGGGACATGTTTCAAGGTTTCGGTTTCCATTAGCAGGCGAGTAACTGTCTCCTCTGGGTGATGAGTGCCCTGAGGAGTGAGCAAGCGAGTAGTAGTAGTAGTAGCAAGCAAGCAACAAGCAGCAAGGCAACGGCATGGTATGAGTGTGGAAGAGTAGGTTGGTTGCGAGGAGGACAGGCTGTTACATGTTGCAGAGCTTGCTTGGCAGAGACGGTCAGGCATTCCATTGTGGACGAGGAAGGATGAGGATGGAGTACGCAGAAAAGTACTTCCACAGGGCTCATGGTCGTAAATCTCACAGAGTAGTAGCAGTATAGCAGCAGTAGTAGCAGCATGGCAGCAGTAGTAGCAGTAGTACAGGGCGAAACAGCTATATGAGCAATGGCAAGCCACTACAATGAAGCCTGTGTCACTCGAATGGATGGATACCCCAGTGCCTCTGATCGCTGCCTAATTGAATGAGACAGCAGTCTAGCATTCATACATTTCATGCCACCCTGTCTGTATGCATGTTAGCGTGTGTTACGTGGCTTCGTCGCAGCAGGTCGCAGCACGCAGCAGAGCATAACGCAGCTCACAGGACAGACAGCTTAAACAGCCCGCCCGCATGCATCACATCGCATGCATCGCATCTAACATCTCATAACATCATGATGGCAGTGAACGTGCATTGTGCGTGCGTGCGGGCATGCAGTGTGCATGCGATGTGCGTGCATCGATCGCATCGCGATAAGCCAAGAGCTGTGTGCTTTGGTTTACAACTTAAGGCTGCAATGCAGAAGCTGTATGAGCACTCAGATGCTGGCTGAGGCTGTGGCTTGTGGCTGGTGTACATGCGTGCTCCAGGCCTCGTATGCTTCGTTGTGCTCATTGTCAGAGGATCAGAGGAGGCGTAAGTTATCGCTCAAACCCCACCCACCAGAAGAAGCAAGTGCCCGAGTCCGAGTGGACGACGAGACGACGCCAGTCATGTCGCATCCTGGCATTGTCATAAACGCACGATCTGAGAGGGGCTGATATCGCAGAATGAGGGTCGTTCACAGGCCAGAGAAGCCATGACCGAACGGGCCACGGGGCGTCGTTGGCACATGGGCGCAGCACAGTCCCGTTTCCTCCCGTCCCGTCATCTCCAGGCATGCTTCAGTGAGTTTGCATCGGCATCCCAGAGAGCTGAGAGCCCGTTGGATGGATGCACAGCGTTGTCCTCTTCATATATGCATGCATACATTTGCTTGCTTCGAGTGCAGCATGCAGCATGTTTGAGTCTGTCAGACGAGACGACGCAGTGATGGTCAGACTGTCAGACTACCACCCTGGACGCGTATGACGCGCCAGGGGGTGGGTGGATCCTGAGTCCGGATCGATCAGGAGCTAGCTAAGAAGCTCAGCTCAGAAACGACGCAAGCTCCCGGGTGTGCCGGTAGTGAAGCGGCACGCAGTGGAACGCGCGTGTCGTCAAGTCTCGCATTTGGGTTTGAGTGTGCGAGGCATGCAGGCAACTGCAGGCATGGGTGTTAGAGAATGAGTCCGAGAAATCACGCATACGCATGAGAATGCTTGTATCGTATGCATGCGTCCTTGCCTTTCACTATGAGCATGTTGTGCATAGAGGAATGCATCGTGGCAATGTTTTGTTTGGGGACTAGGCGTGGTCCGGCCGGTCCGGCAGATAGGGCACCTCGGTAAGGCCATGAGGAAACCTGCAAACATGGGATGTGTTTGTTGGTCGGTGATTTGCACCTTGCAGCCGTCTGGCGCGTCTGGGGTGGATGCCTAAATGAACGACCATTCATGCCATGTAAGCAAATGCCGTGCGTTGGGTTTAAACCTCGTTTCGTTCGTTAGCAGCATCTAAGCGGTCGGAAGAGCTCGAGAGCTGTCCAAGAGCTCAAGGAGCTGAGGATCGTGACCCTGGCAATCTTAGACTGCGTAGGACAGGCATGTAACATGGAGCCAGTTCCGCAGTACGAACATAAGCTTTGGATTTGTTCGTTCGTTTGGATTGTGGTACAGTACTAATGCTTTGGTGACATGCACGACATGAAATGAAACCGTCTGGAAGCTGCAACGCGGTGACAGCGTGACAGGCCAGGGGTTGTAGCTTTGTAGGCCCCAGGTCCGGTTGCTCAAAACCTCAGACCGACTGGACTGATGCAAAGCGTCGATGCAAAGCGCTACTACGATGCCGGGCGGAGAAGGCAATGATGCAGCGCGTGGGAGCACTGCGCACCAAGAAGACTAGTACAGCTGACTTGAGCTACGGCTCGCCAAGAGATCTATCTGCTGTTGAGGCTGTGTATCGTCACGTAAGGTGCAAGGTGCGCCAGAGAGCGTGCATAACGTCTTCTGTCCGGTGTCCGGAGTGATTGACGCTTAGCACTCGTCCACTACTGCTTCTAGCTGGCTGCCAGTTGGGTGGCTTGTGTCGTTGCAACTTGAAATGGGAGGAATTGTAGTGTGGAGAGACGGAAAGCTGGAAGTAAGAGCACTGACTCGTGTCACTGCGACTTGAGTCTGGGATGGGACCATAGCTTCAGTCAACCTGGACGGCTTACTACAACCCGGAGGCCAGTCATACGCTAGTACGAGTACGATGTGCACACCCCATGTGGGGTGGGCCCGGCGTCGTGGTAGGCAGATCGGGACCAGTGCGCAGTTCGACTGTACGCCTCACTGCAATGTCGCGTTTCTCTGTTCCTTGTCAACTATGTGCCAGTAGTAAGTACTCGACATGGAGCCCTATCATCTACTGTACCTGCGGAGGTCTGGCTCTCAGCGTGCTTTCACGCGATGCCTGACGCTCACACTCTCATCGGTAGTTTATGCTGCTCAAGACGTTATCGGGCTGACAGAAATATGAACGACATCTAGCATGCTACTAAGCCGAGTACTACAGTACATTTCACGGGTGCGCTCGGTGTGCTGCTGATACGTACTGTATAGAAGATTTGTGGTAGATTACAGTAACTCACTGGCAGCCACCCCCTTCACGCACTCAGAACCGCGTTGGTCAGCAAGCAATGCAAGACGCGTTCCAAGCAGTATTGACACTGCACTGACAGTGACCACAACAACTTCAGCTGGGCCCCCAGGCCCCCAAGAGCTGCTGATCGTATATCATGACTAATATGGTCGTGCCGAAGAGGCAGCTCACAGATGGCAGAGTCCCTCCGTACGCAACAGATCGCTCATAGCGCAGCGAGTATGCGAAGCGGTGTCGTGTCGTGCACCTAGAAGGCTGCAAACGGCCCGACGGGCGCTCGGAGTACACTGACAGTGTGATCTTCGCCGCCCGCACACAAGAAAAACAAGTAGAGGAGCGACGTCTTGCTCGCGTAGCACTGTCATGGTGCGATTTGAACAGGCAAGACAACCAAACAACCCTTGCCCAGCGTCGCGACTGAGTGTTGTCGTTCCAACGTTGCAAAGCAGCTCAGAGTAGCAGAGGAGCACCTCAATGCTGTCTGCGTTCATGCTAGCTTCTTCCTCAGCCTGGAGACGAGACGTGCTGCCACGCTGCTCTTCATCACAGTCTAGTAGTAGCGGTCAGGAGGAGCATACAGAGCATCAGCAGTCAGCAGAGGGGTTAGTAACCAGCAGACCGCGACATTGATCGCGTGGCGAGAGCGCGGCCGCCACGTGCGCGTTTGTTTGTTTACGTAAAGTGTCACGTGCCTCACACTCCGACGTGTCATGACCACTACCACCTAATGTACATCGACGTCCACAGCGACCAACTTCAGCTAGCATAGCCCATCGCATCGCGCTGCTCGCAGTCGCACTCACTGACTCACGCCAGCCGCCGATTCCGACGCAGGCATGCGGCTCCTCACGCTTCTCGCGCTCGCGCTCGCCTCGGTCGCGCCGTTCACCGATGCGCGCCTCATCGCGCCCCTGAAGTCTTTCAAGAGTGTCAAGCCGCTCGACGCCAGTTCCGCACCACCGAGCTTCGTGAACACGGCGATCGCGCGCACGATCGAGCTCGGAGGCGCGACGTCGCTGATTACGACGCAGTACAATGTCAAGGCGGTGCGGGATCAGCCGGGGAGTTATGTGCTCGCGCTTGCTGGGAGGGGAGGGAGCGTGCCCGCGTGGTTTGAGGTGTTGGTTGGCGGGAGGGCGGTGGAGGGGTTGGAGGTTGGGGAGCTTGATGGGTGAGTGGACTTGGGATCGGGATATTGCATTCAATGTGCTCTGGGTTGGGCATCAAGATCGTTGGGACGAAGACGGCAGCTCATGTCTGGCAAGGGGAATGTTGGACTATTGTCAAAATGATGGACATCATCGCAACGATGAGAGTGCTAGGGAAAGGAAGGCATCTGGCATCAGGACGGGGTCATGACGTTGGAACTGGCATGAGCAGGTCCAACAAACTTGACAGTGAGAAGAGGGAGGGACTGCAGTTCACGCGGGACTGAGAGGACTAAGTTTACGTCGTGAGCTGGACATCGAAGCAATGGCTAGGTCTGAACTGGCCGTACAGCTCGTTTGTCGTCCACTTGACGTCCTACGTCTTGCCTGTTGAGGCCTATTACAGCTCGGATCTGTTCAGTCGGAATCACAAGTTGGTCTACCTAAACAGCCTTGGTGTTCAGTCCTGTCCTGTCCAGCGAGCTCCTATCCGCTTCGTCTGGATATCTCAGCTTCTGCCGTTCCCATCAGAATATCTCTGTGCGCTGCTCCAAGGTATCATGATATCCGGTCGAAGACCTTCCTGCCATGTCGCATGACAAACGCCTCGTGCTCGCTCGGCGAGCTCGTTGGCCCCTCTTCCGCTCGTCTGGTTCGCGCCAGGCTCGCTAGACCTCGCCTCTTCCCCCTCGCTGGCTGCGCCAGGCTCGCTAGACCTCGCCTCGTCCCCCTCGCTGGCTGCGCCAAGCTCGTTCGACTCGTGCGCTGACCCCAGCACCCCCGTCGCCATCGTCCCCGTCCCCTCCCTAAAGCAAGACGAAACCCTCACCATCTCCCTCAACACTGTCGCCGCACACGCCTCCCGCCCCGTGCCCGACACGATCGCCCAGCGCGAGCCCCAGTACCTCCTGTGGGAGACCAACTCCACCCTTGTAGACAGCATCTACCCCTCTGACGTCGAGCGCATTAAGATCCGCTCCCCGACCCCGCAGATCATCTCCCACGGCGTCGTGCCCAAGACCTATACGCGCGACTCGGACGTCACCCTCTCCGCGTCGACCGTCACCCTCGGCCCGTTCCACTCTGTCCCGCCTACAGTCGGCCCCGCCGCGGGTGCCACGCAGTCCCCCTTCTACGTGCACTACGAGACGCGCGAGCCCATCCTCGCGGTCCGCAACCTCCACCGCACTGCCGAGGTGTCCCACTGGGGCGCGAACCTGAACATCCAGGACGTGGTGGAGCTGTACAATGCCGGACCCGCGCTCAAGGGCCACTTCTCCCGCCTCGCGCACCAGCAGTCCCGCTTCCACGCGACTAAGCCCGCCCAGGTCCTCTCGGAGCTCTCCCTCCGCCTCCCTGCCAACGCACACAGCGTGTACTACTACGACACGATCGGCAACGTGTCCACCTCGCACTTCCGGCCGGGCAACGCGCCCTCGCTCCTCTCCTCCACAACGCGCCGGCGCCGCGCGGTCGACTCGGTTCTCGAGCTCCGACCCCGCTACCCACTTCTGGGGGGGTGGAACTACACCTTCACCCTCGGGTGGGACGAGCCTCTCGGCGACGCGCTCAAGACCAATGGCGCCCAGAGGTATACCCTCTCGGTCCCGTTCCTCACGCCCGTGCCCAACACCGTCGTCGCGCATGAGGACCTGCACATCATCCTCCCCGAGGGCGCAGAGGACATCAAGGTCCACACGCCGTTCCCCGTCGACAGCGAGCACGTGTCCACGCACACAACGTACCTCGACACCGCGGGGCGGCCGGTCGTGGTGATCCAGAAGAGCGACGTGACGGAGCGCCACGCGCTCCCCGTGTATGTCGAGTACACGCTCGGCACGGCCGCGGCGTTCCGCAAGCCCCTGGCTGTCGGCGTGGTCGCGTTCGCGCTGCTGTCGGCGTTTGTGCTCCTCCGCCGCGTGGACTACAGCATCCACGGGTGGGGAGCGAAGGGGAAGAGGCAGTAGGTGTAGAGCAGGTATGAAGTATAGATGCATGTGATAGATTACAGTGCGGGGCTGAAGATATGGGGAAGCTGTCCTTGAGCAATGAGGGAAAGGTCATCGACAACGAGCATGATCGACGCAGTCCAATCGAAGAGTACATAATCTTGAACTTGCGACTGGACTGAGACCTCATAGCTCGTTTCCGTTGACCCCATAACACCGTGTGGTCGGCTATGCCACTGTCACTGTGCTCATCATCTTCTCACTGACCCCGTCGCCCAGGTCGTCTGTCTGAGGGTTTACCAGCTTCCGGAAACTGTACGCCCATGTCATCGGCGGGAGAGGCGCTGCCGCGCTCGCCGCTCGCCGCTCACTGCCGCGCTCGCCTCACTGCCACTCGTCCCCGCGACGCTCGCTTCGCTCACGTCGCCGCGGCCATGAGATGTGATGCATACACTCTACACTTTTACACCGCCGCACCGGCCTTCTCCTTCCCCTCCTCGTACACCTTCTTCGCATGCTCGTAGTTCTCCCACCCGCTCGCCTTGTTCACTGCCTCTTCTGGCGCATCGAACACGACGTGGCCCTTGTCGTTCCGCTTGGCCCGGAAGAACGTGTAGTTCAGGATCACATCGTCGACGGTATCGAGGGACGGGTCGTCGACCATGTCGCGGTCGATGAAGAAGAAGACGGGGAGGTCGACTTCCTCGCCGGCGCGGATTTTTTGTTCTTCGAAGCAGAAGCACTCGACTTTGGCGAAGTAGGGGGCGATCTGGGGTCAGCCGCGGCTCTGAGCGAGCGAAGCGAGCGAGGGGCCGTGAGTTGCAGCAAGCGCGAGTCCAGTGTCTCCTCCTGCTCTGTTATGCCTACCCCTTCACACATATTATGCCGTACCTCGGCCTGCTCGCTCATACACAAGTCGCTCTCGCTCCGCACCCAGCTGACGCTGGGCTGGTCGCTCGCGCTCGCTTACTCACCTTATCCGGCGTCATATTATACGTCGCAATGCCAATCAAATCCTTATCACTGTTGTTCTTCGCCGTGTAGAAAGCCAGCGCCGTCTCCCCCGGTACGACCCTCACGCTCTTCTGCACCGGCTCAAAGCTCCACGGCAGGGTATCCCCCGACGTCGCCTCGAAGCGCACCGTGATCGGCCGCCCCTTCGTCTCGTCCGTCGCATACAGGCGCGACGGCTCGAACCTCGTCGGGTCCGTCATCGGCGTCCCTGCGAAGCCTGTTGCGGCGCAGAACGCCCTATACGCCGGGACAGCAGCGTACGTCACTCCCGAGGCGATCGCAAGTGCGCCGAGCGTGTACAGCAGCAGCGTGCGGTTGCGCTTCATGCGCGCGGCGTACATCCTCTCCTTGGCTGCCTCGTAGGCTGCTCTTGACGGTGGGGGAGAGCTCGGAGAGCTGGCAGAGGCAGTGGCACTTCCGGAGGCTGCCGGCGGCCGTGTTGGCGGTGCCGGTGGCATCGTGCTGGACAGGCGGGTGCGTGGGGCTGGGCGTGGAGGGAGGCTGCGAGGAAGACCGGGGAGGGTACGGGGCGCTGCTGAGGCGCTCGGCCCAGCGACGAGGGGCCGCGCACAGCGGAATATGGAGGCCATGGTGGCGAGGAGGTTGTGGACAGCGACGAGGAGAGGTTGAGGTGAGGCCATTGTTCGAAAGTCAGTCGGAGGATGGGGTGGAGATTGGAGGATGTCCGTTTGTGGCGATTGTTGGTAAAAGTGTCTATCTTGCGCTGGTGGATAAGCTGTGAGGTTTAGGGGTGTCGTCGTCTTCGATTGCCTGCACAGAAGCATGAAAGATTCGTTTGGTAGCACTGTTACGGCGTTGTTGTTGTTTTCAGTGCGAATATAGTCATCAGTCATCATGTCTGTTGTGAGTTTGGCCACAAGAAAAACAGAAATGATAATGTTCCTGTCGACTCGAGCCACAGCAATGCTGGCTGCATCAACATACATCGAATCCCATGAATTGAGTATCAGTACAATCTCATTGGAGCCTCAATGTGCTGTTACAGCTTGATATGTGGCGCATGATCTGGGTTCTTGCTTGGACGGAGCTCGGGCGTTGCCTTGACAGCGCGCCCTGACAGTGGAGACCTGTGCGCTGTTGGCCTAGAGCTTTGTAGTGTACGCCCAAGAGCTCCTCACATCTGAGCATGCAGTAATCACGTAGACGTAGTGCGACTGCAGATTGAGATGTCTACCCCGGCGCCCTCACACGCTCGGTGACAGATCGCCCACACCACCCTCGTCTGCCCAGCGGAGCTCCCGATCTCCACGGAGCGCCGTCCGCTGTGATCGTCCTCGCGGCCTCGGCAACTCGTCTATTCTTATAGTCATCAACATATACACGCCCCTTGTAAACCGTCCCACCTGTCATGCGGCAATCACACAGGCTGATCTTGGCACCACCTCGCACTGCCATCACCTGCAGCTTACCGCCGTAGTGTGCGTCCAGCACGCACATGCCTACTGTACACCACGACATATCTCTTGCAGTCATTATGACCGTTCTGCCGCCGGAGGCATGGAAGTCAGTACCGCCGGCAGTCAAGCGCACGGGACACATTGTCAGGACTCGTTGCCCGCACGACGCGGACTCTGCACGTTGCTCGGACGTGAATTGCGAGTAGAATTATGCAATCTAGTGATAGTTACCACAGTACGTCGAGCATTGACTGGCTCACTAGCCCATCAGCACCCCCGAACATGTTCTGAAGCTCAAATTTGCTGCCCGCCGAGGTTCATGTGATGGTCGGGAACCTGGAGTTGCAGTAGAGCTCTTTGCGCCTGATTGATTTGGAGAATGATGGCATGCTGTGAGTACTGCATGAGATCATGGCAAGATGGGTAGGTGACTGACTCGTAGAGAGGCATTGGAGCTCCATACTGTAGCTCACTACCACCCGTGAACTTTATCCTACGACTGTACTGTACAGTACTGTTTGTCCTTTTCGATGACCCAATGTTCATCTTCTACTCAAATATGGACCCATTCGCGTTCCTCGCCATGCTGCTGAACACTGATGCCAAATGACCACGGCAGTTCTGCTGATCCTATCGACGACGCAGTGTCTGTGCACCCGTCGTCGTCGACGATGGCCGGACAGTGGCTAGATGTGGCAATGATGAGTGGCAGTGACACACAGAAGTGCACTGTGCTCTTTTGCTGCTGCGCATCCGTCTACGGGCGGAGCATGCCAGTGACGCTGGTCTTCACGCAAACACAGCAACCCTGCGAACACAAGAACGCGGGGGTACCAGAGGACGAGGTGACAACCCCACACGTCCGCATCCCACCGCCTCCTGTCGCACAGAACATTTCTTTCGAAAGCCCAAAAAACATCATCAAACTCCCACATCATTGCCCGCGTCCCCGCCATCACTTCACACCATCACAACGTCCGTCCAGCACCTCGCACTGCCGCACCACACCGCACGTGCATGTGTTGACAGCTGCGTAGCGGCTAGCAGGGGCGGATTAACTTTGCTGTGTGGTGTGCCGTCTTCCCACTCTCAGCCCAGCCCCCATCACTGTCCAGGCCGCGGCGACACCTCTCCACACTTTGGCCGTGAGCACGCCAAGCCCGTCGGCGACCCATCTCCACACTCCTGCTTCTACCTCGTTGCCATCAGCACACACCTGCTGGTCGGGTGCGGGTGGATGTGGAGTGGATGTGAAGCGAGTGGGGTCTACAAATACTCCTTGGCGAGGGAGCGGAAGGTCGCCCTCCTGCGAACGTCACTTACCCTTTCACTACAGTACACCGCCCTAAACTACTGCAACCTCTTTTGTTGCGCCCCGCATGCCAGCGACAACTGCCGTCGCGACAAGAACCCCCTCGAACGCGGCCACTATCTACCCAGCCATATCCCCCTCGTCGTCGTCGTCTCCCGAGTCGGCGACTATCGAGACGCCACACGCCGGGCGCAGGTGTACTCCCCGCCGGACGGCGTCTCAGCCACACCTCCTTTGCAAGAGTCCCACTCGCTCGTCTTCGACAGTTGCGACGTCGTCAGTGAGCGTGCTCTCGAGCTCGCTGCTGGGCCTAACGCTTGTGGACGAGTCCAATGGCGGTCTCATCATCAGCAGGAGGACATGTGAGGAGCAAAGTACAGTGGTGGTGCCTGAGCGAGTGGCGCCACAAGTCGGATTACCGAGTAATGGCATCAGCTGCAACGGCGACGACGACGACGACGACGACGACGACGACGGCGGCGGCGGCGGCGACTCCAATGACGAGCATAACCCACCCCGAGACATCAAGCGTCGCGACTCTATTGCTCTGCGGCGGTCGAAGAGTAAGCGACCCCGCCGGAAGCGCGGACCCCAGTTTGCACGGTTCTACATCCCCGCCACTGCGCCACCGACGAAGCAGACAAGAAGCACACAGCAACAGCAGCAACAACAACAACAACAACAACAACAACAACCATCTTCTTCTCGACAACACCCACAGCAGTCACAACCACACGCACACGCACAATCACAATCCTCCCAGGCCATCCCCCACGCCCAGAACAGGAGCCAGGCCGCGGCTGCAGCTTCCGCCGCCGCCGCCGCCGCCGCCGGCCGTCAGCTGCCCAAGCTCCCATGGACACCCCACCACTACTACTGGATGGAACGGCAACGGTGCATCATCACCCCCGTCGGCCGGTGTGCGGCGCGCACCCTCCCCGGCCTACTCTACTGCTCCGCACATGCGTGCCACGCGCCACTGGCGGACTCGACGATCTGCGGCGGCCCAGTGGCGAACCCGCATGCCTCGCGCGTCTGCAATATCGGCTACCACAGCGAGAATACTCGCGACGCATATGTCGAGGCGCTGATTGCGCGGAGAGCCGAGCTGGAGTCAAGAGCGGAGCAGGAGCGCGAGGAGGAGTGGGAGGCGGCGGCGGCGACGTTCAGAGCACGGTACGGCGAGGTGGTGGCCGAGTCGCCTTATGCCCTGGCTGCGCAGCTGCATGCGGGGCAGGGGCAAGGGCACGGGGTGAGCATGCCCCCGTCGCCTAGGAGAGCACCGAAACCGCTGTCGAGGTGTAACTCTGACCTTGGGGCGGCGAAGACGGATCGCGGGTGGGGTGCGTATGGGGATGATCGGTGGTGGGTTGGCGAGTGGAGATTTCACCAGTCGGCGGTGTGAGGGGGAGGGTGGGGCAGAGAGCGGGACATGAAGATGAAGCGGGATGCAGTTGTGGATGGTGAGGGTGGCGTTGTATTGGACTCTCCGTGGTTGTGATCGTATTCGTTGTACCTCTGGTTCATTAGGTTGTTAGTGCAAGTTATGCATGCCGCGGCGCGGTTGCAGATGAGCTGTGAGGTCGTAGCTGCACTCAGCTCAGTACACGGAGGCTGCGATCGATCGGCGATCAGTACTGTACACTGCGGAAAGCTCAGAAAGACGCGTTGTATGTCGATGTGCAAAAGGCATGACGGCCACAATGAGCTCGCTGGTGCTCATCTGCAGCTGCGCGTATGTCCTATCCATCTCCAGCTTCTATCACGATAACCTGCCGTTATCGCGAAGAGGTGGGACAGGCTCAGCTTACAGTATGCTGCCCGAACAGTGCAATGCACAGTTGATCCATGCCACTACACAGCGACCAACCTACAGGCCACGCTCAGTAACCCCCCGTGTACCTCTGCCCGCGGGCCCGCTGCGGCCCCGCCTTGGGCCTGTCATCCCTCATCCGCTCACTCCGCTCCCTCTCCCTCTCCCTCTCGCGCCGCTCCTCCCTCTCGATCCGGTCCATCTCCCTCCCCCAGCCGGACACATTCCCGCCTCCAGCCCCCGATGCCCGCCACTCGCGCTCAAAGTCCCTCTCCCTGCTCGCCTTACTAGGCACTCCGCCACGATCACCTAAAGCTCTCCGCAGCATACTGTTTCCCCCCCCCCCCCCCCCCCCCCCCCCTCCAGGTCCGCCTCTCCCCCTCCCGCCCGGGCTCGAATCCCCATCACCATTCCCACCACTCATCCGGTCCGCGAGTGACCGGCCCGTGATCTTGCCCACGACGATCCGGCCTCCCCCGCCGGCACCATTACGCACGTCCCGCCCGTCGCGGTCTGAGTCGTAACCCCTTCCCCTGCGAGGCGGGGAGCGCGACCTCCTCCGGTCCGAGTCGTAACCCCGTCCGCGGCCTTGCGGGCTGTCGACAAACCATGAGTGGTTGCTGCGCTGGCCGTAGCGCCCTTGCTGGGTGTAGCTACGGTCGCTGCGGTCGTTGCGGTCGTTGTGGCTATTGCGGTCACGCTGCCAAGCCGCCTCACGCGCCCGCTCAGCCGTCTTCTTTCCTGCATTGGCGCCCTTGAACCCCTCGGCCTCGTATGGGAGGTTGCCATTGTCGTCCCAGCGAGTGTGGGTGCCGCTGTGGCCTGCGCCCTGGGCGTACGCGTAGGGGCTGCGCGAGACTATCGCGTCGGAGAATGCCGAGTTGATGATGGCGCGGGCGCGGGTGCCTCGGGGCTGGGGGCAGTCCTGGGGTTAGCGGTGGGACACATGGGGTGACGGAGGTGGTGAAAGAAGGATAGTGGAGTCATTATAGCATAGAGGCTATCCCAGATGTTACTGATGTTGAATTGATAGGAGTGATTGCTGAGGCAGGTGTGATAGTCCAACTTGTGACTGAGTGGTAGTAGATGATGGTTAGGGCTACGCCATTGACAGTGGAGACGACACTGGAAGTGGCAGTGTAAAAGAGTAAGGCGCCACTCACCTCGCCGAAATGCCCCTCCCTGGCACAGTTGTAGCACCACCGCTCAGACGGCCCGCCGCCAACGGCCTCCTTCTCCCAGCTGCTCGTGGACGCCTTGTACTCCATCACAGCGTCGCGGTCGCTTGCGCGGAGGTAGCAGTACACTCGCCATATAAGCGGGCATGTCTGGGGTCAGAAGGTGCATCCAGGGTCTGACCCATCTCCCGGGTCGCACTCACACTCGCTGTATGGTCATACACCCCGCAGCGACGACACCCGCCGCGCGTATACCTCGACTTTGGGTCGGGGCAGTCCTGGCGCATGTGGCCTAGCTTGCCACATGCGAAGCAAGTCGTCTTGAACGGGCATGCACTGGTCTCGTGCTTGTCCTCGGCGCCACACGACAAGCACTGGTGTCAGCGGGCACATTGATACCATCAGAGATCATCGCTCATCGCTGAGGACAAGAGCTCGTACTCACCACGATATGTGGGCAGTCGCGCTCCTTGTGGCCTGGCCGCTTACACCGCCTGCACAGCTGCGCCTGATCTGCCGTCGCCAGGAACTCATCCTCGTCCTCCGGGTTGTCCCAGTACCGCAGGCCAGGCGTGTCGTCATCGACGAAGTGGACTCCCTCGACAGACCCGATGCTCTCCTCCTCGATCTCGTTCCCCTCCGCGTCGTGATCGTTCAACTTCACCGTCTCGGGAAGGAGCAGTCCATCGACCTCGACTAGCGCGGGCTCGCCTCTTCCCCGCTCGACACTGGGCTTCGGTGCTGCCTCGGCCTTGGCCTCCTTCTCCTTCTCCTTCTCCTCTGCGCGCTTCTCCGCTCGCCGCTCGGAGCGTGTCACCTTGCGCTTGGCATCCCGGTCCATCGTGTCGTCTAGGAACACTGTGTCCGCCAGGTCTCCGGTCAACAGCTCTCCACCTGGCACCTCGCCCTCCTCCCCCTCGTCATCGGGGACATTGATGTTGGCCACGAGTGAGCGGAAGGCGGTGAATGCTCGGCGGGGGGTAGATGTCGACCCGTTAGGAGTAGAAACGTCCAGGCTGCTCGCTATGCCGTTGCGCTGAGGTGTCGCCGTGCTTGGGCCAGCTACCGCGCCGCCATCGAGGCTGGTCGTCGCGCTCATGCCGGTGTGGTTAGATGAGCTGCGCTGAGCTCCGGACGTCGTCGCCGTTCCTCCTGTCCTACGCGAGCCGTTCTTCCTGTTCTACCCAAGCAAAGCAAAAGTCCTGCTGCTACGCCTCTGCTCGCTGTCTTCTTGTCGTCGCTGTCAGTTATGTTGTTCTCGACAACATCAGCATCGCTACCTGCATCTGCACCACATCAGTGGCGGTTACACCCAAATCCAAAACATTCTTACCGGGGGATCGGATAAACAGCTCCCGCTCGAAACGACTCACGACGGATATTGTTGACCACCGAGACACCTACCTAGAAAAGTCATCAAAGTCATCTTTCGGCCCACTCCAACTCGCGCCGAGCAGCCTGCACAGCGAGCACACTCCTCGAGCACCTCGTGACCCGTGCCAGTCGACTCGGAGACGAAAGACCAGCTGCGGCATCCGCTGGAGCATCGACTCGACCACCGACGAGTAGTCCACCAAAAAGCCAGCAGCCGACCTCCCCGCGCGGTCGGTTTGTCAGCACTCGAGTAGAGTACTAGAGCTGCCAGAGATCATCGCCACCGGCCCCTCTTCCTAGACCTTATTGTTCTTAGAGAACTATAGACTTCCGGCGCCATGTCGTTCAAGGCCCACGATCGTGAGTAGCTAGCTATCCAGCTGAGCAGCCGTGGTCGTCCGAGCGCTGACGCCCAGCCTCCAAGCCTATCCACATCCCGACGGCCGAGCACAATGTGCTCGAGTTCTGGCGGGAGATCGACGCTTTCCAGACGCAGCAGAAGCTGTCCGAGGGAAGACCAGAGTTCTCGTTCTTCGACGGCCCGCCGTTCGCTACCGGTCTGCCCCACTACGGACATCTGTTGGCAGGTACCATCAAGGTGGGTACGGGCTGCGAGCTTGCCGCTTGACGTGGCAGCTCTTTCCACTGTCTCAGACACTATGCTTACGCTATAGGACATTGTCACTCGCCATGCGCACGCGACCGGACACCACGTCGAGCGCCGCTTCGGCTGGGACACGCACGGCCTCCCGGTCGAGCACGAGATTGACAAAAAGCTCGGTATCAAGGGCAAGGACGACGTGCTCGCCATGGGTATCGAGAAGTACAACGCCGAGTGCCGTGCGATCGTGATGCGATATGCCAACGAGTGGAAGAGCACCGTCGAGCGTGTGGGCCGCTGGATCGACTTTGACACTGGCTACAAGACGCTCGACCCGTCATTCATGGAGAGCGTGTGGTGGGTGTTCGGCCAGCTGTGGGAGAAGAACCAGGTGTACCGCGGTCTCCGTGTCATGCCCTACTCCACCGGCTGCACCACCCCGTTGTCCAACTTCGAGGCTGGTGAGGACTACCGCATGGTCTCGGACCCCGCTGTGACTGTCGCGTTCCCGCTCGTCGACGACCCCTCCACCTCACTCCTCGCATGGACGACCACACCATACACCCTCCCCTCCAACCTGGCGCTCTGTGTCCACCCCGACTTTACCTACATCAAGATCCACGACATTGAGCGCAACCAGAACTACATCCTGCTCGAGTCGCTCCTCGGCACAGTCTACAAGGAGTACCAGAACGGCAAGAAGCCCGACCCGAAGAAGGAGCCCAAGTTCAAGAAGGTCGGCACCTTTGTCGGCAAGGACATGGTCGGCTGGCGCTACACCCCGATGTTTGACTACTTCACCGAGCAGTACGAGGACCGTGCGTTCCGCGTCGTCTCGGACACCTACGTGACCGACTCGTCCGGTACCGGTATCGTCCACCAGGCGCCTGCCTTTGGTGAGGACGACCACCGCATCGCCATCGAGAACAAGGTCGTGCGCAATGACGAGATCCCCCCTTGCCCCATTGACGAGTCCGGCCGCTTCACGGCCGAGGTGCCCGACTGGCAGGGTGTATACGTCAAGGAGGCCGACGCGTCGATTATCAAGGAGCTCAACCGCAAGGGCCGCCTTGTCGTCCGCTCCGACATCATGCACTCGTACCCCTTCTGCTGGCGCTCCGGCACTCCTCTCATCTACCGCGCTGTGCCTGTGTGGTTCGTCCGCGTCGCCGACAAGTCCGAGCAGCTCGTTGCCAACAACGAGAAGACCCGCTGGGTGCCCCAGCACGTTGGCGAGGGCCGTTTCGGCGGCTGGCTCAAGAACGCGCGCGACTGGAACATCTCCCGTAACCGCTACTGGGGTACGCCCATCCCGCTGTGGGCGTCCGAGGACATGCAGGAGATTGTGTGCATCTCGTCCGTTGCTCAGCTCGAGGAGCTGTCCGGTGTCAAGGGCATCAAGGACCTGCACCGCGAGAGCATCGACAAGATCACCATCCCGTCCAAGCAGGGCAAGGGCGAGCTGAAGCGTATTGAGGAGGTGTTCGACTGCTGGTTCGAGTCGGGATCCATGCCCTACGCGCAGTCGCATTACCCCTTCGAGAACCAGGAGAAGTTCATGGAGCGCTACCCTGCCGACTTTATCTCCGAGGGTATCGACCAGACCCGTGGCTGGTTCTACACGCTGCTTGTGCTCGGCACACACCTGTTCAACACTGCGCCGTGGAAGAACCTTATTGTCACTGGCCTCGTCCTCGCCTCGGACGGCAAGAAGATGAGCAAGAAGCTCAAGAACTACCCCGACCCCATCGAGGTCGTGGAGAAGTACGGTGCCGACGCCGTGCGTATCTTCCTCATCAACTCGCCCGTTGTGCGCGGCGACAACCTCCGCTTCTCCGAGGAAGGTGTGCGTGGTGTACTCTCCAACGTCATCCTCAAGTGGATCAACTCGCTCAACTTTTACCTCAACCAGGTTGAGCTCTTCAACGCGTCCTCGGGCGAGCAGTTCATGTACGACCCGCACGCGCCCAAGTCGGCCAACGTATTTGACCGCTGGGTGCTCGCGCGCTGCCAGACCCTCATCGACAAGGTGCACGAGGAGCTGGACAACTACCGCCTGTACACTGTCATCCCGAGCCTGCTCGAGCTGATCAACGACCTGACCAACTGGTACATCCGCTTCAACCGTCGCCGCCTCAAGGGCGAGAACGGTGTCGAGGACACCAAGGCGGCGCTCAACTCGCTCTACGAGACGCTGTACACCTTGTGTCTCACCATGTCGTCGTTCACTCCCTTCACCTCCGAGATGGTGTACCAGAGCCTGCGGGCAACCACCCCCGCGCCCGCCGACGGCGCGGACACGCGCTCGGTCCACTTCCTGCTCTTCCCCAAGTCGCGTGCCGAGTACCACGACACCGAGATCGAGCGCCAGGTGCAGCGCCTCAAGGCTGTCATCGAGCTCGGCCGTGCCATCCGCGACAAGCGCAACCTCAAGGTCAAGATGCCGCTCAAGGAGCTCGTGCTCTTCCACCACGACCAGCAGTACCTCGACGACGTGCGTTCGCTCGAGAGCTACGTCAAGTCGGAGCTCAACGTCGCGAACATCGTGTACACGTCCGACGAGGCCGCCATCGGCATCAACTACAAGGCGAACGCGGACTGGCCCGTCCTCGGCCGCAAGCTGCGCAAGGACCTCGGCAAGGTCAAGTCGCACCTGCCGAAGATGACCTCGGCCGAGTGCAAGGCGTACCTCGCGGACGGGAAGGCGGTGGTCAACGGCGTCGAGCTCGTCGAGGGCGACCTGGTCGTCACGCGCTTCGTTGAGCTCGAGGGCGACAAGGCAGAGGTGTACGAGACGGCGACGGACGGCGACGCGACCATCCTCCTCGACTACAGGCGGCACGACGACCTCGAGCACGTTGCGCTCATCCGTGCGCTGACGTCGCGTGTCAACAAGCTGCGTAAGAGCGCGGGACTGAAGGCCACGGACAGGGTCGACGTGTTCTACGAGTACGATGCGGGTGAGGAGGACGCGCTTGCCCCGGCGATTGCGGGGTCCACCGAGCTGCTCCAGAGCACGATCTACGCCATCCCAGTCGAGAAGGCGCAGATGGGCGAGGGCCGCAAGGTCATCGAGGTCGAGACGCGCCAGAAGGACATCGACGACGCGGACCGTGCCGAGCGGTTCGTGCTGACCCTCGCGGAGAGGGCAGAGTAGGGGCTGTAGAGGGATATACCATGCATAGTGTGTGAGCTGTCATCGCTGGCGTGCCAGTGTTTGAGGTCTGTTGTGCATGATTCGCCATTGACGACTGCACGACAGAGCTTGAGGCTACTACAGTTGTTGCTATTGTATGTCCTACAACGACGCAGTCTCCAACCTCCCTTTGCACGACGCCTGATCGCACCTTCATCAGCGCTCGACCTGTCTGTCCTTCACATGATTCTTCTGCAATCTGCAATGCAGGCGCCGTTGTATGAGTTGGATTTGGATACAGATGTCACTTGGTCCGTCCACTAGGCAGCTGTGGCGCTAAAGCCTAATCATAGCCAGCTTACACCCCTAACAACGAGCTCGACTGATATTGTGGTACCTACTGTACATAGTAGCATGAGTCCCCGTGCGACCTCGCGAAGCACTCTCAGGCGTCTTTCAAGCTCGTTCAGTCAAGGATATCGATCTCGTGGTGTGAGCTCGTTTGGTCCGCACTCGTTCGCTACGCGCTTTCTGCGACAGAGGTTGTTGATTCTGTCGTTGGTCTGAGCTTGGCTATTTCGACCGAGTCAGGCTTGCCCCAGGCAGGTGATTCTCAGGTTGTACATGGTGTTTGTAAGAATGCCATGTTCAGCGAGCATTTTCAGCGAGCATTTTCAGCGATCATTTTCAGCGAGCATTTTCAGCGAGGCCGATGTGCTGGAGAATAACGGGACAAAGGAGGAGCTCATTGCTCGTTTTTTTTGGTGTGAGGACACGACGACGAAGGGCGGATAGCCCTTGTTGCACTCCTGCTCGGGAGGCAACGGTCTTTTTACTTTGCTCTTGCGTGGTCGGTTCATACGAAGAAGAAGAACCACACCACTCTGCTCTGCGCTCAGCGATCTATTGAAGGGGAGTGAGTCCACTACAGACAGCAACCGAAACCTACTGCCAGGGGCCAGGCTGGGATCTGACAATGTTCATTGTGCATAAGCTTGCTAGTAGTTGTAGAATCGACCGTTGCCAGTGTGCATATCGTCGAGGTCGCAGGCTGCCACATCATGCTGGACGACGATACA
This sequence comes from Cutaneotrichosporon cyanovorans, assembly GCA_002335625.1. Lineage (NCBI taxonomy): Eukaryota > Fungi > Basidiomycota > Tremellomycetes > Trichosporonales > Trichosporonaceae > Cutaneotrichosporon > Cutaneotrichosporon cyanovorans. The sequence goes on along the minus strand of BEDZ01000022.1, from coordinate 91,540 downwards.
GCTTCTCGCTTTCCAGTAGTAGTGTCGAACTTTGATCATTTTGGCGATTGGCGAGCAGCTGGCACTCGCGGACGCTCGCCACCACGGTCAGCCTGAATACAGGTACTCCGCTTCTATCACATGCATTTTGTTGCAGTATCAAGATCTGTTTGTGTTCCAAGACGTAATGTATTATACAGAAGTGTACAGCGGCTGCGCCAATACAGGTAGCAGTACAGAGAGGTGTGTGGTGGGATACAGTGTGTCAAGCAGGCATTAGGGTGAGTGATGAGAGGTTTGAGTTGGGTTGTAGATGAGTGGCGTGGAGTATGCGGACGTGTCGTGTAGGCGGAGGCTCCGCCTACACTCCACGACCGCCCTACACATCCACCCCACTCTTCTTCAAATACGCCTCGTTCAACTTTGCCTGGCACGCCAGCTCGTCATACGTGCCCGTCTTGGGGTCCTTGTCACACAGCACCTCGGGATCAAGCTGGAGCTCCTTGTCCCTGTTCCAGTGCTTGACGTACATGCCCTCGACGTCGTCAATCTTCATGTACCGCTTCCCCTCGCTGCACTTTGCCTTTGCGCGCATCTCGTCGCACAGCTCGTCGATGAGCAGCTCGCCGTCCTTTTCGTTGTGCATCCCCATGCGCGTCCACACCTCGGAGGGCCGCATCACCCGCCCGTCGGGCCCGAGGACGTGCACCACCCGGTCGGTGCAGATCAGGTTGTCCTTGTCGCCGCCGCTGGCGGTACTGCCGCCGCCGGACTGCTGGCTCTGCGGGGATGTCATGTTTGATGTTCCCGAGTTGGCGGAGCGCGGCGACTGGCTGTTCGACAGTGATGGCAGCGGTGATGGCGACATGTTCAGGTAGTTTGTGGGGCTGAACGCGTTCGTGCCGCTGAGAGCGAAGGGTGCTGATGGAGAGGCACCGGCGCCGCCTGCTTGTGCCGCAATCAGCTGGTCGAGCTGGCGGGAGAACTCCTCGTCGTCACCGCTGCCGAGCAGGTCGGACTGGTCGGTGTTGTTGTTTCCGCCAGTCAGCGATGCGAGGAAGTCATCAACGCTGGACTGGTGGAGGCTCGACCATGCCTGGTTGGTCAATGGGCCGCGGACGTCTCCCTGTTGTTGCTGCTGCGCTTGGTGTGGCTGCTGGAATTGCTGTTGCTGCTGCTGCTGCTGCTGCTGCTGCTGCACTTGCTGCCCGTCGCTGGAGCTACGAGATGCACTGTTCACCGTGCTCGCGTAGCCCGTCTGAGGGCCAATGGCAGTTGTGTCACGGTACGACGTCGGGTCGCCGAACAGCTTGGCGAGCGCGTTCGACGACGTGTCCGCATACGACGTAAGGCCTGGCTTCTGGCCCAGGAAGGTGTACTGCGGCATCTGGGTCTGCATGGGCTGCAGCGAGTGCGCGCCGCTGTTGATCGCGGTCGCTGCGTTGGCGAGCACAGCATCAATGCCATCAGGGTAGAAGCTGCGGAACAGTGCGTCGACGTCTTCCATGTTCGTGCCTCCGAGTGACGACGGGCTCTGGTCAGCACTGCTGGTCGAGTTGCTGCGGAACGCGTTGGGGGCTGAGCCACTGCCACTGGCACTGTTGGTGCCGCTGCCGCCGCTGCCGCCGCTGCTGGGGCTCTGCTGCTGCTGCTGCTGTTGCTGTTGCTGCTGCTGGGGACCCGTGCTGAACAGGCTCGGCACACGCTGCGCGTCTGAGGGACTAGGCCCCGAGCTGCCAATGGACACGAGCGACTCGGGCGTGTCTGTTGTGGACGCGGATGACCCCCGGTGCTGACCGCCTACTACATTGGAAGGCGACAGGTCGTTGATGCTGCGCAGGCTGTCCCCGCCCACGCTCGGAGGCGGGGACGGCGGCCTTGGCACCTGAGGGTGTACTTTGTTCAGCGTGCCGAACGACGACCAGTCGACGGTATTTGAGGTTTGTACGCTGGTGTTCAGCGGAGTAGGAGTTTGGGTGCCATGCGCTGACGCCGCGGCATTGGGAGGCAGGCCATTAATGGGCATGGAGAAGGTGAAGGAGGCTTGTTTGAGTGCCACGTTCTCTTCCTGCAGTCGGCGGAGGATGTTGCGGAGGTTCTCGTTCTCCACGGATGCGCCGAACGACTTTGCCTCGAGCTCTGCGACCTTTTCCTCAAGCTGGGGTCAGCGGGGTCTTGCGAATTTGACAGGAGGAAGGAGAACCGAGAGAGCAGACGACAGACAATAGGGATGAAGAGGGGAACCAAGAGGGAGGATACGTCGAGGGATGCGGACCGGCATTAGGTAAAGATCACCATAAAGAGGGATTTGGAGAGTGATATCAGAAGAAAGGAAGATGATAGCAGGAAGGTGAATACAGCCAATGGATAGAGGTAACATGATGAGAAGAAGGGGTTGAATGAGATTAACGGAGAGAGGAGGTAAGCCAAGCATCGAGCCTTATAGAAAGGGGGACAACACAACGAAGGAGACCAAAGGAGCGAAGATGAAACAAACAAAAACAAAAGTAGGGCAAGAGGAGGGCGGGCATATGAGGACGCGAGTACAATATGAGTGAATCTGAGAAGGCAAACGGGGCGGGAGTGAGTGGAGAGTGAGGCAATGTGGAGACTGAAGAACGAGGTGGACGGTGAAGAGAGTGAAAGGGAAAGGGAGTGACAGGAATGAGTGATCAGGTGGAAGACGCCACATTCAATCCAATCGTGCTCTCTCTCATGTGGAACGGAAGGATATCGGACTCGAGTGGAAGGGATGGGAATGGAAGAGATGGAAAGAAAGGGCTGATATAGTGCAGGAGAAGTGAACAGGTGATGTGGGAAACTGAGGAAGATGATGAGGCAAGGAAGGTGACCGACCAGACAACGAAAGGTTGGCGAATTGGGAAGATGATCATATGTGGATGATAGCGAAGGAGAAGGTGACACAGAGAAAGGTGGCAAGACGAGGAACGTGACCAGACGAGGAAAGTGACCAAGCGAGGAAGGTTACAAGACGGGCAAGGTGACACGTCGAGGAAAGTGACTTGCACACAGCAAGGAGAAGCTACAGGCGAGGAAGGCAGCAAGTCGAGGTGACATGATGAGGAGAGTGACAGATTGAGGAAAGTGACATGCCGAGGGAGTCGTCACGTCCAGAAAGTGGGAGGGGAAGGAGAAAAGTGGCTCGCCGAGGAAGGTGCAGGAGGCGTGCAAGAAGCGGGGGTAGATAAGAAGAAAGCAAGATGGGTGTAGGGGCCTGGATGGCAGGAGGCAGGAAAAAAAGTATCCAAGGAGGGTGATTCGGAAGTCAACAACACTCACATCCTTGACCTTCTGCTCTCGCCTCTCTCTGAACGCCTTCTGCGCGGCCCTGTTCTGCTCCTTGCGACGCTGTGCCTTTGTGAGCTTGTCTACGCCTTTGTCTCCTAGCGTCTTCTTGTCCCCTGATGCTCTTGGGGCCTTGCGCTTGTCGTCATGTGCGTGCTGGCGCTTGTCATCATGGCCCATGTCCGAGGAGTCTGGGGAGTTCAGCACATATGGATTTGATAGCTTGGGCTCGAGCTCGGGCTCGAGCTCGGACTACTCACCACCGTCCTCATCCTCGTCGTCGTGACGGGGGTCTGCAGACGCATTCCCTGACACTGCCTTGCGCTTGTGCGTGCCTGCATTCATCTCAAAGTCGCTGTCGTCCGAGATGCTGGGTTGCTTCCGTGCGCCGTGGCCATGGTTGTGGGATGGGAGGGGCTTGTTGTCTGTGTTCTGCGAGTCCGGGGACGAGTTCTCGGGCGTGTCGCGCCCTGGGACTGGGAAGAAGGCCGAGGGGGGCATGGATGTGGGTTGGGGTTTGGGGTTGGGGTCCGAGTTGGAGGTGAGCGAGTCGAGGAAGGCGGCGGTGTTGGGCGTGAGGGGGTTGAGGTCTTGCATCTTGGTTGAAGACAGAAAGAGGAAAGAGAGGGCTAAGGAAGGTGACAAAGGTAAAGGAAGGTGGGTGGTCGAGGAAGGTGGTTGACGAAGGTGTGAGGAAGGTGGTCGAGGAAGGTAAGAAGCGAGCGAGGAATGTGCTGACTGAAAGTGGGTCGTCGCACTATCGCACTCTGTGATCACCTTGTCGTTGCCTCCTGATCCTCAGCAGTAGCTTTGAGATGGCAAGTCGATGCTCGTCGTTGACACGTTTGTGTTGTTATTGAAATAAGATCAAAGTATTGTCGCCCCAAAGACTGTCGAAATCAATCTCACTACGCCCTCGAGGTGGCGACGGAAATCCGTGGGCCAGATGGGCCAGACGAGGGAGGATTGATTGATGCGCCACTCGCTACCGCTGTCACCTGTGACGGACGCACAGCACACCTATGCTGTATGCAGTGTATGTATGCCCTGCGGTGTACACTGTGCACTGGGTGAGTGTGTGCTAGAGCTAGAGCTAGTGTACGAGTCGAATCAACAACGCAGCCAGCGTGCGTGCCACCTTGAGCCGAGCGGAAGCGGGTCCAATCGAGTAGAATAGGAGGGAAGGAAGGATTAAGCAGGCTCGGTGGAGAGAGAGAGTGGACGATCGGCGGCGGCGGCGGCAGTAGGCAGGCAGGCCTTAGGTGGGGGTTGGATTCAGAGAGTGTGCTGATGACTAACGGGTAGGGTAGTGGTATGGCCGTGTAGTTATGAGCAGTTGTTACAGAAATGCAACACTGCAGTGTAGTAGGAGACAGAGTGATCGACGACGAGTGCTTGTGTCGTGTTCGTGTCGTGTACGGGTAGAGAGTAAGAGTGAAAGGAAGAAACAGATGCATCCAGCGGCGCTCGAGTAAGGAACGAGGAGAATGAAGCTCGTAAGCAGGTGCGGCACAGGCAGTGGAACGTGGAACGGGGAATCGAAAGTGCATGCGGGCGGTACCTGCTGTACCTGCTCGGTCGAGCGAGGAGTAGTAGGAGTATGGTACGGTGGGTAGCTCGCCCTGATCCCTGCCTGATTCTGGGCTCTGTATGCAAGCATGTGCTGCCAGTTGAGGTCGTAGATCTCGTATATCGTACCATATATTTTTCCTATTACCATACACTCGTGTTGAGGGTTAATCGCGGACTACTGAGTTGTTATTGCGGAGGGATGGAGAATATCGACCTCGGATTATAGAATACCAGAATACCAGACTGCAACGTAATGACATAGCATATGTACCTGGTTGCTACTACTCTCAGCTTGCTACCGTGCATTCGGAATAATCAAGATTGCGGGAACGAAAGCCGCAGACGAGGTCGACCGCGATGAAATGTGACCGACCGACCATATGAGCCGTGTCTTTCCTGCACCTGTGCTGCTTTTCCACCCACCGGTCTGTCTCTGCTAATGACTGACTGACTGTACTGGCTCATTCCTCGACTGTCGTGTCTCAGCTATCAACTAACTTTGAGACTGGGTATAGAACGTAGCCGGTTGTAAGCTGGGACGAGTGGAGTGTACTCGACCGTACAGTCTGAGCGGAGTCTGGCCACCGCTCAAGGTGCACACGGCATGCTGAATGCTGTATATACTACTACTACTACTGCAGATAGGATATCGAGTACTCTTACTGTAGCCCTATTTACGCTAATCGTTATGAATTATGCAGAGTGCGCAGACCATGATGGGCGGGCATTCATTCACGCATAACATGCCGCAGCGCTATATGCTGGCTAGTAGTACTAGTCTTTGCTGACAGTCCTGTAAGTAGTAGTGACTGGGTAGAAAGAAGCATTCCGCGGATTCTGCCTGCTGGATTGCTACTCATCCAGGCCAGGCGCATGCCACCCAGCTGAGTACATTCATAGCAAGGGCAGCACACCGAGCTTTACAGCCACTTGGCAAGTTCCGCATACAACCATACAACAGGTGCTTGATGGCCTTAAAGCGGCTTAGTGGGAGTAGACAATATACAGCTATATACAGAGCTATTGAGCATATAGTGTAAGTCGTTCACACACGCAGCCTCGATTGATTGCCTCGAAATAGCTTGACTGATCACTGACACACTGATCTGATAACTAGTAGTGTTCAATAGTATTGCATACATGTGAGCATACAGCTGCATACAGCTGCATACAGCTGCATACAGCATACAGCATACAGCATACAGAGATGCAGAGACAGCTCGCAGCTCAGCTCAATAGTGAGTGAAAATAGAGTGAGGGGAATGCAGCCATGCTAAAACCACGTGTTGGCACGCGAGTTGCACATGGCCTGGGTTGGCAAGGGGAAGCATCGATCTCCGCACCTCCTGCCTGCAGTGCAGTCACTACTCACTCCTCTGCTGTTCTGCTGTTCTGCTCCCGCTCCGTCGACGATCAGCGCTCGCTCTGCGGAAGACATTCGTCGCCCACTGCCCTCTGCTCGCAACTGACGGAAGAACCACCCGCACTCGCAACACGTCTCCCTCGTCCCTCGTTCCTCGTCCAAGTCGAGCGCAAACCAAACAAACCATCAGAAGCAAGCGCGGTATCTTATCACGGACGTACGGGCAGAGCAAGACCGCGCTGATACGAGATTGATTCGGAGACACCGGCCGTTTGCTCCAGTGCCGGCGGCGCCTCTCTTCTAACCCTAGCAGCTAGCAGCTAGCTAGCAGATCCTGGCTGAGACCACAACCACAACTACTCCTTATATCAGCCCCCCCTTGGCCTTGGACAAACCCACCACCCTGACACCATTGCCCATTGCCCATCCCCCAACCCCCGCGCCGTCGCTCATACTCGGTCAAACCGGTACCAGCTCAAGCCCATTGCATACACACAAGCGCGTGCGCACGGTTACGACGAGATACGAAGCCGGGTCAGCAATAGAGATACTAGATACCACAGGAGTCGCGTGTGGGAGTGGATCAAGGCAGCGCCAGGACCGACCGGCATTAGGATCACAGGCAGGATTGGGATACTGGACGTGGACGACAAGACACCGGCACGCGGCACAAAGTACGGGCCACGCCGACAGGTGACTACGGACTACAAGTCGTGACGATCGTTGTGAGCTGAGGTCTGGGTGAAGCCACGCCTCGCCGCGCCTGGGTTTCTGAGGACGGTCAAGGTCAAGGTCAAGCTTGGTGCTAGGGTTGGCGTAGACGCGTCATGTCGCTGCAGCCGCAGCCGCAGCCTGAGGGCCAGCAGCCGCAGCCGCAGCCGCAGCCGCAACAACAACAGCAGCAGCAACCACAGCAGCAACCACCACAAGCAGGACAGACAGGACAGGCAGGACAGGCAGGACAGGCAGGACCATCGACATCGACATCGACGACGACATCGACATCGACCACCACCGGGTCTCCATCGCAGGGGCAACAATCTCAGCAGCCATCTATAGGAGGTGGAGGAGGTGGTCAACAGCCGCCTGCTGGAACCCAGCAGCCTCCCGGCCTCACCCAGTCACCCCTCCAACACGCCCTCCAACTAGGACAACTAGGCGCGAACCCGCAACCCGGCTCTGGCTCTGGCTCTGGCTCCGGCGCCAGCACCAACCCCCTCTCCCTCTCGCAGCTCAATCCACAACAACAAGCCCTCCTAGCAGCGCAGATCAAGCAGCTCTCGAACCCCTCACAGGCAGGGTCGTTTGATCCCCAGGCGCAGCAGCAGCAGCAGCAGCAGCTGCAGCTGCTTCAACAACTGGCGCAGAGGTTGCCGGGGGCGTCGAGTGTAGCGAGTAATCAAGGGAACAGCAACAGCCCCACGAGCACGAGCAGCAGCAACAACACGATCACGTTCCCGACGCTGGGGAGTCTGCAGCTGCCGCCTAGGAAGGGGAGTGTGGGGGCCGTGGGGTCGCCGTCGGCGGTGTCGGCGGCGTTGGGGGCGAATGGGAACGGACCTGGGAGTGGTGCCGGAGCTGGAGGACAAGCACAAGGACAGGGAGGGCAAAGTCAAGGAGCACAAGGACAAGCAGGAGGCGGACAAGCACCAGGAGGAGGACAGGGAGGGCAAGGACAAGCAGGAGCGCAAGGAGTAGGGGCAGCACCAGGAGCTGGAGCTGGAGCAGCAGCTGGAGCAGCAGCTGGAGCAGCAGCTGGCACCGGATCACAAGCAGGATCAGCACAAGGTGCAGCAGGTCCAGGAGGAGCAGGAGCAGGATCGCAAAGCGGATCACAGGCAGGAGGACAGGCTGCAGCTGGAGCAGCCGCCTCGCCATCACTCACCTCCCCGCCTCAGACCAACGCCGACCTATCAACACTGCATGCTCAGTTGCAGGCGAGAATGCTCCAGGCGCAGCAGCAGGCGTTGCAGGCTGCGGCGATGAGGGCGGGGGGTGGGGGAGGGCCCGGGACGCCGGGTCAGGCGGGTCAGGCGGGTCAGGCTGGGCAGTCTGGACAGGCTGGGCAGTCTGGACAGGCTGGGCAGACTGGACAACAAGCAAGTACGAATACAGCTGCATCGGGGTCAGGAGGACAAGGACCAGGACAAGGAGCAAGCTCGGGACCTGGACAAGGAGCAAGCTCGGGGCCAGCACAAGGCGCAATCTCGGGAGTCCCACCAGGACAAGGCGCAGGCACAGGATCGACGCCTGCATCAAGTGGAGTATCAGGCGGACTTGGGCAGAAACCCAATGGCCTGCCCGACTGGGCGATGTCGGCGGCGGCGAGTGGGATCCTGGGGAATATACAGGGCGCGGATCGGGATGTGATTTTGAAGCAGGTGAGTGGTCGTGGTCTTGTGGAGCATGGGTGGGGGTTTTAGTGAGCGTGGGTGGGCGTGGGTGGGCGTGGGTGGGGTCTAGAAGTGTTGCAGGGGTTGTTGGCACGGGCATCTCCGGCATGACTGCTGCGATGAGCGAGGGCATTGGAACGGCGGACGTCAGAGGCCCGGGTGGCAGCTGGATCTGTAGAGGACCCTAGGGTATTTGAAGAGCAAAGCCATCGAAGCCATCGAAGCCATCGAAGCCATCGAAGCCATCGAAGCCATCGAAGCCATCGAAGCCATCGAAGCCATCGAAGCCATCGAAGCCATCGATCGCCACATGGTACCATCTGAGGCTGCGTGCTCGACAACCAGAGCGGACGCGCTGCTGTGTGCTCTGCTGCGTGCTCAATTACACCTCTTGAGTTTGAGATTGCTCTCTGAGTTTGAGATTGCTGTTATACGCTCAGCTCGTGGTTTCGAATGAGGTGGTGATCACGAGAGTACATGACAGCTCGAGGTCTGAGGTCTGGCAACTATGCCCTTGGTTAAAACCCTCTGAGGAGGTAGTGGGCACGAAAGAAGCTCTGTTATGTCCAGCTCGGGGGGTCTGGCAATCATGCTCTCGTCCTATATGGAGGGGGTGGTGTCTACGAGCTCTGAGCTCTGCGTGTCTAGGTGGTCTGGCGATCAGTTCACTGTCATTACATTGAGGAGGTGGTGGTCACGAAGCTCCACCTGTCCAGCGCGAGATCCAACATCCACACTCTCGTTCTGAGAATTGGGAGTGGTTCACAAGTTCTGCATGGCCAGCTGGGAGCTGGGGTTTAACAGCTGCTCTTGGTTTAAAGGACTACTAAGAAGGTGGAGTTAACGACCTCTGCATGTCCTGCTCGAGGTCTGGAGTACAAGTCCTCTGGGGACTGAGCGCCAAGTCGCCCCCCATCTGAGGCAAATCCTGGCTCAGACCAGAGCATTGATCTGACTGGTAGCATGAGTGTGGCACTATGATGTGTCCTGAACCCCTCGTCTGAACCGTGATGCCTCTGTGTTTTTCTTGTCAGTGGAGATTGGAGAGCCGCTTGATCAGGCTGTCTCTCGAAATAAACGTCTCCCATGTTATCTGGCGTCCAACCCCTTGCTGTCGAATCCTTGCTTTCAGCTTTCGTACACTACCCCAAACAACGCTGACCCCAGCTGCAAGCCCTCCACGCATCACATCAACAGCGCGCCAAGCACGCCGCGAACCTCGTCTCGTCCAGTCCGGCGCCTGCGACTACAGCGTCGCCAGCGTCCGCTGCTGCCCCGTCACCGGCTGCAGGAGCCAGCGGAACCACAATTGCCACTGGAGCAGGATCTGGATCTGCTCCATCGCCTGCCAATGCCAACCCCGGTGCGAACACAAACGCAACACCAACGACTGCTTCGTCGTCCCTTCCCCAGACCGATACGTCGACGATCGTGGGCAGCATGGGCGGGGCGGTCAGGCCGCCGATACCAGGGCAGCCGCCCCAGGGTGTCCAGGAGAGCCAGCAGTCGCAGTCGCAGTCGCAATCGCAGCCCCAGTCGGGACAGCAGTCGCAGGCTGGGCAGTCGGGCACTGGCACTGGCACTGGGCAACAGGGAGCAGGTCAGCAAGATCAAGCGAAGCAGTCTCCTCAGCCGGGCCAGCAGTCGCAACAGGCAGGTCAGACGAGTGAGCAGGCTGGCCAGGCTCAGGCGGCGGGGCAGCAGCAGGGGCAGCAGCAGGGTCAGCAGGGGCAGTCTCAGCAACCCGGTCAGCAATCCCAGCAACCAGGGCAACAACCTCAGCAGCAGCAACCTCAGCAGCAGCACCAGCAGCAGCAGCAGCAACAACAGCAAGGACAGCCACAGGCACAGATTCAGTCTCAACCCCAGCCGCCCCCCACCTCCTCCTCGGGCCTGAGCCAACCCCCGTCTCGCCCCGGATCTCTTCCCGGCTCGACGCCCGGCTTCGGCCCCGCCGCGGGGTCAGTGCGGCCCCCGCCCCCGATCCGCCCGCCAAGCGCGCAAAGGCAACAGCTGCTCAACTCTGTGCTTGCGTTTTACAAGTCGACGAACCAGACGCCGCCGGCGGAGGTGTTTGCGAACGATGGGCATCCGGGGAGCTTCAAGCTTGGAGAGGCGTGGGTCGATTTGGCCGAGTTGTTCTTTGCTGTGTTTCGGTTGGGAGGGATGGTCAAGGTAAGTCCGGGCAGGCTTCTGGATTTGGTATCGGTTGGGTCAGGGTCAGAGAGGCGGACGTACGTATAAGTCAAGACCAGGCGGCATGCTGTGGGGAAGTGAGGCGAGGCGGGCCCCCCTTATGGAGTTCAAACGGACCTCATGAGACTGATGAGACTGTTGAGACGATAGTTTGTGCTGTTGGTGTGTGTTCAGTCACAGAAGCTGGTGAAGCAGAAGAACCCCTGGGCCACTTCACTGGTATTGGTCAAGTGGGAGTACACTGTCCGGTGGCCGGTGGGGAGCCTGGTGCAGTTGTTGGTCAGGGACATGACGTGGAGAGGCTGGAGCCGCAGCCAGTAACAAGAACCCCCGATCGTCTACAAGTACTTAAACCATGGTACCCTTATCGAGGTTATCTGGACTTCATTACCAGAGTACAATCGGAACAAGCATTGCTAGCAGCACAATGACACCTGCACATTCGAGTCTTAATACTAACGCCAGATCATCCAGAACCACCAGAACCCCACCGAGCACGCAGTATGGCAGGCCATCCTCCAGTCCAAGGGCATCCCACAGACCCTCGCCACGCCACAGGCCATACCCCGGCTGCCCGGGACCGACCCCAACTCGCCCTCGCCGCAGACGAACAACGCGGTGCACTACCTCGTGGCGGCGTACCGCGCATGGCTGTTCAACTTTGAGCAAGCGATGACGAGGCAGAAGCTGGCCCATATCCAGAAGCAGCAAGCCCTCGCAGCGGCCGCTGCTGCTGGCGGTGGTGTACGCCCGCCACTGGCTGGGTCGCCTAGTGCAGCCGCAGTCCCACTCACGCCGAGTGCGTTCGCAGGCTCGCCTGCTGCCATGTCCCCTGCTGCTGCGGCTATGGCTCCGTCCCCGGTGACAATGGTGGGAGGCGCACTTGCTCCGTCGCCGGCTGTGGCGGGAGCGACCTTGGCGCCGTCACCTGCTGCGTCGACTGCTACTGCTCCAGGGGTAGGGGCAACGGCCGATATCAAGCCGGACCCGGCAGCAGCCGCAGCTGCAGCCGCAGCCGCAGCACAGCCCTCTGTCCCGCCCACGCCTACCACACCTGCATCTGCGACGGCTCCGGGGCCACCCCTCGGCCCGACGTCCGCGTCCGCGTCCGCGTCTACACCGATCGCCGGCGCCGCTAAGGCTCCTACTCCCGCACCAGTCGCCGCCGATTCGCCACGTCCCCCCTCCGCGAACGGCACGCCGACAACCCCACTCGCAGCCAACGGGCTCAAGAAGCGCAAGCGTGACTTGGCTGCTGCTGGGTCGCGCGGTGCGTCAGCAGGTAGCTCGGCAAGCCCAGCCCCAGCCCCAGCCCCAGCTCCGGCGCCCGCCCCCGCCCCCGGCCCGCAGCAGCGCAAACGCCCGCGCTACCGTGTCGAGTACCGCCCCCTGCACTTCCCCCAGCCGACTCTGAGCGGGTGGGACGAGCGCCTCATTATGGCCGCGATGCCGAAGCATAATCTCGGGCGCCCGACACACTCGCCGCACGAGCTGCGCGTCGACATCGAGGCGGTGCTTATGGGCTTGAGGTCCCGCCTGCCCAGGGAGATCGGGTACGGCTTCACTGTGCTGAGTATGCTGTCGATGCCGATCCACGATGGAAACGTGCCTGCGATACCGATCACACCGCTAATGGAGGTGTATCTTGAAGTCATTGAGTTGGTCGCAGAGGCGGCGCTGGGCGAGGGAGGTGTCGGGGAGTGGAAAGAGGCGCAGGCGCACCCAGATCTTCAACAGTCCCACTCTCAGGCCGTGGTGAATGGGAAAGCCAACGGTGTGAGCAAGGTCGATGCTCATCGGACGACGAAGACGTCGACCTCGCCCGACGGCCACGCACGACCGGGCAGCGACACCCCGGCGCCAGGCCTCTCCCAGGCGTCCCAGTACGCCGACCTCGAGCACCTCAGCTACGCCGACCTCGAACGTCTGGGCCACGACATCGACTTCCTTGTCGAGGACGACGACGCCCCGCGGAGCAGGAAGGACGAGACCGGTGGCCAAACTGACATTGTCCTTGCCGGCCTCAACATCATCCGCAACTTCTCCTACAATGTTGAGAACCAGGCCCTCATGGCCCGCCCGGAGCTCTTCGAGATGCTCGCGGCTGTGACCGACATGTCCTTTGTGCGCCTCCCTGGCTCCCCTGCGTCAAGCACCGCTCCCTACTCTGTCCTCGAAATCGCCCGCGTCCGCCGCGAGACCGTCTCGATCCTCACCAACCTCGGCAACGCGTTCGACCTGCGCAAGGTGTCGCCCCGCGCAGTGGTGTCCATCTTTCGCGTCATCTCGAGCTTCCTCACGTCCGGGTGGGAGGCCCTCCGCGCCAAGGAGCCAGGGTACGGCCCCTCCGTGTCGATCCGGGACATCCCGCCCAGCGCGGTGCTCAGCGTCGACCGCGCGCTCGAGGCGTTCTCACGCCTCGCGCTCCTCGACCACAACCGCGAGGTGCTCGCCGCGTGCGTCCCCTCCGAGGAGCTCGTGGGCCTCTTCCGCGCGCTGCTGAAGCTCTTCCCCCTCTCGGCGCGCGACGTCGAGGCCATGCTCTCGATCGAGGACTACCTCGGGCGCGTGGAGCTCATCGCACTGTGTGTATACTCGCTCGCGTTCCTCTCGCCCCCGAGTGTGCGGAGCGTCATGCGGTCGACTCGGGGCGCGGTGTCTATCCTCACGAGGCTGGTGTGCGACCTCACCCCGCGCGCCCCGGACCTCAAGCAGTCGCCGTTTGGAATCCTGGTCCGGCGCGTGGCCGAGACGCTTGGCGTGCTGAATGGCACGGTCATGCCGAGCGGGACGCAGGCCGAGGGGATGAGCTTCAGTGCTGGCGGTGTGGATGGCAAGGGGTGGCGATTCGCCTCGGATGTGGTCGAGAAGGGGTGGCTCGCACATGACAGCGAGAGGATGCTGAGTGCCATGGGGTGGGGAGTCGGGGACGGGAGGGTGTGGAGGGTGGATGAGCCGACGTTTGCCGAGCTGGATGGGTTGTTGGGCGAGTAGTGCGCCGCTACGGGCATACAGGATACAGCCTGGCATTGCAGTTGTACGTACGAGTAGATGTATAAATGCATGGTGCTAGCTGCAAGGTGCAGGTTCAGTTGAGCAATGCGCGAGATGGCCACGGAGTGAACCCCAATGGGTATCAGATGGCTCTCTCCCTGCCTAAAAGATTTGCCCTCACCAACGCCTACGCGCTCATTCATCCCCACTACAGTGACTGACGCGTTGATAGTTGCTTCGTCACGAGCATTGAAACATGCTGTCGATTGCAACTGTCCACTATCAGCCGAGGTTGCAGAGTGACTGTAACCTTGACACCCCTCCGATCCTGACGTCCCCGCCACACACACTCGGTCGACATCGAAACACCGTTGGTGAAACGGTATCATGCGTCGTTGCCATCGACGCGGCAGGGGTTCGACTCCCTTACGGTGTATATTTTTTGCGTTCTACGCCTTGTTCCAATCGTCCTGCATCCATTATATCTTTTTGGTGTCCGGAGCAAGTACTGTACATACATGACGCCTATGCATACATGGATGGCAGCACTTGGGGCATTAAAGTCAGATTGCTGTGTGAGGTGGGTGATTGGATAGGATTCGGCCTCTGGACCGTCTGAGGAAGCAGCAAGGTCGGGTGCCGTAGATGGATCGATTGTAAGTCGGAATGATGTAATGCATACAATGTCAAACGTTGTTCATGCAGAAAGATGCTGTTCGATGTTTGATATGAGCAGACTGAACGACTATGGCGAACAGTTGCTTGTCGGAGTCGCTTGACGCTGGTGGGTTGCGTTGATAACGCTCTGATTCCACTTCTGCCGCCCGGCCGACGCTGAGCATCGAGCTCGCCTACTCCACCGTTCTCAACTCCTTCGCCAACCCCTCACCCAGCTCGACAGGTACACCCAAGCCCCTCAGCTCCTCCACCAGCACGCTCATGGCGTCCCCCGCCTCGCCTGGTCGTATCCGCCTCGCACCGCTCCCAGGCGGTGGTAGCGGGCCAAGGAACAGCCCGAGAGTGTGTGCAGCTCCGGCTGCACGCGCGAGGGGACGTTCAAAGCCCGGCCGGTAGAGGAGTGCCAGCATATGGGTCAGTCGCCGGGCTGCGCATGCGGAGAGTGAAGAGCCAGTGAGGTTTGGACCACAGATATCATCGTGCCTGGGGATACGATACGGATCGTCGTTCTTGTGTTCCATATCACCAGAGGAGGTGCCGACGTGTGGCTCCAGAAAGTCCAGTATGCCTTTGAGAAAGGCGAAAACCTGGGCGTCCAGCGCTGGTGGTACTCGAGGAGCAGAAGCTGGAGAAGCCTTTTGACTGGCCTCGGACGCAGCAAGCGCCTCGGCGAGCGCTCCAGTGTCGCTGAAGCCTGTGCGGGGTGTCTGAGGTGTGCGATGACCGCCAGGGCTCGACTTGCGTGCTGGGTACCCGGCAGCAGCGAGTGCAGCAGCCAGAGAGCCAGTATCGGCAAAGCCTGAGCGGAGGGGCTGTGGTGCCCGATGCCCCCCAGGAGTGTAGCTTCGGGATGGTATCTGTGGTGTGGTGTGTCCTGTAGTGACTGGGGACGGATTGCGACCCGGTAGCATCCCATTGGTCTCCATTGCTGCGACAGGGTGGGTCGTCGTCTCCATCTCCGCCCTTGCCATCGACTCTGCACCGACGCAAACGCCGTCCCCATCCAACTCCATACCCTCAATGTCCCCCTCAACGCCACCTGCGCGCAGCAGTGTCTCCCAGCCTCCAGACACGCTGCGGACGCCGCTTGCTTCGGCCAGTAGCGCCAGGTTCCTGTCCTTTGTCCAGAGCGTGACCTTTGCAGTATCAGTGGTGCTCGAGCCAATAACCGTGCCAGTCTCGTTTCCTCGCTGCGCAAACCACAGACAGCAGCTCAAGACTGCATCGTCTGGCCGTCGCGCCTCCGCCTCGCCGTAGGCCAGGAGGCAGGCGAGCCGCTCATCGCGCGACTCGCAGTGCACCCGAGAGTGACTACGAGGAGGCGCGCGAGTCTGCTCCAGCAGCCATGTTGTTGCGGCGTTCGCGGCTTCGGCTACATCTGCTTTGTGCTTGAGGCCGTCGAGCTCTGCTATCAGCGAGCTATACGAATAAGTCATACAGATGTTCAGCACACAGACGCACCGTGGATGACCTGCAACGGGACCAGTATCGTTCCTCTCCTAGCGCGGACCATGCGTGCATGTAGCCGCTGCACGAGCTCAAGGTGCGAGACCAGGACATTCGTGTCCAGCGCGATGTAGTGCGCGTGAGGTGCAGCGTCCGACTGGACAGCAGTATCAGACGCAGGCGGTATGCTCAACATGTCGTTCGGGTCTATACCCATGCCGCTGCCCGCGCTGCCACCGCCGCCCACTCCGCCCCCAGCCCAGCCCAGCCCCGAGCTCGAGCTCGGCACCGCCACGGGCTCCCATTCCATTCTGTTGCCGTGCTTGAACGTAGACAGTAGAGTCGATGTAAGATCGGCCAGTTCAGCACATCATCTATTGACTTTGCTGTTCAACAGCCAACTTGCAACCCCACGGGGATGTTTTCGCCACGCGATCTCGGAGTCGGCCGGCAGTCACTTGCTGACATTTGCTGACATGCTGACAATTGCAGAACTTATCTCGAGATCTCAACACCTCTAAAACCACCTCAACACCATGCTCCGCCTCGCACGTACGCTTGGTCCAGTGGCGCAGGCCGCCCGCTCCGCCTCCCGGGCTCAGAGCGTCTCTGCTCGCGGCTTCGCAGCAACAGCCATCACCCGGGCCGACCCCTTTCCACTCCCCTTCGACCCCAAGCTCGCTGCGGCGCATGCGGCTGAGCGCGCGACCCGCCAGCCCGAGGACGTGATTGAGGACTGGGCGCTGCCGCCCCCGCTGGACCGGACGGGCGAGGAGCCCGAGGTGACACGGGCGCGGCTGGTGTACCAGACGCGCAAGAGGGGGACACTCGAGTCGGATTTGCTGCTGAGCACGTTTGCGAGGGACTTCCTGCCGACCATGAGTGTGGAGGAGATGGCCGAGTTCGACAAGGTGAGTGAGCGTGGGATGACCTGGGAAAGCGCGATCACTTTTTGCTGCCTGCTGCGGGCCGAGGCATTGTCGAGTGTTGAAGGAGTCGGAGTGGAGTGGGGCCGAGACAGATGGAGGAGCGGACTCGTCATCAGACTACCAGCATGATCGCCCTGAACATCATGAGGGGTCGGTGAGGTGATACGAGAGGTCGGTGAGGTGATATGGGAGGTCGATAAAGTAGAGTCGAGGACAGAGTCCTTCGTCGTCGCGAAGACAGACGAACGCCTGGATGTCTTGGAAGCCGGTGTCCCACAACCAACTCACAGGGCGTTCTGTGTGACGGGTGTTTACCTTGCCATCTAGTGCGAAGCTGTGAAGAGCCTCGTTCTCGTACCCTAAGAGTGCTCAGCTTGCAATCTCTGGATACGCAACTGCGGTTCGAGGGCGATTTGCACTCTGACAACTGTGCAAGCTCATTGTCCGCCGCATGGTCACTGGCAGAAAGGAATTGGTCGCAAGGATGCTGGGCAGGCTATCCTCAACGCCATGTCAAACAACTGCCGCTGACACCAGCTCCTCGACGAGCCCGACTGGGACATCTACTACTGGGCGATCGAGAAGCGCTCCCCGCCAGAGCGGTGGGCCGAGTCGTCCATCCTCGCCAAGCTCAAGGTGCACGCGCGCAACGAGGGCAAGGTCGTGCGTGTGATGCCCGACCTGCGCGATGTGCAGAAGGAGAACCGCGAGGAGTAGGCCGTGTGCATCACTCCACTCCGTTAGCTCTGTTTTAGTCAACATCTCATTCTACCGCTGTCATGCTCCTGCACCATGTACTGCTCACCCATCTGCAATCTAAACAATGCACGCTGTGATCATCATGAAATTCTAGTGGTACTGCCTGGCTATATGTTCCGGACATGTACAATAACGTCACACCTCTATGTTCCTCTCATGCTGTACGGTGCTGCCCAGAGATTGCGGACAGCCCGCGCCTTCTTGCTTCCAGCAGCCATGGACGCATTACTTCTACACTACCCAGTAGAGCGATTGTCGTCTATGGCGAGCCATGACCTCGCTTTTCGCTGTCGCTTGACCGTCCTCCTGATCACCCGCCTGCTCCGCTGCAAAATAATACCCTTCCGCTGCCCCACGCTAGCTCGTCAGGTTCGCCGGGAAGCCCGAGAAGTCCTGCTGGTCCTGCACCTGCTTCCCGTCGACCTTGTACGAGATGCGCAGACGGAGACGGATGTTTGCCTGATGTCAGTGGACTCCTATACCCTTCAGACTCTGACTCACCCCCGGCGGCGCAAGCACACGCATCTGCTGCGTCTCAGTCGCGCCCGGTGCAATGTCCGGCTTGCTCATCGCCTGCATCTGCAATTGCTGGGTCTGGACGTCAGTATGTCTCACGTGCTGCTGGACCCACCTTTGGCACAGCGACCTGCAAGTTCACACCCTCGACCGCCGTCGTCGCCGTGAACCGCGCCAGGATCTGCACAATGCCTGGCTGCTGCCCCGCCTTCGGTGTGAACGTGACCTTGAGGCCGTTCTTCTCGTACGCAGTGTAGCTCTGCAGCTGGGGTATTTGCGGCGCAGGCTTGGGCGCCGCTGCTGCCTGGGGAGCGGGTGCTGGCGAGGTTGACGCCTGGGCCGCAGGCGTGACGAGGTCGAACAGGCTCCCCGCGGAAGACTGGGCCGCTGGCGGGGGTGATGTCGATGATGGGGCAGCGGGGGAGCTGGTAGCCGGTGATGAGTCGAAGAGGCTCATGATGTCCTGCGCTGCGGACTTGGGCGCAGCGGCAGGGGCAGCGGAGGGTGCAGCGCCGGCGTCGGACGAGCCGAAGATGTCCGCGAGCAGGTCCTGTGTGGACTGTAGTGATGCTGCTGGCTGGCCACCGTTCGCAGGTGTCGAGGAGATGTCGTCGCCGATGAGGTCCACGACAGTGTCCTTGTCCTGCCTGGTCGTGCCGACGGCGCGGCGCTCGCTGACGGTGCCCATGATGGTCGCACGCACCTCTGGCGGTGGCATGCGCTCCAGGATGCCCGCCTTGATGTCGCCCATGAGCAGAAGGTTGCCGAACTCTACACTGCGTTGCTGGATCTCAAGCTCGAGGTTGCTCGAGTAGCTCGCGACGATGGCGCTGATGCGCTCCTGCTGTGCTGCTTGGTTCGGTGTGCCAACCTCGCCGAAGCGCTCGGACAGCTTCGCGAGCGCGGTGAGAACCCACTGGCGCACAAGCGTGTTCGAGTAGGGCGACTGCAACACTGTCTCCATCAGGTCCACGATCGACTCGTCGGTCACCGGCTTGACCTCCTCGCCATCGTCGATCGTGCCGCCCTGCAGGAGCACGTCGCCAAACTCGCCGATGATCCACACCGCGGCCAGCGTCAGGGACTCCTGCGACAGATCAGCCGAGAGCGCAGAGTATAACCTCTGAGCAGTGTAGAACTGGAGCTCGGGGGTGTGCGCGACAAGGCGGATAAAGGCCGCCAAGATCTCCTCGCGCATGTAGTTGCCTGCTGTTCGGAGGACGCGCAGCGCCGTGTCGATCTGCCATCGCTTGTTTGGTGCATATCGCTCGGCCGCGAGCCAAATCTGCGTCGTCAGGCCTGCCTTGAACTCGTTGTCGGAGACTTCCAGGAACGTCAAGAGCTCGCGGGTGAGAAGGCGCACGTTGCTCTCGTTGATGAGCGCGTATGACAGCTCAAGCGCGCGGCGGCGGATCGAGATATCACCGTCTCGCAAGCAGTCTAGAATCGTGGCACGGTGGCGCTGGACAGCGTTCGTGTCGATGCCGACGACCTTTATGAGTGTGTTCAGGGCGACGTAGCGGATGTTGTTGTCGCGGTTGGTCAGGAACTTGCCGAGGATGTTGATCGCCATGACGCGTAGGCCGGTGTCTGCCTCGATCTCGAGAACTGACAAGACTGTCTCGTAGAGAATGGAGTTGCCGACGTTTTTCGACGCGTCCGTGTTGGTAGCGACCTGTGCCAGAATGTCGTTCATTGTCTCACTGGCCTCAGCATCACCTCGGCCGAGGATACGAAGCAGTCGCAGCACCTTGACCTGCAGGAAGGGGTCGCTGATGCCATTGACGTCGTGCTCAGGGCTGAAGCCGGTGGAGACCAGCGACTTCAGGTGCTTGACGAGCAGTGGCACTGCAGGGCGGAACGACGCCGCGATCGCCTCGTCGTGGTCGCACATCTCCGTCACCAGTGTCAGGCCGGCAAGCAAAACGCCGTGGTTGCGGTCTTGCAGTAGCGCCTTGGCCTTGTCGGTGAAGTGGTCCGTGAGGTCCGGCACGCGGCGGACGATACGAAGGGCACATAGTGCGGCCTACAGTCAGTTTTCGCTGTCTGTGAATGACTCACCCTCTTGCGGATGTAAGTGTTGGTGCTCCCCAACAGCTTCTCTATCTCATTACACAAGTCGCGCGACATCTCCTCTGAAGAGATGTTGGCGAAAGTGCACAGAGCCAGGCCGACTGCGTATTGATTCGAGTGGTTCATGTCGCTGCGGTCAACAAACAACATCATGTTGTACGACTCACTTCTTGAGCGAGTTTGTGACCAGAGTCAGTACCTCCTGGTTCTCGTCAAGCAGCAGCATAATACCGAGGTATCCCAGACGCTTGTCGCTGAAGCGTGGCGATGCTACGAGCTTGAGACATTCGATCTGACCGAAGTGTGCGGGGTACCCCAACATGTGGATGTACAGCAGCTTGGCAATGTTGTTGTGTCGCGCAAACGAATCCTCCTCCTTGAATGAGGTCTGGGTCGTCAGCATCGTGTCGATCATTACGAAGCAGGCTGGCCCATCCGACACGTTGTCTTTCATGCTGGCCGCTGTCGCTTGCCTCCCTACTCACTCGGATCGCCGCCGACTCTTTCTGAATGACCGCACGCTCATCCGCAAGTGTCTGATAACATCAGCTCAGCTCCCTGTGGCTTCCCCGCGCCGTACGACCCACCTTGCACGAGCGGATGGCCTTGATCAGGGCTGCATGTCAGCAACCTCCTTCCATCCTTTACAACTCACACTTGAGGTTGTAGTGCCCGCTCATGCTGTGCACTTGCGCTTGCGTGGAGGTGAGCGCGGCGTGCGTCCGTACGTGCTATCTGCTTGCGAGTGTTCGTTCTTGCAGCGACGAGCAGCAGACCAGCAGCAATGACGGACAAAAGCACAAGATTCGAGGTCGAAGAGGTGCACAACGCGTGGAGGCGTCGTTGATGGATGGCATCGGCATCGGTGAATTGGTTCCGTCCAGATGGTTGTTGTTTCGTGACGTCGATAGCAACGGGAGGGTTACTTCAGTAGCCTCGATCGATGTCAACAACGTCTGTCTGGCAGTTCGACAAAGCAAGAGCAGCCAGATCGATAGTCAAAGCGGCCTACAGCAGCTGGGACCACAGCGAGCGCAACACAGACGAGTGCTTGCGCAGACGATCGCCAGAGCGTGACGGACGACCTCGCAAGATACAGTCGTGTGCCACAAGCCTGTCATCGAGGACTCGGTTGGCATAACCAAGAGAGTCCAGTTGCAGTTGGGTGCGATAGAGGAACAGGATTGGATCTCTGATTGCTGAACGTCGTCGACGCGCCTTCTCGACTTATCAGTACCCAACGCCTGTCTGGAGCTGCCGTCATCAGTACCCTGGTCAAGGGGAGGACCGTCGCAACTAGCTTCTGACCTGCAATTCTTTGAGTGGTCAATCTAGCTCATAGTGACCCACAGCTGTTGCACCGATTCTTCCATCCAGACTATATCAAGACCAGACGTCATGGCCGAGCTCACCGTCTTCCTGACAAGCTACAACACCGGCCTGCAAGGCTCCAAGGCGCAAGAGCAGGACCTGTCATCATGGCTCGTCCCCGTTCTTATGAGCGCTGGTACCCAAGTCGCGCCCGACTTCTACGCGATTGCCGTGCAGGAGCTGCTGCCGCTACACCTAGCTTGTGAGCATTGAGTCCACCTCCCATCGCCCGCTCACACTCAGTGGCCGGCCTGTCAAGTACGGTTCTCAAAGCCCTTACTAAACGCATCGAGGCCGTGATCTCCGAGCACGCCACGAAGCACTCGCCCACAGGCTCCAAGGAGACTTTCACCCTCGTCTCTCGTGTCATACACGTCGGCACAGCGCTGTGGGTCTTCGCCCGGGACAGCACCACGAAGGGGCGTCTCGGCCCTGCCCTCCAGTCCAGCGTGGGGATGTGGTATGGCGGCATGGGGAATAAGGCCGCCGTTGGTGTCCGTGTGCCAATCAGGCGCGGGGCCACGCCCGACTCCAACGACAACTGGGAGACACTGACGTTCGTCTCAACCCATCTCGACGCGCACGACCACAACATCCCCCGCCGGAACGCACAGTACGAGATGATCCTCTCGTCGCTCATCTTCACTGGCGCGGACGAGGTGTCCGGCCACGGCCGTGCGCAACCGTTCGAGTCGTCACATCTCTTCCTCATGGGCGACCTGAACTACCGCCTTGCAAAGCTGCCCCAAGTCGGCGACAAGCCCGTCTACCCCCGCGAGAACAACCAGGTTGCCAGCCTCGCAGATGTGGAGCAGGAGCGCGCACTCATGCTCTCGCTCGATACATTGCAACAACAACAGCGGGCGGGCAACGCCTTCGCTGGGCTCAGGGAGGGCGATCTGACCCGCTTCGCACCGACTTATAAGCGCATCGTAGGCGAGGTGAACGGGTACTCGCAGAAGCGGATCCCGGGTTGGACAGATCGTATCCTCGTTGCGTCGCATGACGACCCAGTAGGACCTGCCCCGGCGTCGGCGTACAAAACGCAAATACTGCACTTCAATTCCACGCCCGAGCTCATCTTGTCAGACCATAAGCCTGTCCACGCGGTGATCAGGCTGCCTCCGCCGAAGCACGGCGCACCTACGCCGGCTGCGGCACCAGTCCTCCCACCACCGCCCGAGGGTAGCCGGCCCCGCCCCGGACCAGCGAGCGCTGCGCAGCTGCAGAAAGCCGCGTTCATCGGCCACCTCCTTGACAGGACTGTGGGCTTCATCTGGACCATCATTGTGCTGCTGGGTGGTGGCAACGACAAGGCCGGGATGGGCGTGGGTGCGTTTTTGGCTATGTTGTGGGGTGCGTGGTCGAGTGGGCTGCTGGCCAGCTATGGCTGGGACTAGTGTGGGGTTATTGAGCAGCTTGTGGGCGTGGAGAGTAGTGCAGTGAGTGACCACTGATGTCATGAAGTATATAAGCTAGACACGATATATGTATGCCCTGTGATCATCATAGCGTTGACGGCTGCGTTCGTCAGTCAGTCCCGTCGAGTAAAGAGCTGCTCAGCTGTAGAACCTGCTTGCGCTGGAAAAGCTCTTTCTGCTCTGCGCTGGCGCACGTTGCTCTCGATATTCGCATCAACAGACCTTGCTTCATCTGTCTGGTGCCCTGACTGCTCGCTGACGTTTCATTCTTGTATCTTCTTCCTTGCTCGAACACAACTGTTACATCAAAGAATGCTTCTTCCTGCCACAACAGTCACCCTACAGCCTCTGGTCGGCGGGCATCTTGCGCATCCTGCAAACGTCAGCACCAACCCCGACTCCCTACTCACGCCTGGCGCACTCCCAAGTCGCCGAGCACCTCCTCTGTGCCGCCCAAGATCGCGTCAAACTTGCGCGTGCGGTGCATCTGCTCGATGAAGCGGCCCATGCCCGTGCGGGTGAGGCCGCGACCGCCAAAGATGGCCACGGCCTCGTCCGTGACGAGCCCGAGGGTTTTGCTCGCGTTGTACTTGAGGAACGCGATGAGGCCGCCGAGGTGTGCGTCGGACTTGCCGGTCGCGTGGGCGTGGCACATCTGGTACGTCGTAGTTTCGAGGAAGGCCTGAGCGGCTTCTGTTGCTGCGATCATGCTCGCGAGTCTGGGGTTAGTTGTACGCTCTGTAGGGTCATCTCTCCCCGCTGCAGCCATGGTCATGAGAGGTCTTGGAACAACATGTGCTGAGCATTTGCCTCGAGATCAAGACGAATGTGGGGCTGACAGGGCCTATCCTGCTGCCACTGGCTAAGCCAACATATGTGGCCAGATCATGTTCGATTTCATGATACAGTTGAGCCCGATTACGGTCGAACTCCCGGCGGGAGGTGGTCTCCCTACTCACTTCGCACGGATGACCGGCTGCGCAAGCAACGGCTTGCCCGACACCTCGCGCTGCGCACCCCACAGCAGACACTCCTCGACCGCCTTGCGCGCATACCGCACCGTCTGGGCGGCGATCATCCACCGCTCGTGGTTGAAGTTCGTCAGGATAACCTTCAGCCCGTCGTTCTCCTTGCCGATCATGTTCTCGTCCGGGACCTCGACGTTCTCAAACGTCACATACGCTGTGCCCGCGGTGGTGCTGTACGATGTCTTGATCTGCTTCGTGCTGACGCCCTCGCCGCGCTCGACGAGGAACACGGTCAGCCCCTTGCCCGTGCGGCAGCCGACGGTGAAGTAGTCGGCATTCACACCGCCCGTGATCCACTTCTTCGTGCCGTTGATGACCCAGCCGCTTCCGTCGGGCTTGCGCGTCGCGGTGCACTTCAGGCCCGCGACGTCGGAGCCGGCGAACGCCTCGGTGATCGCCAGGACGATGAGCTTCTTCCCGTCGAGGACCTCGTCCATGATGCGCGTGCGGAGGGGCTCCTTTGCCCAGTTCATGATGGGCGGGAGGCCGATCACCATGTGGCCCTGGCAGCCGTCGACGTACCCGCGGCCGCCGCAGAGGGCGAACTCCTGGTTGACGATGAGCTCGCTGGGGAGTCAGTATGACCGGTGTGCAAGAAGCAAGAAATGAGGAGATCGAGGCATGGACGCTTGCTGAGCAAGGCAGGTAGCACAGCATGTATGTCATGTAGATATGCCCCGCCCCCAGCCTGTCAGTTCCTCAGATCATGTGAATATGCCGCTGATCTGAGGCCAATCGAGGTATTCTCTGAGTCTGTCGATCCCAGATAAATATGACTAGGGGAACAAGCAGACATTGCTGCAAGTTTAGCAACCTGATAGCCCAGGCAAACTGCGACACCTGGTTGCATGTCCGACTAGACAAGGTGGCAGTCCATCAAAATTGCAAAGAATGCCGCGACAGAGTTGAGGCGCTGACAAAAGCTGCAGCCTGACAATGTGGCAGCCACAGATCATCCTGCCAATGAACCTGCCTGACCCCAACTGTAGGCGCCACAACGTGTTGACATGATGGTGTGTCTCAAGACCAACTCACTGGAAATAGTCAAACTCCTCGCCCTTGATCGCCCCGCCCATGATCTCCTTGCCGTGGAGGTGCTTGCCCGGTCCCATGCGCATGCGGTTCATGCCATTCGCAGCCATGGCATCAAGCACCGGCTTGCTCGGCCGCTTGCCGTTCTCCTCGCATGCCTGGGCGTCGGGGGCGACAACCTCGGTGATGAACTTGCGCATCGCTGGGGTCAGTCGATGTTCTCTCAGCACGGCTGCTGCCACAGTGCCACAGTGCCACAGTGCCATTCAAAAGAGCGTCAAGCACCGGGCAACGCCAACGCCCACGAGCATCACTGAAGCACTCATGACTCACCCCTCTGCAGCCTCCTGTGCGAGTCATTGAAGTACGGGCTCACGAACCCCTCGACAAGCCAAGGCGGCTCTGCATACGGCACGCGCGAGAGCGCATCTGGGGCGGGGACGCGGATCCGCGGCTTCTCGCCCTTGACGCGAGCGATGCGGAGGCGCTGGTACTGCGGCCGAAGGAGGACTTCCTGTCTGTGAAGGGAGAAGAAGGCGGTGGTGGCGTCTTTCCCGGCTGCAGAATGAGCAGTGATTCGAGCTACATGTAGGACCCACCGATGTCAGAGTCGAGGAGCACGCCGAGGCCACCGGGGTGCAGTCGGCCAAACTTGCTGAGGTCGTAGACGATCGAGTCGATCACGATCCAGAGGTCGCCGGCGGTGTTGTGCTGTGTGTCAGGGGGTTCGGGTGCCACAGATCAGAGGGACAGCTGTAAAGATAGATGATGGGCCTGAGCGACGGAGTTGCACCTCGCAAAGCGCGAGGACTGGTCGACATGGCGAGCAAGGTAAGGTGACAGCGTGACAGCCTGACAGCCAGGACAGAGGACCCACCTTCGCAACCTCCTCAAGCGTCACCTCCTTCAGTGGGGGACCCTGTACTGCTACTGCCATGCTGTCGATGTTCTGGTGGGTTTGTTAGTGACTATGAGCAACGCTGACCGTGAGGACAAGCAATGCATCGACGAGACTCGACGAGATCGATAGCTTGGATCTTGAATCGGCAATGTCGATCTCGAGGTCGGTCCGATCCGAGTGAGCCGGAGATTACACGGCCGCTAGCCGTAGGCGAATGATATGGTGGTGTTTTGCAAGCTTTGGTCTTGAGGGATATCAGTAAGTCGGTTGTACGCGTCGCTATGCATGTTCTGGCGAGCTGCAGATGTTATGAGCTGCCTTGGCATGTATATGTCGTGTTGGGCTTCACGAAGTTGATGCGGGGATGAAAAGGGAAGTTGGGCAGCTGCGGCATATCCGTCAGCTACAGAACGATCGGCGGCAGTCGGAAGAGCAGACTACTTATGGTCATCATGGTCACTACTGCCGGCTATGGCAACCACTCTGTCTTGTCTGAGTCAAACTCATTCGAAGCTCAGTGACTGAACATACTGTACATCCCAATGCCTACATTCACGCACTCGTCGCCATGCTACCGTCTGTCCAAAGACTCGACCTGCTCCAGGGGCCCCTGCCTGTGCCATTGCCCCTCTTATTGTCGCCCATCCCAATCGTCTCCCTCCCCCTCCTCGCCACTCCAAAGCTTTCTCCATATCTAGCATATGTAATCACTGCAACTGAGCAGGCCGAGTGAGGACGATCAGTGCAGATCACACCTGTCTCGGACATGAAACTGCACCTTGAGGCACTGCCACGCCACTTGCCACGCGATGCCACCACCATGCTCCCAGCTTCTTGACCAGCGCTGTTGTTGGGGACACGCCTTCCTCATCCCACCTAGTCCCCTTTTGCCATCCACCGCACAGCCGGTATCTCCTCGTACGTACTGTCTTCTTCCTTCACCGCCGCTGCCCCCTCACCGCCCCCCTCCCACTCACCCTCCCCTCCGCACCCCCACACTCTACTCCGGCCCATGGATCACACACTTGATCACCGGTTTGCCCTGCTTGTCCTTGCCCGCGCGCGTGAGCTCGAACGCCTCGAGAGCCCGCTCGAACGGGAACGTATGCGTGAGCAGCGGCTTGAGGTCGACCAGACCCCTCGCGACGAGATCAATGGCAAGCGGGTAGTCCCCCGAGCCATACCGCCACGACCCGCGGATCTTGATCTCCTCCGTGACGACTCTGAACATCGGGATCGTGACGTCTGCGGGGCCGAATCCGATCTGGACGAACGTGCCTCCGGGCCGGATGGCGTTAAGCCCCATCTGGATACACGTCTCGGCGCCTGTTGCATCGACGACGAGGTCGATCGACCCGTGGCCCCGCTGCGGTACGCCGAGGGAGTGGAGGAGCTCCTTGGCCGCGCGGAGGGAGTAGGCGGGGCGCGGCTCGTCGGCGCCTTGCTTCGGCGGCACGAAGGTGTCCGTCGCGGCGTAGTTCTGGGCAAAGGAGAGGCGGTCGGCGTTGATGTCGACGCCGATTATACGTTTGGCCCCGAGGCCCTTCGCGACCGCCATGCAGAGGAGGCCGACGGGGCCAGCGCCGAGGATGAGGACGTTCTGATTCGTGCGGAGGCCGCCGGTGGTCGCGACGGCGTGGACCGCGACGGAGAGGGGCTCCATCATCGCGCCGTAGATCATGTCGACGGTGTCGGGGAGGGGGTAGGTGAGGTCGTAGGGACTGGGGTTAGCGCGTCCGAGGCGAGCTGGGCGCTGGCTGGGCGAGTCAAGGACCGAGCTGGGCGCTAGACGCCAGCTCAGCGAGGCGAGGGCGGACAGCGGACTCGGCGCAAGCTGGGCGAGGCGAGGAGCCGAGCTGGGCGATAGCCAGCGAAGATGAGGCAAAGACAGACAGAGCTCGGCGCAAAAGCTGGGCGGTAGGCCAGCGAGCATCAGCTAGCAGAAGACTCTGCAAAACAGAGACCTAGTCGGGCAAGGCGAGATGCATCTCGGCTCGACGCAAGCAGAACAAACTCGAAGAGCAATAAGGTGGTCGGCAAGCCAGGAGCGAGCCAGCAGCCAGCTAGGAAGTAGGCTACAGCCACTGCTTCAGAGCTGAAACGGCATTTCCAGCTCAGAAAGGGATAGCGGAGGTGTCCAGGCTGCTCAGATCAAGACGAAGTCGAGCAACTCAGTGTGAATCTGGTCAGCTGGGCAGCCGAGACTGTTGTCAAGCCAGTGCGACGAGCCCGAGCCGGTACCTTTGAGTTTGCCATCTATATCTGAACTTCCCACTGCACCTCCCTGGTCACTGCGTCTGCTTTAATGGAAGAAATAGTTGAAACCTAGGTGACACTGGCGAGCAGGTAACCTCGACGAGGGTGCCTTGTGCAATAGCTGGCCTGAAAGCCGAGGCAGTGCCACTATCCCATGCCCATGCCCAATGCCTGCGTCGCCTGACAGACGCCACACTCAAGCGGATTTCTTCACGCCCACTCACAGCTTGTAATACCTCTGCAGCGTCCCATCGTGCGGGGGGTACGCCGCAAACTCCATGTGCTCGCAGATCTGGTACTGCCCCGTCCTGCACTCGGAGCACATGCGGCAGGTCGTGCCGGGTTCGAGCGCTACGCGGTCGCCGATCTGGAAGACGTGGGGTCCGGCTCCGGCTCCTGATCCGGGGGTCTGGGCACCGTTCGTGGCTCTGGCTTTGGCGGCTGCCTCGGCCTTCTTTGCGAGGTTGGCGCCGAGCTGGACGATGACTCCGGCAGACTCGTGGCCGAGGCACATGGCGCCGCAGCAGGAGACGAGGCCCATCTTGCCGGTGTTGTAGACTGGGGTTAGCGCGGCGAAGCGAGCTCGGCGCAGCCGAGCGAGCGTAGCCAAGCAATGGGCATGTGAAGCAAGGCAAGACGAGGCGGGCTGGAGCAGGCTCGGCGCAAGCCGAGTGAGCAACATCAGGGGATGCACATGTGAAGCAGCTTGAGGCGAGGCGGGCTGGAGCAGGCTCGGCGCAAGCCGAGTGAGCAACATCAGGGGATGCACATGTGAAGCAGCTGGGCGAGGCGAGGCGGGGTGGAGCGAGCTCGGCGCAATGCAAAAATGAGGGGATGCACATGTGAAGCAGCTTGAGGCGAGGCGAGGCGGGGTGAAGCGAGCTCGGTGCCAGCGGAGCGAGCGCAGTCGAGATAGCGGATAGCCCCGGCTGGACAGGCCAGCCCAGAGGAAACGCATGTGGCGTGTGGCGCCTGTTGCCGCTCGTGCGAGTGTGCCACGGAGCTACACGTCGCGTATCACGAGCTGAGCTGCATGTTGCTTGTGCCAGTGCCAGTGCCAGTGCCAGTGCCAGTGCCAGTGCCAGTGCCAGTGCCAGTGCCAGTGCCAGTGCCAGTGCCAGTGCCAGTGCCAGTGCCAGTGCCAGTGCCAGTGCCAGTGCCACAGCCTGGCCTGTTGTCGCTTAGGCCAATACCACGAACGTACGCCACGCCTGCGAGTGCCACAGGCTATATGACTCTGTGCGAGAGTGCCGCAAGCAGTACATTGCTCGTGCGAGTGCCAACAAGCTGTATATCACTCATGTGAGTGCCACTGGCTGTACACCAACTGTGCAAATGTCTAAAACACTGCCCTTGCCCTGTGCAACTGCCAGCCACAAGCTGTATGCCACTGCCACTCTCTCAAGCACCACCGGTGTAGGGGCAGGGGCAGCTGTCTCCTCGATTGAGGCAAGTTGCTCCGAGCGAGCCTGATGCCTTGGATACCCTCGCACTGCCCCACACACATGACCAGTGTTGTGCTGATCCGCCACGCTGCCTAGTCACTCACAGTGCACATCCGATCCACAGATCCCCGTCTCCTTCACCTCGATGAGGACCTCGTCCGGGCCGACCTCTGGCACTGGCAACTGATGTCAGCGGGTTTCTAGCACTTCCTATCATCCAGAACTATTCTGCGGCTCCTCTGTGTGGCTCATGCTTATGCACTTCACTTCAATCAAGCTCGCCGTTGCTTATCGAGCCCGACTTTAGCATCGCAGCTTGCACGAGTCAGACTCCTAGCATTGCTCGAGCTGAACAAGCACCAGAGCTCACGTTCGGTCTCGGTTGCCGAGCACACATGCCCAGTCAGCTCGAGCTCAGGCCATTCGGCCAACTTCCAAAGTGGGTGCCATCCCGGCCTGAGAGATGAGTTACTATCTCTGCTGAAGCTCAAAATAAAGGAACCATCTGAGTTTCTCCCTCACTACCGTTCGCTCTTGAGGCAGCCTCCAGCCTCACATGGGATTCAGCGATGATGGCTCAAAAGCGATCGATACTCCGAGCAAAGTGCAGAAGTCAATGCTCCTCTACCATAATCGCGGCGTTCGGCTAGATCAGATCAGGAAAACCTCTTCACTCCTGGGCCCTCTGCAGACATCTGCCTCGTCGTCCGGCAAGACCAAAACCGGCTCTGACAGCTGTCTTCGTACAGTAGTCTCAGCAACAGCCAAGGCTGAATGAAGCATGTCAATCCGGCTCTGTCATTGCCTTTGACGTTGTGCTGAGCTGCAGCTCTGCAGCTCTGCAGTCTCTGAACGAAAACGAGCTCCACCAAGTGTCGTTTTCGATATGGCACCGACTGATGTCGGCTCCCTCACGACACCGACCAGTTCAAGCCCCCGTCATCCCACCTCAAGTCCAACAGCAGCCCAGACAGGCTTAGCCCAGCCTCTTCCGCTCCTGTCCGCTCTTCCGTCCGCGTCCGCATCACTTGCCGGGCCCAACCCCATCATCTGCTCTGTCCAACTCCATCTCCGCCCAAACGATACACGACCCGACCCGAACCACAACTCCAACCGCAATGCCACTCACAGTCTCATAAGACGTCTTCAGCGCGTCATGCAGAATGAACGCCGGGTTATCCTTCGGCGTGAACGGTGTTGCCATCTTGCGTGTGTATCGACGATATCAAGTGTGAGAGTCGAGTCGTCCAGCTGCTGTCCTGGTCGTTGCCTTGATCGCCGTTGTCGCTGATCAGAGACACAGTCCAACATCAACCCCTCCCTCCCTCTCTTTCTGTTATATCTACCTCGGCCACGCTTCGCCCCGATCCGCCCCTCATACCCCCCTCGCTCCCATGATCAGTTGCGTCGTTTGGTCCATCTCGGCACTCGACAACATGTGGACTTTGGTTGTAGTCTCCGGCCCGGCGGTAGATCGCAGTGTGATGCTGCACATGCGGGGGCGGTTACAGCCGGTCCGGGGGAGAGCGGGTCACGGGCAGGGCGTGGGAGAATCGCGTGGGTGCCACGTGCTTTTTTGGAAAGCCACGTGCAACCAGCATGGCATACACGTGAAGGCTCGTTCGGAGATCATGTGATGTCCGGGCGATGTATCTCAATATCTCAGTATACTCGACTTCACAGCAACGGCTTGTCCATTGCACGATCAGCACACTGTTCTACAAGCTACTGCTCATGAAGCTGCGAGGGAGTAGCACCGAGGTACTGAGGAGTACTGATTGTCGCCTAGCATCGACACTTCGACTCGTCTCTTCCGCTTCTGCTCACTGTTGGCTATTGCTCCACGTCTGTCCTTACTTGTGCTATTCGCGCTCACTGCTGGACTTTACACCAGCAACAGAGCACTGACTCAAGGACTCAACTAAGCATCGGCGAGCTGGCCCTGACAGTTGCATCTTGCGCTGACTAATTAAAGCACTCCTCCCGGCTCACATACAGGTTACGACTATAAAAGCATGAGATGAGTATGTTGCAGCGCTCACAGTATCAACAGATTCGCACCGCCGGTTCTCCATTACCTGACTACCTATGACCTCTTACTCGTCATCATCATCGGCTCAGCACGGTGGGGTTCACTGCTCACTACGCGACATGGCTGATTCTTACCTCACAGCCTTTGCAGCGCCTGATCTGATCTCTCTGCTGACCTCTTCGATGATACTGTAAACTTGGCACATCACGACTGAAATATCGATCGCTCACTGCCTTCTGGATCGACTTTTGCTGATGTCTTGCTGAGCGCTTCAGCTCTCTAGCAACAAGAGCTAGTGGCGATGCCTCGCGCAGCACTACGGCTCTCATTCACGCGATGGTCGCTTGCCAGCTATAGTACTGTACATCGACCCCATATCCGGCTCCATCAAAGCTTTTCGCCTCATTGCGCTTGACTGACCGATGTTTCTGAACTGCCAACTCGCACCGAGCTGCGCCAAGGTGACTCTAGGGCTAAGGGTGACTCTGTTCGCTCGACCTCGCTGAGCAGCAGCAATGACTGCCGCTCTGCAACACTGCCTATGGACGGCGGTCCCTTCAATCGGATACCAGCTCGACTGGTACAGTAGCTCCATCTCGCTTCTTGCCGACCAACGCCACGGGTCGCCCAGAGCGAAAATCGCACAAATCGACTGCCTTCCATTTCACCTGCTGGGTCGAACCGACACTGAGCTGAATCCATTGCTACTGTAGTTGCATTGAGTAATGAGCAGCACCACCAACAAACAGCAGCGTTGACGAACAAGAGATAACGAAACAGAACAGAGATTACAGGACTATTTGCTCATAAAAGCGACCAGTTTGTATGCAAAACGTATTATACGGCTTGTACTGTAGTAGATTAGCCTTTCGCTTGCTGACCATACAGACCTCAGCCTCAACATGCCTCTCAGGCTTGTCGCCACATCAAATCAGCATCGCTCAGTTGCTTTACCATCCGTGTCCATGCCCCCCCCTGTCGTCTTCCATATCGCGGCAAGATATCAGCTAGCTTGCTGCATGTAGCATATAGCACCCATCCTGTCTCGTGACCAACACGATCTACCGAGTGAATGATCTGCATAGAACGACCATCGCATCCACATCCACATTCCATTCCAGCAAAATTCATGCTCATATCCTCATCGCTTGCTGCTGCCTGCTGCCTGTCCACATCTTCTGATCTCATGATCTTCTGCCGCGTCCACCTGGTGCCCCACCCGTCTCCTGCCCCCTCCCCGCCAGCCCGGCCGAGTTGTATTCGAAATACCCCGGGAATATCTCCGATATATTCGAAATAAACACACACAATTAATCCGCATATTCCTATTCCACCCCCTCTATCGCCCTTATGGCCTTATGAATGATCAGCGCTGTATTAGCGTTTGATTAAGATTTTCATCCTGTTTCAAGACAAAATAATGCTCCCGCTCCACTGTGGGGTGATCGAGTCGAGCAAAAGTCAGGAAATCTGTCCTGGGCTGGGTGATGATAACTCGATAGGCGGCAGGACTCGAGCAGCTGAGCAGCCGGGGACACCGACGTCTGGCACTGAAGCCATCCCAGCAACTCATCTTGCATCTTGTCTCCATCCATCTGGTCGACGAAAGCACTGGCAACAGCTCAGAACAGCTCGTCGTCAACGCCTCAAGCAGTATCGCTGGTCGTTGGAACGAAAAAAACTAGTGCCACCCAAAACATCGCTAGTCGTCGGTTGAAAAGTCGACTCGCTAAGGTCACAAGCCCATCTCGATCTACAACTCACCACTCTTTTCTTACAACTCTACTACTCCCCTCCCCCCCCCCCCCCCTACACCATGCTCCCCGCACGCGTGCTCGTTCGCACGCCTTGCGGCGCGCGAGCTTCGACCTCGCGCGCGGCCGCGATGGCCACGGCAGTGCGCTACCGCTCCTCCTCGGCTGCTGGCGCAGCCTCGTCGTCGCTGCACACGTCCGCCAAGGCCGACAAGGGCAAGCCGTTTGTCGAGTACGGCGAGCACTTTGAGGCCAAGAACCGTGTCCGCGAGCATGTCCGAAGACTGCAGTCGAGCGCACCTGGACTCACCCCCCCCGCCGCCGCTGTGCGCGAAGCCCCCGCCCCCCACTTCCAGGCCCCGCCGAACCAGAACACCCCTGCGTCGCCCTACGCACCAAAGTCGAACGACCCCAATATCCGCGACGGGCTCGACCACTCGTTCGTCGGCCTCTCCGGTGGCCAGATCTTCCACGAGATGATGCTCCGCCACGACGTGAAGCAGGTGTATGGCTACCCCGGTGGTGCTATCCTGCCCGTGTTCGATGCGATCTACAACTCGCCCCACTTCAAGTTTGTCCTCCCCCGCCACGAGCAGGGTGCGGGCCACATGGCTGAGGGGTACGCGCGTGTGACTGGCAAGCCTGGTGTGGTCCTTGTCACCTCTGGCCCTGGTGCCACCAACGTCGTGACCCCCATGCAGGACGCGCTCTCCGACGGTATCCCCATGGTGGTCTTCTGTGGCCAGGTGGCGACCAACCTCATCGGCTCCGACTCGTTCCAGGAGGCCGACGTCGTGGGCATCTCGCGTTCCTGCACAAAGTGGAACGTCATGGTCAAGGACATTGCCGAGCTCCCCCGCCGCATCAACGAGGCGTTCAAGATCGCTACGACTGGTCGCCCCGGTCCTGTCCTCGTCGACCTCCCCAAGGATGTCACCGCTGCGATTCTCCGCACCCCCATCCCGGCCAAGGCTGTGCAGCCCGGCCAGTCGCCCTACCTGCCCACGAACCCGCTGAACCCCGGGTGGTCGAACGTGCAGCCCGGCGACTCTGAGATGATTGACAAGGCCGCCGACATGATCAACCGTGCCAAGCGGCCCATCATCTACGCCGGAAACGGTGTCCTCTCCTCCCCCGAGGGCCCCAAGCTCCTCAAGCAGCTGGCCGACATCGGCTCCATCCCCGTGACCACCACGCTGCAGGGCCTCGGTGCGTTTGACGAGCGCGACGAAAAGTCCCTCCACATGCTCGGCATGCACGGCAGTGCGTACGCCAACTTTGCGATCCAGGAGGCGGACGTCGTCATTGCCCTCGGTGCGCGTTTCGACGACCGTGTGACGGGCAAGGTCGACACGTTCGCCCCCGCCGCGAAGCAGGCAGCCCTCGAGGGCACGGGTGGTATCATCCACTTTGAGATCCAGCCCAAGAACGTCAACAAGATCATCGAGGCGCAGATCCCCGTCCTCGGCGATGTTGTCTCGTCGCTCGCCGAGCTCGTCCCCCAGATCAAGCAGGTCGACCGCTCGGCATGGATCGCCCGCTGCAAGGCGAACAAGGACAAGTACCCCTTCGTCTTCCAGCCGTCAGAGGAGGGCATGCCCATGCGCCCCCAGGAGGTGATCAAGGAGCTCGACGCGCAGTGCGAGCAGATTGGCAAGGACAAGGTCATCATCACGACCGGTGTCGGCCAGCACCAGATGTGGGCGTGCCAGTACTACCGCTGGACTGAGCCGCGGAGCTGGGTGTCGTCCGGTGGTCTCGGCACTATGGGTTATGGTCTGCCCAGTGCTATTGGGGCAAAGACCGCGCACCCGGATAAGATTGTGATTGATATTGATGGTGATGCGTCGTTTAGCATGACGGCGATGGAGCTGCAGACGGCGGCGGCGCACAAGGTTGGGTAAGTGCAAAGAGCGAGCTTGTGAGCGCACGCAGTGCGCGAACAAGCGAGCGGACATCACATCAACCTCACCTTTGGTGAGCGAGCCTGCTAGTCTGGGAGTGCACGCAGTGCACGAGCAGTTGAGCGGGCATCACATCAGTCACACACTTCTATGAGCGAGTCGAGGAGCGCACGCAGTGCGCAAGCAGGCGAGCGGGCATCACCAACCACACTCACTATGAGGGAATCTGGGATTGCACGCAGTGGGCCATCAGGCGAGCGAGCTTTCCATCGACATTGAGAATATGAGAGTCTGAGAGCTTGGGCAGTGCACGCACCACCTCCCAGCTTCCTCACCCAACACTCCATCTCCCACCACCCCCCCCCCCACCGACCCCTAAGCCCTCACCCCCGCCCCCCCACCCATCCCTAATCCTCTCCCTTAACCCCTAACCCCTAAGCCCGACCCCCTCCTAACTCTCACCCCTAAACCCCCGCTGACCCCAGATGCAAGGTCCTCCTGCTCAACAACTCGTTCCAGGGCATGGTCGAGCAGTGGCAGGCGCTCTTCTACGAGAACCGCTTCGCGCACACAAAGATGGACAACCCCGACTTCCAGAAGCTCGCAGAGTCGATGGGCACGCACGCGATTATCTGCGGGGACATCAAGGAGCTCCCGGCCAAGATGAAGGAGTTCCTCGAGTACGACAACGACAAGCCCGTGCTGCTCGAGTGTATTGTCAGCTCGGAGCATGTGTTCCCCATGGTGCCGGCGGGTAAGGCGCTGCACGAGCAGATTCTGCACCCGATGCTGAGGAGTGCCTAAGCGAGCACACCGCGAGCGCGCAGCGCGAGTGGTGTGCGAGCGGTTCCCGAGCGGGTCGCGTCAGCGAGGCGCGAGTTGCTCACCTTGCGTTGCGCACTCAAGGAGTTGCGAATGGATTTCAGAGGAGTCGCAGACAACCGCGTGTCTCAACGCCGCGGTGCCAGTAGGTGCTATTCTTTGGTGCCAGTAAAAGGAGAGCCGGGCGGTGGCGCCCGCCCGGCCATGTTAGTTCTGTTCAGATCACGTTCATAGTCGCATTGATTGGGTGCGGCGGGTGTATTGCCCGTCGCTATGTATTTGCCATGTTGCCTTGAGTGTGTGGTGGCGGGCTTCGGCCAGCGAGCACGACCAAACCAACGGCCCGCGTCTGCGAACGGTGGTATGATTGATGATTGACTGGGGCTTGGGTGTGCATGCAGAGGCGGTCGAAGCTGTCATTTGTGCTATACCGCCAGGTCCACATTTCCCATGTTTTTGGCGATTTTCCAGATGATTGATTATCAAGTATGAAATCGATTCCATTGCAACGAGTGTTGTCCACTGCTTGCTGAATGATCAATCACATGCATGTGGCGTGCAGAAGGCAAAAACTGTGTACCCAGCACTTGCACAGCATAGATGGCGACGGCGGTGAGTTTGACGCGTACTTGTACTTTCCTCTCCAAATGGCGCTCGAAAAGAGAAATGTTCTCATGTCTGTGATACAGCAGTGTATTTAGCCTCATAGATCGACAGCTATCGTGTCATCTACATTCAAACTGCGATCAGTGGCTGCTCTTGGCTCATCCATAGCACGATTGGCACGAGGGGTGAACAATAAGAGGAAGCTTCTACCTCAGAAACCCTACTACATGATCCCTTACTCAGAATGTATAATTGAACTGTGGGGCGAGCGCATTGGGTATTCGGCGATGTACGATTCCCCTATCGTGTGAGCTAGACTGTCACTATGTTGATACCAGTGACAACATCAGGAATGGAAGGCCTCGCTACCCACTGCTTCAGTAAGTGCAGTGCAGTACAGTATGTGCAACCCATTTGACTTGCCTTGGTTCCAGCGAGGATGCTCACAATGCCTTCAACGTTTGTCATGATCTTATATACTATTGCGTATATCGCTCCTATGGTTACTTCTGATACTCGAGCACACTTTGCGGTAGTCATCGACACGCTGCTCACTAAAGAAACGGCCGGCTGTCACTCAGCACTCCGCTCGGCTGCGCCTCGCGGTGTACTGTACCTACTTCCTCACCCACAGGCTCTGCGCCTCCATCCACCCCTCCAACCCCGCCACACCCAGCTCCCTCCCCAACCCACTCCACTTCATCCCACCAAACGGCACCGTCGGGTCGAGTTCAAAGTGCGTGTTGACCCACGCGCTGCCCGACTCGAGCTGGCTCGCGAGCCTCGCACCACGCTCCGTGTCCTTGGTCCACACCGACCCCCCGAGGCCCATCTTGCTCGCATTTGCTCTCGCAATCACGTCCGCCTCGTCGCTCCACTTCAGGAGCGGCACGATGGGGCCAAACGGCTCCTCCTGCACGATCCGGCTGTCCTCGGGCGGGTTGTCTATGATCGTCGGCTGCATAAAGTACCCCTTTGGCAGAGTCGCCTTCTGGTCCACCTCGCCGCCGACTATCGCGTTCCACCCCTGCCCCTTGATCTGCTGGTACAGCTCCTGGACTTTGGCGTATTGCATCGAGTTCTGGAGCGGGCCGACGAGCGTGTCCTGCTCGGTTGGGAGGCCGGTCTTGATCGTCTTGGCGAAGGCGACGAGGGCGGTTCTGAACTGCTCGTACACTTTTTCGTGGACGTAGATGCGCTTCACGTCCATGCAGATCTGGCCGCTGCCTAGGAAGCAGAGGGTTGCGACGCTGGGGACCGCGCGGTCAAGGTCCGCGTCGTCGCATACGATCGCGACGTCGTTCCCGCCCAGCTCGAGGGTGACGCGCTTGAGAGTGCGGCTGCACGATTCCATCACCTTTTTGCCCGTGAAGCTCGAGCCCGTGAAGGACACCTTGTCGATGCCCGGGTGCTCGGTGAGCATGGGGCCGAGGTCGTCACCGCCAGAGAGGGCCTGCACCACACCAGGCGGGAAGATGGCCGCCGCGAGCTCGACGAATTTGAGATTCGAGTACGGCGTGAAGGGCGAGGGCTTCACGATCACGCAGTTGCCCGTGATGAGCGCGGACGTGACCTTGATCGCGCCGAGGAGGAGCGGCCAGTTCCAGGGGACGATGGCGGCGCCGACACCGAGAGGGACATGCCGGAGCGTGGCGGTCACGTCGTCCTTCTGGACGAGGACCTTGTCCTCGACGCGGAGCTTGGATAGCTCGCTGATGAACTTGAGCGTGAGCGCGACCTCTGTGCCGGCCGTGGTGATCGCCTTGCCCGTCTCGGCGACGACCATGTTGGTGAAGCCGTCCTTGTTGGCCTCGATTGCGGCGACGAGCTTGCTGAGGAGCTGCTCGCGCTCGTCCCAGGACGTCTTGCGCCACGAGGGGAAGGCATCGCGGGCTGCGTCTACGGCGGCGTCGACGTCGGCCTCCGTAGCGACGGGGACTTCGGGCAGAGCGTCCTCCGTGGCAGGGTTGATGCCATGGCGGGTCTTGGCCGTCGTGGCGGGCTTGCCGTTGACGGTGTTGTGGTACACCTGGTGTCAGAGGTCTCTGGGGGAGAGAGGACAGTTATATTGAAGGACATGTAAGCGTGACGAAACAGCCACGGCGCAAAGGTGCTCGAAGGGGCGACATGGAGGGACTTATGAACGGTGACAGCAAGGCGAGGCGCCCGTAAGGTTGTGCTAGCTGAGATTGCCTGCGCCTGCGATACAGTGCTGCGCGCGACACATAAAACATCACCCCGTGCCACACTCACCTTCCAGTCCAGTGCAGTCCCAGCAGTCATAATCAAGTTAATGCAAGGCGAGGCTTGTCTTGATGGGAAGTGCTGTGGGCGCTACTCAGGCCAGTCGCGGCTATATACCAGCAGCCGGGTGAGATCCCATTGCGACGCCTTATCTCACGGCTGAACCGGTCACTATCCATGCCTTGCCATCATGTGACGCTGACTGGCGGTAGCATACCGCTAGCACTCGCTTGCTGCAATGTCGTAAGCGCAACCATGTCGATCGGCGTTCTGATGTCCGCGACCATCGCGATCGCCGACACCGAGAGATACAGTAGCTGAAGCCGATAAAATATCGATCGTGACCAGTGCGTGGCAGTCGGTGTCGCGAACGGCTAGAGTTTCTGGGCTACATGCATGTTCTCGGAGCGCATATCAACAGGCACATGCAATTGAAATAAGCGCAGTTCCGCGACTCTGCTGCCTTGAATTGGAAGTCGCGCTGTCTATGTGCGATGTCCGTCGGTACAGTGGCCCCGCGATCTTGTGAACAAGATGGCCGTCTCATAGATGGGAACCTCTGAATCACTGCTGCTCAGTATGACTGCTTTGTCGCAGATCGCAGACTGAGAATTGAGCTGCCGTTGGTGCTGTCGCTACGTTGCTCGGCGGATTGCCACGCGATAATGGGCAGCGTCGACAGCTCCTGGCGACTGCTTTGCAGCTCAATTAGCTC
Organism: Cutaneotrichosporon cyanovorans; assembly: GCA_002335625.1. Taxonomy (NCBI): domain Eukaryota; kingdom Fungi; phylum Basidiomycota; class Tremellomycetes; order Trichosporonales; family Trichosporonaceae; genus Cutaneotrichosporon; species Cutaneotrichosporon cyanovorans. Next base: position 51,805 of record BEDZ01000022.1, on the reverse strand, counting down.
AAGGCAAGAGGCGACGAGAGACAGAGATACCTCTTATAAGGCTCAGCAGTATCATCGTTGCTGTATGTATTTGTCGTAGGTGGACACTTCGAACATCCGGGTAGAGATTGATAGCAAGAGCAATATCGTCGATCACTCGTTGCAAAGGATGTAGGTTTGGTGGCAACATCAGTGTGGGGTCTCCAGATGTGGTCATTGTTGCCATGCCCCGACTCACGGCATCGATAACTGGCATGCAATTCTCTGTTGTCCATCATATACATCAACCTCGTCCATCGTTCTGGAGGTAACGCGAACCGACTCGCGTTGCGCGCATCTGGCTCTGTTGGGCTGTAGTGGTCGAGCGTGGACAGTCGCAGCGCGTCGTGTTGAGGTTGCACGTAGTCCATCATCGTCGAACCTGAGATCGGGGCCCAACTGCCTCTGATGTGGTGATCGAGTGGACGAGCTACTCACGTCCAGCAACACAATGCCTCTCAACCAACGAGACATAGACGCATTCTTCAACCGAAGCAAGGCCGCCGCATCCAGCTCGAAGGCTGCAAGCAGTCCCTTGCGTGAGCCTTCTCGACCCCGCACTCAAACCCAGCGCACGCCATGGACGATAGCCAAGGCCGGGAGTAGTCAACGGACTGGGAGCAGCGCAGGGGGCAGTGGTAGTGGAGGCTACGGCACGCCGACACCCGGCCATGGCACCCCGACACGCAGCAGCAATGGCGCTGCGACACTGTCACGACAGGCACTCACACCCAGCAGGCAGAACCAAGTCCGGCGGCTGCAGCAGTCTGCTGGACGCGTGCAGATCACCAACCAGCACGACCGCGTGCCCACCCCTTCCGAGTCCAGCGGCGAGGACACGGCTTCAGACATCAATGACATCAAGCTCAGCCCAACGCAGATGCCTGTTGCGCGGCGGGGGCGGCGTGTCGTCAGCGACTCGGGGGAGGAATCGGACGGAACAGCAGAGGCTGAAATGAGCAGAGTGGGCGTATCTGACCCGAGAGGCGGGTTGCATGCCATGGCCGCAAGAGGTGCTGCAAGGACGTCTGGGGGCGCGAGATCTCGAGGCAAGCGGAAGGCGGAAAGTTCGTCTGATGGATCTGATGTGGAAATCGTTGGGCACACGCCCAGACGTACGACGCGGGCAGAGTATGAACACGACGTGGAGTCAGGCGAGGAAAGTGATCTGCCAGCACGCAGCTCTACTCGCAGGAGTACAAGGGCAGCAAGACGACACGATGTGGAAGGCAGCGACACTGGGGAGGCAGATGCACCATCGCGGTCTGGGGGGCGGAGCAGGCTACGGAGCAACGGCAAACGACATCTACCAGGTTCAGATGACAGTGATGAAGCGGCTTCGCCAGCTCGCTCCAGGCGGCGCAGGAGCAGCCCACGCAGCGCCAGGCGTCGGCAGGTCGTAGACGACAGCGATGGCTCTGTGAGCGATGACTCTACACCAGCACGTCGGCGGGGGACAAGAACACTACGCAGCGCCAAGCGGGGCCGTGCCAGTTCCGGCGACGACAATTTCATCGTCAGTGACGAATATGCCACACCACCACGCTCAAGAAGGAAACGGGCAAGCGCAATCGGAAGTAGCCACCGGCGCTATGCTCCCAACTCCGACATCGACGACGACATCTTCATCGTGAGCGACGGCCATGCCACCCCCGTCCGATCACCTCGCAAGCTCAAGACCACACCGGGGAGCAGTGCGCGCCGCCGCCCCGTCGACCCAGACGAGGAGTCGGACACTTCAGCCCGTACAGAAGACGAGGCGCCCGACGCCCTCGAGCTCGACCAGCCAGAGCGCTTTGCAACAGCCACGCGTCTGCGTCAGCGGCGTGAGACGAAGCAGCAGCGACTGCTACGCAAGTTGAAGAACAAGCGGCTGAATATCGTCTCATCTGGGTCTGAGGAGGAAACAGACGAGCAGGAGGGGATCGGGGAGGCGGAGTACGACTCTGGCAGCTTCATCACCGACGACGACGACGACGCCCCCCTCGATACCTCGTCCCTCCTCCCGTCCGAATTCTCCCTCGGGTACGCCCAGTCGAGAGAGTACAAGTTCAAAGTCGTGTTCCAGTACCTCCTCTTGCTTGTCATGCACGGGCCGAGCGTGCTCCCGCTCCGGGGGGCGCAGAAGGAGTACATGGCGCCTGTGGCTGAGCTGCGGGACTATGTGCGTGGGATCCGCAATCTGCGTGTGCGGAGCCAGATCTGGCGTGCGGACTTTGTCAAGGCCATGGAGAGGTATCCCGAGTTCCAGGTGAGTTGCGGCTGCAGGGTGAAAGGTTGGTGTGGCAGACATATCAGTGGCAGACATGTCTGAGGGACTTAAAATCGTGGAGACCGGCTAAAGCCATGAGCTGCACCGGAGATCGATGTAGTTGGCAGGCGGCGAAGGCAAGCCTCGCTACAGCAGCAGAAGTCAATTAGCTGCAGTAGAGATGTGTAGCAGAGAGGCTGAGCTTTACCTGCCTCAAACTGTGATCATGGGGACTGGAGCTCAAAGCTAGCAGCATCTGCAGCTGTATCTCTGGATGGTATCCACCCACAGGAGGCGCCGAGGCTAACATTGTTCGCTCACCTGCAGGCGTTGTAAATCGCTGACGACAGATCCACTGGCTGACCGAGATGGAAACCTACTGCGATGCCTGCAACAGACGGAACCAGCACTGCTGGCAGAATGTGTATCTCACCGGTGCGCCTTATGACAAGGAGACACATCAGGCTCTGCTTCAAAGCTCCAGCGAGGAGGAGGAGGAGGATGGTTTGCCCCGGACGTTCAACATGGGTAAGTCCGATCGCAGGCCTTAATCATTGGTCTCATACACAATTCCGAGCAATATGTCTACTTGGCAACGCCATGTGTTGTCATTCCGGTCCTGACGCCAGGCCCCCACTGCTGCGACTCGTCAAAGCTGTACCACAGCCTCTCGCACTGGGAGCACGAGCTCTTCCTCTACATCAAGGGCAAGTACCGCGAGCTCCTCCGCGCCAAGGGTTACGCTGCAAGCAGCGACGACAGCGACGACGACGACGACCCGCCTCGGCTCGGGAACAACCTCCCCGACGAGGGGGACGTCAATGCCGTCCTGGAGTGGATGGAGTCTCGGCACTACCAGAACGAGGTGAGTTGGGTTCCTGGGACGACTCCTCCGTGATTCACGCGTGACTGACACCAGGCGTACGCACGATACACGCGGCTCGAGGACAAAGCGCGCAAGCTTGGCGGCGACGATGCCGGCCGGGCGGAACAGGACCACTCGTAGTACAAGTTTGGGCACGGGTGGGGTGAAGAGACGGGGCTGTGGCGGGCTGTGTCGATCATGCCATGTCGATCATGCCACTGTGTCATACGTTCCACTTCGGTCATGTAGAGTAACTTAACTCCCTCTCCTGTATGTAAACTCCTCGGTCTGGAAAGCAGCCAGAGCTATACGCATAGCATCTGTTGCACATTGCTGCTACTGATCCCCCCGCCGTCACGTGCGGCCGACGATAACGGCACTGCAGTGCGGTTCCGACTGTCCGACAGACAATAGATCCTGCCAAGGTTAATTCTACCATTCTTACCAGTTGCAGATCTCACTTAAGCTTACATGTCTTGCATCCAGCACATGACCTCACGCGAGCAGCTTGATTGTCGTTTATCGTCCATGTCTTGGTGGCGGCTGAGTATCTGGAAGAGGATTGCGGTGGTTGTGCTCCCAAGCGCGCGCGGGAAGCGGCGGTGGCGGCGGCTTGGCGTCCAGACGCAACACCTCTGTCATTGTGTCATGGGCATGTAACAAAGCTGAATGCGCTGGTGTCTGCTGACCGCTGACGAGGGGGGGGGGGGGGGGGGGGGGTGGTGGGGGGGGAAGTAGAAGGCCTGGGTCTGAGTAGAGAGGTATAGATGGCAGGAGTATATGAGCAGGAGGTGGTCGTCTTCGACACCCAGCAGCACACTGACAACCCAACTGATCAGTCAACATGCAAGCGACAGCAACCGCACCAGCAACAGTACCAGCACCCGTACCAGCACCTATGCCAGTGGTGACGGAAAACACGACGTGTAAGTGATAACATTGAAGCCGAAGCTGATTGTAGCCACTGGTGAAGCCAACCTCTCACCACCAAAGGAGGGCTTTCTGAACCGCCTGCGCCGCCTCTCGCACGACATTGTCCACCCCCGCGTCGAGCAGGCAAAAGTTGACGAGCTCGTCGCCATGGGCTTCCCGCCCCGACAGTCGCAGCACGAACTCGAAATCACCCACGGGGACGTGAAGCGCGCCGCTCAGAACATGGTGCATGCCGCCCACGGCGCAGAAACCTGGGACCACCCCGACTGCCCCGTCTGCGTGCGCCAGAAGGCCGCCGTGGAGTGGGCTGAGAGCAAGGGCCGGCGTGCGAGCAGCTTCTCGGATATGCTGCACCGCGTCACTAGCCGTGGGTCGCAGAAGATCGACGAGGATCCCTTCGAGGAGGAGGGCGAGGGTGAGGGCGCCGAGCACCCCCCAGAGGGCAGCAACGCTGCACGCCCACAGCCGCAGCCGACGAGGCGCGGCAGTGTCGGCGCGATGCTCAGGCGGCCCAGTATCTCTGAGGCTCTGAGGCGGATGAAGAGTCGCGAGGCGAAGGAGCCTGCGGCATAGCGGTTGCTACAGCTGTCTGCCTACGAACAGGTGTTCCGGCGTCAACTTCGGCCATGGTTCTATAGTCTGAAGGGGCAAATGGTCCAATAATGAGATACGAGCAGCATGTATTATATGCCAGCGATGCAGATACTGTCGAGCGCTACAACTTCGGGTGGACGCTGAACTCGAGCCTATTGCCGGCGTAGTCCCGTGCGAAGAAGCGACTCGGGTACTCGACGCCCTGGTGTCAGTGATATCTCTTCCCCACATCTTACCTTGGCCCCCGAGTTCTCCTCGCCAGGCTTGTCGCACTGCTGTGCCGCGGCGGCACCCTTCGCCGTGTGATGCTCGTAGATACGCCGTTGGAGCGCCACGAGCGCATCAGGCGACGCGAGCGAGAAACATGGATGGCTCCGGGTGCTGGTGCCTACTGGTCCGAACGAGATGTGAACCTGGCATCAGGGAGGGTAAGGATTATCGCGCACTTGCTGGGGTCCGTCGCCGATGCGGAACCTGCGGTCAGATCAGACAGATCAGAGGAATAACACAACCTGCGATGTACGCACCATCGCAAAGTATCCCGCTGCAGTTGCGGCACCGGATCACTCGTGAACCCAATGACCTCGCCGTAGAACTCCTCGGCGAGGTGCAGCGTACCCTCGGGGACGGAGAGGTTGACGTGCTGCAGGGCGTAGGGGGTGTGCTCGGGCATGGCGATGGTACTGAGGCGAGGCAGGAGTGGGAGGTGGGCAATATTGATGGTGGACAACAACAATAATGTGGGCGTCGAGATCGGACGGAGATGCGATGGCGATCGGTGTAGACCGAGTAACCGAGATTGCGACTTACATCTCTTCGTGAATCATCCTACCACGACAAGACACGACAAGACTTGCAACTCTACATTCTACGTCGCGTTGGTCACGATAAGACAAAGGCTAAGCACATGTAAGAGTGTACATCATATGCACGATTGTCTGCGTCTGCATGTTGACACGTTTAGGATGTCTATGGTGCTCTGATGAGCTGCTACACAGTCGGTGCTGGGTCCCCGTTGCTACTTCGCTACAACGCCGCCCGCCCCTCCGTCAGCCCATGCAGCCACAGCCACTCGGCCGTCCTTCGCACCATCTCCTCGCTCACGACGTGTCCTGTGCCCTTCTCGACCCAGCGCTCTCCGCACTCGAGCTGTGGCACGATTGCGTCCCATGCCGAGCCGCCGAATCGCGGCGGGATCATCTGGTCAAGCTCGCCATGGAGGCTGAGTACTCGCTTTCCGTTGTAGACTCCCTCTGGCGGTGAGTCCGTGAGGTATGCCTTCACTGCTGGAGGGAGGAAACGTGGGGGTCCGCCCTTGGCCCAGTTGTTGAACACGTCGATCAGCGCCTCGAAGGGGACGGTGATGAGTGGCACTGCGATGCGGATCCGGGGGTCTATGATCAGCATGGCGTGGCGGAATGGGAGTCGCGCTTGGGACTACCACCTGCAGCAGCGATTGTGACTGTCATCTGGGGCATGAAGGTCGTGTCTTCATCTGCAGGCTGTCCGACATCGTACTCACCATCACGCAACAGGCGCCATGTCATATGTCCTGCGATGTCAGATGCACTGCAGCTCAACTTTGACTCACCGCCCATGGACACACCGACGCTCATCCACTCGACGACCTGCCGCTCGCTTGAGGGGAAGATGTGGCTCTCGAGGCAGTCCATGATGAACTGTTGGTCCTGGCACCCGCCCTCTGGTGTCAGCGGCATCTGTGTAAGGCATTGTGCGTGCTGGAACAGGGGAGTTGCCAGGCGCTGTGAGGTTGGGCATGTCTAGATATAAAGCCCGTTATATTACGGGTTGCCCTGGTACAGTCGTGACGGACTGCAATGACTTTTGTCTTGCGGCAGTCGAGATGACCATGTCCTGAACAGTCGCAGTACTGTATCGTGCACCGTCACGTCGATGGCAGCTGGTATTGGTTCATTGTTGGCAGCTGCCCTGCGCTTGGTGTTGACAGTAGTAGCCATACAGCTGTCCAGCATGAGTAGCACTCGTCGCAGGACCACCCATAGCCCGACGACCCAACCTCACCACTCACTCATGGTAGCCACAATCCCAACACTACAGTCAGCACCCCTTTCCAGACCCCCACTTACTGGCTCATCGACGACTGCTGAAAAGTCTGCTTATCCCGCACGCGCCGCCGCAGACCATGATTTCGTTGATCCTGTCGTCAGTAGTCACCCGCATACCCCCGCACCAAGGTCACAACAAGGAGATCGCGCGTCCGCCGCCGCCGCCCACCACGCGCGTCCAGCGCCCTCGCCTCTCCAATGAGTCCCGAGGCCATCTTGTGCACGTTCTGCGCCTTGTTCGCCCACCCGTGCGTCAGGATCTGTGGTGAGTGGTGAGTTCAACGCCAGAGCTAGACCCACTGCAACAGCGATCGGTAGGGTGCTCCCTTGTATCTCATCGAGACCGTGGACGAACACCTGCATGTCGGTTATGTCTATTGTCGTTACGGACGCCGCTGGGTGCCCGAGGTCGAGGGTGCCCCAGCGCATGACGTGGGCCGGGTCTTGGGAGCTGTTGGCGGCCATGGCGGTGGGTTCGGGGCGTATTTCTGGTGAGTGCAAGCGTTGGGCTCAGTATGGGAGAGAGCGAGTAACGTTCGTGCTGGAGGTGCTCGTGCCGATCGTCCTGGAGATGCTCGTGCTGATTATAATCCATGGGCGAGATGGCCAAGTGGCCGGGTAGAGTGATCCGGGGTATGCCGGCGGCAACGGCGATAGCCGTGTCGTGAATGACTTTTGGTCTCCAGAAAGCAGCAGACCAGTGAGCAACGCTGGATGCACATCGTGCAAACGTCGTCAGGCGCATAAGAGTAGGCTGGCATTTCTGAGAGAGACTGGGAACTCTGAGCAGTCAACAGCTTTGCTTGCGACACTTCCATGCTGCCAATGGCAGCGAGGAGTGACATTCCTGACGCCTTTCCAAGCGCTGCCTCACGCCACATCAACCACCTTGCCATACTAACAACCTCCTGCTGGTGCTACACTTCATCGCTTTGGGCTACATTTATTCTATCGTCTTGAGCCGACAAATGTCCTCAGTGGCCGCTGTATCATGATGCTCGCACAATCGCATGAATGTCCTCAATTGCCCTCTCTCTGACAGGGCAATTTACCGCTGCCTTCCGACACTGCACTCCAATGCCTCTGCCTCAACCGCACATGCTACCACCCCTCAGCCTTCCAGCTCGCAGAGACTGCTGTGAGCAAGTACTTAAACGTTCTTCACTCACAGAGATGGATCAGGTTGCACTGCGGAGACGACTGGCCCTCGGCCCCGAAGTCGGCCGCCCCGCCAGGCGAGAATGCAGTGATAGGAAGGACGAGCACCTCGCCGATACGCAGGGGGTGTTTGAGGCCTCGTAATTGGTGCCAGGTTACGTTGTATCGCGCGAGGAGGTATCTGCTGTCAGCAGAAACTCCTGGCAATAGCATTTTTTGTTTACACTACATGCTGAAGTCGCGGGCGAACACTACCACACCATCGCAGCCATTCCCCCACACTCACGCTAGCACCGAGTCCGTAAACACAGCAGGACCAGTCCACCCCAGCACGCCGAGCGGCTTCGTGCTCTGCGCTAGCTTGCCCTCCCTAAGATCAACTGGCGCTCGCCTGGCTACCCGGAGATCGACTGGCGCATCTGGCATTTCTTGCAGCGCCGCCTGCCTCTCGGCGTAGGCAGCAACCACCTCCGTGCCATTGACTATCCGGCGCACAGTCTCGAGCATGATCGGGTGGTTAGGCGCACTCCCCAGTGTCCACTGGCAGATGCCGAGGGCTCGTGGCCAGTAGTCGTACCACTCTGGGGTGTATTGCACGTCCGCCTCGATCCCGACCATGACCTGGGGGTCGTGGGTGATATGCGTCTCCCAGTGAGGCCCGTCGGTTGTGGATATGTTGTACACCTCGACGTCGAGTCTGCCCCACTTCATAATCGGTCGTATTGGGAGGGTCTGGGGTGAGCCAGCGATTGCGGCCGTGACGAAGGATGGTTATGGCAGGGCAGCAACAGATCCTGGAATGGAAAGGTATCCCAACGTGTGGAAGTGTATCTGCGAGGCAGTGCTCTTTGTACAGAATGGTTCTGCTTCTCTAGTGCCTTGCTTTTGTAATGCTATGTGAAGAGCCCACTTACATCGGTATCGGTGTACACCCCGCCCTTGACCAGAGGCAACAAGTACCGCAAGAAATCCGCCTTCAGCACCCCGCGCTGCATGTACGTCCATGCCCAGAGCACGTCGTGCTCCTCCTGCGCTCCCTCTCCGAACACACTCGACACCCAGGCGTCTGCGTCCCCGTCCGAGTAGAAGTCAAGCTCCCACCCGTCGGCGGCGTTCATCCTCTTCCACTCCTGCGACCCGCCTCCTGGTGGGCTTTTGTCCGTCTGGAAGAGGTTGCGGTACGACACCATGGGCTTGCCGTGGTCTACCGGCTTGCCTGCCGCCCACGAAGGCACGAGGTCCGGGTGATGTGGCGGGCGGTGGCCTGCCAGTCCGGCGAGGAAGGGTGCTTGCAGTGATTCCGGTATGCGCTCGTGCACGAAGTGCTCGAGGGTGGTGTAGAAGCTGTCACGGTCAGTTGGTCTGGCGGGTTATGGGTGGACAGCCTAAGTCTGCAGCATATGAAGCCAGACACTGCCCCCGAACAACTCACTCTGACGTCGCCTCTGCACTCGGCTCCGCTGGTATCCTGTACCTCTCCTGTGCAAGCGTCGTGTTTAGCGGCCTGCCCGTAATGGCAAGCACAGCGACGGACACCGCATGTCGCACCCAGCTCGCGGCGTTGTATAGCACGACCACTGTTATCGCTGCGAGACCGATTGCAAGCAGCGCAATCCACACCCTCCGCTTGCTCCCGAAGATAGTGGAGTACGCTGGCCGCCCTCTTGCAGACGGCAAGCCCTGGTACAAGTGACGGGCGACCATGGTGCTATATTGATGTTGACATGCCCAGAGTCGGCATTGAGAACTGTAGCTGCTTGCAGGTGAGAACTAGCATGGGTGCGTGCAACTGCTGCGGAGGCGACACGTATCCCCCCGGCTCTAGTGTGCCTGTGGTTCCGGTCGGGACGAGCCACAGTTAAGTGCGATCGTGCATCGCAGTGAGCAAGCTCAAACGGAGAGCCCGGCTACTCCCTCACCACTCCGTGGAGCCCCCTCGCTGTATATCAGTCGTGTGAATACCTTTCGCCTTCGACGCTGTCCTCGCGACGCGAAGGTAAACAAATGCTCGGTCGACCTTGGCGTGATCATCGCTGCGGCAATTATAGCATCCGAGATCCTAGCACCACCTTGGCGGGGTGACCCTGGGCACGTTTCTGCTCTGCGGAATGCGATCGATCTGACATGGGTCTGGCTCTCAACAGACGCGACATGAGCTTTCTGGAGCCTCAACCCGCTATGGACGTCGCTGGTCGAGTTTGTTGGAGGAGGTATCGAGAAGAGGTTGTACACTCCGACTTGATGTCAGGTCATCTTCTGCTGAGACCTCTGAGCATCCGTTTACTATCCTGCGTTCCTACTCCTCAACACCTGATCGATTGGCCCCTCCGCTTCACAAGACGGAGGCTGTTGGGATGCTGGATCATAGATGCTAAATCGTAGACTACTGACCAGTCTCTGTAGCGTACAGAGCCTCGACGCCTCCCTCCTATCATTCGATTTGACGATACAAGTCAAGTTTCCAGAGAGCAACATCCGCTCGCTGCTTCGTACCCGAGTCTGGGTTGCCTGCCCAGCAACATGACTGCCGATATCTCCTCCGCCCATGCTCTGCAGCTGCAGATTTGGCTGACGTGAGTAGTAGTACCGAAACGATACATGAGGACGATCAGCGCGACGATCTCGGTCATATGAGACGAGAGACACAGACTTTCAGGCACGGGCTCCAGGTTGCCAGGTTGCTGCAGAATATGGTCTTCGGCATGCAATGCTACAGCAGAGCACCTCATGCATCGCGATTCTGAAGCGTATGCACATCAGCAGCAGCAGACAGCAGCAGCAGACAGCAAGTACGCGCCCGCATAGCAGTTTGTACAGTATGAGAGGCAGAGCGCGGCTGGTAGCGAAACGAAGTAGTAGCGCTACGATCCTGACACAAGATTTGTTTTGATGAAATCACGCCATCAGCCCAGCCAGAAAAAGTCTGCCCGCACCATGCGCGCCATGGCTATCCGCCGTCTGCGATGAGGGGTGTCTTGTGACGAATCCAAAATAGCTGGATGCAGATCTTGGCGATCATGCTTACATGCAGACAGCGGTTGATGGAGTGCTGCTGCATCTCTTCTCTTCCTCTGCTCACTCACTCACTCGACTGCATTGCTCTGGCCATTGAGCGACCATGGAGAAGATCGACGATCGGAAGATCAACGACGAAGAGGACGCAAAGGTGCTGGGTGGCGGCGTCGACGGCCAAGACCTGTCGACCGTCAAGCAGCTGGAGTTGCCGTCAGGAGAGATAGCGGTGCAGCATGTGCGATCTTCTGACCACCTCCGCCGGTCGCTGTCTGCGCGGCAAGTGCAGATGATCGCTATCGGTGGGACGATTGGTACTGGCCTGTTCTTGGGTGAGTTGGGAGGGTGCTGGGCTGAAGGTTGTGTGGAGGAGAGTAGCTGATAGGGGAGGTACGGGCAAGTCGCTGGCGACTGGTGGGCCGGCGTCCATTCTCATCGCGTACACGATCATCGGGGTCATCGTGTTTGTCACTATGCTGTGCTTGGGCGAGATGGCGGCGTTCATCCCCGTCGCAGGGAGTTTCTGTACATTCGTGGGGTGAGTTACTGGGTTAAGGTGGCAAACTACCTGAGCGAGCGGCTGACCTGCTCAGACGATTCGTAGACGACGCCTTCTCGTTCGCACTGACATGGAACTACTGGTTCAACGATGCAGTGTCGACGGCATCCGACCTCGTCGCTTTGCAACTCTTGCTCGAATACTGGACGACAAAGTTCCCCGGCTGGGCGCTGAGTCTGATCTTCTGGTTCGTCCTGCTCGGCCTGAACCTGATGGCGGTGAGGGTGTATGGCGAGGTGAGTAACCACAACGATCAACGCTTCAGGAGAGTGACTAACCTTCCAGATCGAGTACTGCCTGAGTCTGCTCAAAGTCATTACCATCATCGTGAGTGCTCGATAACCATACTGTAGCATCCACTGACTCCAGGTCTTCATCTTCATGGGCATCGCTGTCAACTGCGGTGGCAACAGGGACCACCACTACATCGGTGGCTCGAACTGGTACATCGGTGATGCACCGTTCGTCGGGGGGATTGGTGGCTTCGCGTCTGTATTTGTGACGGCGTCCTTTGCATACGGTGGAACCGAGTCGATTGCCATTACTGCTGGTGAGACTCAGAACCCTACACGCAACATGCCCCGGGTGGTTAAGAATGTTTTCTGGCGTATCCTGCTCTTCTAGTACGTCGACTGTGCAGTTTCTTTCGCTCACACGCAGCGTCCTCTCCATCCTCCTCATCGGCTTGAACGTGCCGTACAATTATCCCAACCTCAATACCAAGACCAGCGCCACATCGCCGTTCACTATCGTCTTCCAAATGGCGGGCGCCGAAGCTGCTGGCAGCGTCATCAACGCTGTGATCATTACCAGTGTCCTCTCGGCGGGCAACCACGCGCTCTTTGCTGGTGCGCGACTGCTCTATACTTTGGGATGCCAAGGTCACGCTCCACGCTTCTTCGCGCACCTGAACCGCTGGAGGTGCCCCTGGGTCGCCGTCATTGCCACCAACCTCGTCGCAGGCTTGTGTTTCGGCGCCTCGTTTATCGGCGCCGGGCAGGTATGGAGCTGGCTGCAGAAGTGAGTGTCCATTTCTCATCCGTTTCTCAATATCTCATCTGTCCTCATCATGTCTCCTCCTTGCTTACGCTCAGCCTCGTCGGTGTGTCCAACCAGCTCAGCTGGATCTCCATCGGCATTGCATCCATTCGCTTCCGCCGTGGCCTCGAAGCGCAGGGCAAGACGCACCTCCTTCCGTTCAAGAACTGGACGTACCCCTTCGGCCCGTGGGCCGCCGTCATCTTGAACAGCTTCCTTGTCCTCGTCCAGGGTTGGAGTTGCTTCAGCCCAACATTCAAGGGCGTTGACTTTGTGAGCTACTACATCGAGCTCCCGATCATGCTCATCATGTTCCTTGCATGGAAGCTCATCAAGCGCACAAAGTTCGTCCGCGCGAGTACCATGGATCTCGAGACGGACGTGTACACTGTCGAGGACGACAAGCTTGTTGATGAGGGACATAGGCCGTGGTACAGGCGGGCGTTCTCTTGGGTTTTGTAGTGTAGCCACTTGCATGTAACATATACCGGGTTGAGGTTGCTGCAACGGACGGGGACGCCTGACGATCACGGGTGCTGTGAGAAACATAGCTGGGTGCAGCTCGGACTCTATGCGTGGGTTTGCATGCAGGTGTGATAGCTCATTCAGTAGTATGGAGCGTAGGTATGGTACACGTGGGTGGAAGAAGTCAGATCTTCGCTCAGGCAACAAGCTTGAGCTCGCTCTTGCGGTCCTTGGCATACTCGTCCTTGTACTTGTCCCACAGCCTGCGTGTACGTCAGCATGTGCCTCAACCCCGCCGTCACGGTCTACTCACGCCTGCAGTGCATCAATGTACTCCTGATGCAGCGCCTCGATCTCCTCCTCTGTCGGCTTGGGGTTCTGCTTGACCCTGATGGGCGAGCCGACGACCACCACCACAGGATGGCGATATGGCATCATGCCATAGTTGTACGTGAACACACCGCGGCCGAAGAAGAATGGGAAAGTGAAACCAAAGATGTGCTGGAACTTCTTTTGGAACGAGTAGATGAGAGTGTCGCTTCCGTTGGGGACTTGCTCGAAGATGTCGTTCTCGCCGAAGCCATACACTGGGACGAGGTCAGCACCCTCCTGGAGCGCCATCTTGACGAAGCCAAAGCGCTTCTTGAGCGTCAGGTTGTTGGTGCCGGGATAGGCGTCGAGTGACTCGGACGCTCCACCGATGACAATGGCAATCGAGTGCCCCATGCGGAGAATGCTCTGGCATGCACGCTTGCGTACAGATGCGATGCCGACGGACATGAGGATATCGCGGTACAACGGGAGCCAGAAGTTGGCATCTGGGCAGGTCAGTGGTGCCTCTCAGTCGTAGGGCGACCTACCGATGGTAAGGAGATGCAGTTTCAGGCCTGGGAAAAGTTTGGAAAACCCGGTTCCCTCTGTGCCGAACGAGCATGCAGCACCCATGGAGATGATACCATGTGGGTGGTATCCAAAGATGTACTTGCGGTCACTGGGTAAGTCGGTCTCCTTCACCGTTGAGATTGGGAAATACTCTGCAACCAGTCAAAACAGTCACTATTGCCCACACTCACCTGCAAAGTATCTCCAGTACGAAAGGCGTCTTGACCACTCGACTCGTCGCCCACCTTGGGTGATCCACGCCCGGTCGAAGAAGAGGTACCATATTGCGTATGCGATGGCAAGGGGTCGTGTGTACCTGAAGAAGCTGGCGTTCAGCGACTACCCTCGGGCATACTCTCCATCTTTGCGTGTACTTACAAGAGACTGATGAACAGCACCAGCGTTATCGGTATCATCACCGACCACAATGCGACCGCAGCCGTCTGAATGCGCCGCCGACGCGGCACATGAAGTGGTGCGAATCTCGGCAGTCAGCACAGAGCAGCATGAGCTTCCATTACGAGCAACTCACTTGACTGGAGGTGGTTTGGGGATGTGCACGTCCTTCAGATGCAGGACATCGAGGAGTGAACCCGAGCGCGATAACGCCTTGTCGCTCTTGGGAGTGCCAGTGTCGGCCGGGCTGCTAGGGCCATTCCGTTGCGGCTTTGACTGCTGCTGCAGCGGCGGCGTCGCAGCAACTGCGTCAACCTCGTTTGCAAGAAGCGCCATGACGAGGTGGATTGATGCTGCACAAGGTGAAGAGACGAGAAAGCTGACGAGAAAGTCTAGCAAATCGAGTGTGAAGTTCTGACGACAGTCACACCGGTGGAGGACGAGTCGGCCACGGCACGCGTTGATCAGGCACTCCCCGCATTTCGCGGAGTGACACGACCGGCCGGCCGGCGCGCTGACGTGATGGTGGCGGAGGAGACGATGATGGCGACGGCGGTCAGGCGGTCAGCAATGCAGCAGAGGTGGACTGATGACTCGGCGGGTAGTGGTGGTATTGAGTAAACGGCGGCCAGAGGTGTGTCAGAGACACTTGTGAGACAGTCGAGACAGATGGCAAAGTCAATGAATGACACGTGAAGACTCTACTGCTCTATTCTATGCTCTATACACCCTTACGTGATACAACTACATCCATTGACTACTGGATATTACCTGCTATCACTCAGTAACCCCTAGAAGGAAGTGGAAAACTTGATCCGACCAAACTACAAAACGATGATCAGAGCTGGTAACGGAACTGCGGGTCATCCTCCAGAATGGCTTGGCCCTTGTCGGCGCGACGGTTCTGGTACGAGAACCACAGCACCAGGAGTGAAGCGAAGACCACGCTGGCCGCCATCATGGAGAATAGGAGGTAGATACCTGTCGGGTAGCTTGGGGACTCCTTCTCCATGAACGACACGGCGGAGAGGATACCACTGACTCCGCCCCAACCGATGACAAGGGCGGATGCGAAACCACGCTTGCTCTGAGAGCGAATAGATGCCTGAGCCCAACTGTTGACAAGGGACAGCATAGAGTTGGTGCCACCGCAAGCAAGGAAGACACCAAAGTAGCGAGCGCCTTGGGTGTGGTGTCCCTTGAGCTGGCTGAACAGGGCGATACCCAGGATGGTGATGCACGCGTTGATGATGAGTGTGATGCCACGGGTGCCACGGACGCGGTCGGCGATGCGTGCACTGATGTAGCCGGGAATGACCATCCAGATAAAGGGTGGAGCAAAGAGGACCTGAGAGAGGGTGTTGTTCTGAAGGTGTCAGAATAGTCCACAAGCAGTGTCAGAGGTAACTCACGAAGCCCATGTCCTGCAAAAGTCGAGGCATGAAGAAGGCAAGCGCGTAGTTGCCGAAGCCTGCAGTGCCAAACATGAAGCCGAACGCCCAGAGCTTGAGGTCAAGCACGTAGATGCCTGCCTTCTTCCAGGTGAGCTCGTCGGGAATGTCGTCGTTGCGGTCGCGTCTGATGCGGGTGGTGATCATCTCTGTCTCCTCGGGAGTCAGGAACTTGGCCTTGTGCGGGAAGTCGACGAGGAAGATGAGACTCGCAACGCCAATGATCATGGTGATAATCTGGGATGAGCACTTTTCGCAGTACATGCGCGAGATCGCGCTTCACTCACCCCGTACCAGACGAAGATCCACCTCCAACCTGCCATACCGCGCATGCCGTGCATGTGGGAGACGCCGAAGGACAGCAGGGAACAGAGGCCAGCGAATGCCTGGGAGATGGTGTAGAACATCATCAAGCGGGTAGCGATCTGACGCCGCGGGTACCAACAAGCGATGAGGAACGTTGCACCGGGGTAAAGACACGCCTCGAAGACACCTAGAATGATACGGAGACCCAAAAGCTGGTCCCAGGTGTGGATGAAACCCATACCAAGCACGACCGCACCCCAGGCCGTCGTCGCGCAGCCAAGCCAGAGACGGACGCCGAACCTGCGGAGACCGATTTGGGACTGCTGTCAGCGGGTGCCCAGACCATATTCATCGGCCTACTCACCGGAAGCTCGAAGATGATGTATGGGATGAAGAACATCATAGTAATAAGGCCGTAGCTGCCATGGTTAGTCACCTGTGAAACTGAACAACCCGACAAACATACCGGTTGTTGCCTTCGCTGAGTTTCAAGTCCTTTTGCATCTGCTGCTTGTTCGCAGCTCGAGCCTGACTGAGGTTTGTCCGGTCCGCCTGGGACGCAAAGTACATGGCAATGAGGATGGGAATCAAGTGCCTGTCGACCTTGCGAGTCACACGCTTGACCTGTGCTGGGTCGAAACCCTCGTCGAGGTAGTTGAAGCCATCCTCGCGAACCTCACCGACATGTCCCAACACCTCGGGGTCCTTGTGGGCATGCACAGACGTTTGCGACCCATGGACGTGCTCCTGGTGGTACATCTCGTTCTTGCCATCATCAAGGTGCCGCGGCGTCATGGTGGGCTGCGCTGCTGAAGAGTGAGCCGTGATTGGTGGCCAGCGTGAGCGAGAACGGTGAGTGAACGGCACAGGAATGACACAGGCAAGGTTACAGGCGGTGCTTGCTCCACGGGACACCATATATACCAAGAACGCTTCATCCAGATACTCGAGGACCGTGATACTGACAGCTCGGTCCACTTGCCATGGTCAGATCCGCGACTGTAAGAGAATGCTTTAGCCGCTGGGGTCGCGGTCTCTAAGCTCTAATCTAGCATCAGGTGGTTGGCATCGATTTTTCCGCAGATCGGTCACTACCACTGAAGCCCACCTGCCAGCAGCAGGTGCGCTGCTCTGGTTGGCAGGCCTGACATTGACGAAACTTCAATCGACGCGCGTGCATGTACATGTGGTCCACTGCGGCAACGTGAAGGGTCATGTGCGGTGGCCCGTGGTCCCGCGGGGTATGGGCAACTGGAGCCACAGGAGTGGCGCCAGGTACCCTGATGGTAGGCGGTCCGACAGCCGAGCAACGCATCCAGCTGCCGACCTCGACCTGCGGCTTGACGGAGATGTCAGGTCCTGTGTCCTGGTCCAATGGGATGGACTGAATTGGCAAGAAGGCTACGGAGCCTGTGCGGATGTAGACTACCGCGTCCTCGTGAACAGCGGGGCGGCGGGTGGCATGAGATCAGCATCCCGTCATGCCTTTTCGAAACCTGACTCCGGGCCTGGATGCTTCAAGTCAAAGATTGCTTTGTAGCGAACGATTTGTACAAGCGACGACGATGTGCCGCAAGGGTATGCTATTCCTCATCGAATCTCGACCACATCCTATCGAGTGGCATACCAGACATAGCAGGATTCCTGTGAACGAACACGGAGGCAGAAGCGAGCGACTTCCGTAGAGGTTGGCTGATGTTTGCCTCAGGTTTGCGCGGCGGAAGTCTGGCGGGCAGTGGCGATTTTTTAGAGTTGAAGGTCATGAACGTAGGGGGGGTTACCAGCATCTCGGTGCCATCGCTCATCCCGGGTAAACCGTCGAAATTTGTCGACCAGCAACAGGCTTACCATTGGGTTCACAAACATGCAGGTCACTCTTCAGGACAGCTGGACAACGACGACCGCTCGCAAAGCCCCAGGGGGCTGGGGTTCTCTGGCCCCGGGGGATTCTCTGGCCCCGGCGGGGTATGTCTGGTTACACCTCTACGGTCTGCCTGATGGCTGCACTTCTTGGCTCTCCCTCTACTCCAACGTTGACAGGCTTCATTGGTGAACGTTGCCCCGCACTTCGGACACCACCTCCGGCGCCCCCGCCCACCTTGCTAAGCGAGCTGATAAGCAATAGTGTGCACGTGTAGTTTAGTCGCTTCGAAGTGCTTCGATGAATGTGCTTGTCGTGCTACTGCAGCGTCATGGAAGAACAAAAGTTCTGTTGCATGTTGCAAAGTGAGACAGGTAGCCGAACAGTCAGGGCGATGTCCGCCAGGCCCAGCGGACGCGGTGCGCCTCAACGGGAGTCATGAATATGGCGGCGATATGTATTGCGGTCCAGCGACGTGGCGCACAGCATATCTTCCGCCCATGATCTATATGATCGTTGCAACCAGCAAGTGCATTGGTGATAGTGCCCACTCGTCTGTGGCAACAGCAGTCAGGCTTAATCGGAGCGTATCTCCGGCTGCTGCAGCACGTAGGAGGCGGGACTGCGGAGCATCATGCCTTCATTACTTGGTTTCATGTTCTTGATGCAAGAGAACAACAACGACACGGTATCGGGCAAATTCATGGTCAAGGAGGTGTACAGTCCTTGTCCCTTCAACTTCAGCGTTCTTACGTGAATCGCGTTTTCTTCGAATTGCCATGGTTTTGACAGTTACGTCCCGCATGACGACCCGTTACCGCGTCACAATCACGCTCAACGGCCTGCAGTGGATGACTGCATTGCTCTGACGGGTCAACCATGCTTCGTATTTACTGTCGGGCGCGCCTGAACACAGCTTGGCTCCGCCACAACATATCCGTCGTCGCTCTTGAGATGGGGTCGAGACTAGATCGATCTGTGCAGAATAACGTTCGTATAAGCATTGTTTTGGCGGGACAAGCAAACAGTCTTGACGTTTGGATGAGTCGATGTTACGACCTGCGTGGCACTTGAGCTCTCATAGGATATCTTACTCTTTCAGGAGTGTATCGCTTCTTCCGCATTATGAGTCAGAGTGATAACAATTGCTGACGCGCTGCAAGCTTGACGGATACCTCTGATCGTCAGATGCAAATAGCTCCAACAAACCAGTGGTGTCATCCAGAGGTTCGTCTGGCCGTTCCAGCCGAGAATCTGAAGCGGTCAGCAGATGTACGCGGAGCATGATAACGAGACCTGTTAGATTGCTCGCGATCATGAGGGAAGATGATTGTAAATCTCCGTGCAGTGACTACCTGGATCGAAGGTGATGTGCAATGCGTTCAAGGTACGTTCATTAAATCCCTTTCATATATGGTCCTGCAAATCCCACACAATTGAAGAAAGGAGTTGTAGTACCTTGAACGTTGCTCCCACTACATCACGCGAGGACGTTATGAGATATAGCAAGTAGATGTCCTGCATGATTGTTCATCAAGTGTGGAAAGCACAGCAACTTTAAAGAAAGCGAGGTTGTGTTCAGCAGCCGGCTCGGCCCTCGGTCCTACCCATGCCGTGTTCCTTCAGCGGGCTGAGCTGTACGGCACATCTGCCCTTGTGGCGGGTCGGTGGGAACGCCACTCTCACCTGTGCTGATGGAGGCGCATTGCTTCTCGTTAGGCATTGCGGGAGTGTTCATGGAAATCGCGGTGAGTGGCGTGGCACTTGCCTTTTCCCGCAGCCTTGGATGAGCCGTAAGCAGCCGCACAGAACAGTGCAGCGTGCCAGCGTGAGATGAACACAAGTAGTATTGGTCTAGTCGGAAGGCGAGTGTGCTTCTCGCCGCAAATCACATGCATATGAGCACAAAGCATGATCTAGTATACATATTATCATGACGAAACTGAATTGAGGTTGCAAGATGCGTGCAAGTGGGGAAAGGAGACACGTCAGACCCAGTTTACACCGAGTCATCGTCGGAACGGTGCTCAGGCTTTGCCTGCTTCTCATGCTCCAGCCTGGACACGATACGCTCGACCTTCTCCCTGTCGCTGTCTGACAAGAACTTGCCGGTCTTCGGTGCAGGAACCTTGGCGATGTAGAGTGCGTCAATCTGCTCGATCGAAAGACCCTTCGTCTCTGGGATGCAGGTGAATGCGAAAATGAAGCTAGGTTGTTAGCACTCGTTCAGCTATGGAGACTTACTCTAGTGCCAGGGTACCTGCCCAGACGAAGCAAATACCAGTGCCGATCTTGTTCTGGATCTGCGGGGCCGCGAACGAAATGGTCATGTTCATCAACCAGTTTGCTGCCGTGGCGATGGTGACACCAAGGGCAGACAGGCGGATAGGGAACGACTCGCCTGCCACGACCCATGCGACGGGACCCCAGGAGGCTGCGAAGCCTGCGATGAACACACACGAGAATGCAATCAACGCATCGCCTGCCTGCTTGCTGTTGGGGTGTGCTTTTGAGACGGAGCCGGTAATGATCTGTCCCATGAACATGGCGAAAGCGCCGACGAGAAGGACTGGGCGACGGCCGAATCGGTCGACGAACCAGATACCAGGGAATGACATGCCGATGTTGACAGAGGCCAAGATGATCTGGAAGATGTCTGAAGCGTTAGATATGGGCATCTAAAGGTGAACAAAGTACTCACAGACATCGCTAAGCTGAGCAATCTTGGCGAACTGCGGGCCGTATGAGAAGAAGAAGTTGACACCTGTGATCTGCTGTCCGATCTGAACGCAGACACCAACAATGACACGGAAGAAGATACGGTCCTTCATTGTGAAAATGTCCTTGTAGGATGCCTGGCCCTGTGCCTTGGCCAACTGGGTCTTGTGAGCGATCTCCTTCATCTCCTCGTCGATGGCAGGGCTGTCAACAGGCTGCGAGCGGAGCGACGCAAGTGCCTTCCTGCACTGGTCCCACTTGCCCTTCCTTGCCAGGAATGAGGGAGACTCGGGCATGAGGAGGAAGCCGAGAAGAAGTCCGACGTCGAATGCCATAGGGATACCAGTCACGACGCGCCATCTGCCTGTCAGCCGTGATCTCGAGAAATAGGTCCAGAGCTGGACAATTTGCAGAAGATAACACTCACGTCTTGTTGCCGTGGCGGAAGTTCATGCCCCAACTGCACATCGATACGCCGAAGATACCGAGGGTAACGCAGAGCTGGAACGAGCCGGTCACGAGTCCACGCCACTTAGGTGGAGCGGCCTCTGCTTGGAAGACGGGCACTAGACCGCTAGTGGCGCCGATACCGAGGCCAAGGAGAACACGGGCGACATATACTTGCTGGTACTTCTTTCCAGAGCACTGCGAGATGAGTCAGTACCCACTATAACAGGATCTCGCCAGCTCACTTACCTCAATGGCAGCACCGATCATGTAGATGAAGATGTAGATCATACAGGTGACTCGAAGACCGATCTATCGTTAAAAGCTGTCGATACGCAGTTGACCTACCCGATTCGAGACCCAACCAGAGGAGACCGAACCGAAAGCCGCTCCCAAACACAGGAGGGCTGTGATAGAACTTTGCCGGATGATAGACAGCTCGCAGTTGCCAGCGGCATCACATTGTCCGAAGCGTTGCATGTACGACTCCATGATGAACTGCAATCAGTACGAGTCCGTCAACACCGCTGCCTCTAGCAAGCCTCATACGCGCTCGCGAGTACGGCACACTCACCAGACCGCCACCGGACGAGTTACCCCAACCAAAGATGACACCTGCCAGACTTTGGAAGAGGCAGAGGATCAGAGCCTTCTTACTGCTCTTGGGTTCTGCCGCCATGTTGCACGATTTGGAGCTCTAGCTCTCGTTACAGCTTGCGCAAGGCGATAACAGGCAATCGGTGGTGAGGACAAGGGCTGAGATGGTAGCAACGGGTGTCGAGACAACGATAGGTAGTGGGGTCCAATCCGAGAGGCTGGTGGTGAAGAGCAAGTGCGAGTTATGCGACGATGTCAAAGATAGCAGTGGTCGTGTTGATGTCGCTCCTAGCCTCTTCTAAAGAGGCTAGTGCTACGCTAACGTCCACCCCGACACCCCTTTTCCATCTTCGTCGCCCCCGACCTCGACAACGCAATCCTGACATGACTGAGTGCAGTAAGCGTCCTCGTATGGACTGGCTCAGCAGTCTCCGCGCTCGATGCGCCTTGCGGCCGTAAGTAGGTCATTCATGGTGGATTGAGTCCGAATTGAGCGTCATTCATCAGCCCCGATATTAAGGTTGATAGTGGTGCCGCTCGCCGATCAGAGGTTACCACAGGTAGACCACAGGTAGACCACTCAGCTGATTTATTCAGCTGATTACCATTTTGTCATTTTTGCCTCTTGGGACCACTAGCTCCCAACGTATGTTTGGGTCTTGCCCCTGCAACGTCATGGCCATTCGCATCATCGTCGGGGTCCGATGAGATATGATCTCCTAGACTGTCAGAGTTCTGCCCTGTCGGCGGCGCCGCCTCTTGAGATGCGACGTTACTGACCGACCACGCAGTCCCAGGAGTCTAGAAATGGTACCTGAATCGATGCCGGCGGCAGCGACTAAAATTTCCTGGTCGGAGGAGACATTAAATAACGACCATGTCGTTCCTGCTTCCAGCGTTCACAGACAGACACGTGGGCTCATATGGACATGTGTCAACAAATCTTCACAACATCTGCGTTCATGCGTAGCTTATGCGGATCATTGAGTATCAGAGACGCGGGAATGGCTGTCTCGGACGTGCGAGACTCCGATATCAGACGCTAGCGCTGTGTCAACGTACGACTATCCGGTTCGTGCAGCCTCCGCAGTCGGCGACTGACGACGGTCGGGCGTACGTATTAGACTACAGGTAGAGATGTGGTTGGGAGTAGCATCGCATTGTACGAGGGTTTCGCACCCCAGACTTGTCGCCTAGCCGCCCAGGGTGTCAAGGCTGCGTTGTTGCGAACGGGGGGTGAGACGATAGAGCTCTACGAATTGGTGTCGTTGTGCTGTATCGTTGGGGCAGCAGGTGAGGTTTCCCGCACAGGGAATATCGAGTCTCCGTGCAACTCATGTCCCAGCAATGAGAGGGCGCGCATTGTTGGTCGTAAGCGAGGCAAGCCTTGGCAGCACTGGATCACCGAAGCGGCTACCTAACATCACTCTCCAGCTGCAGTACCTGCAGCTCTTTGAACTCGAACTGGCGGCCGGGAGGACTCGTGGACGTCGAGGCAGACCAGCCCACATCATCATGAGTCGGTAGCGAGGACACTGCATACAGCACTCGGTAGCGAGGATACTGCACACAGCACTGTGAATGAGACTCGCCTGTTGAGCTGGTGAACCTTACGCCAGCCTCAGCGTGCATACACTCAAGGTACTACAAATTTATGATCGGCTCGCTGTGTCACAGCGCGGCGGTCTCACACACAAGTCTACAGTATGTTATCGGCACCGGACAGGGACTGTTTGAGGGTGGCGATTCGCTCTCTCGTTTAGATCTCTTATCGGCGATGCCTGAATCTGTACACAAGATAGTCCTGAGTTGCAGAAAGTTTTCCTAGGTATCCCTCGTATCTGCGTGTCGCTCATGCGTTCCGATCAGACTCAGCCTGGGAGGACCATGCGGTGAGGCGCGGAGATGGGATTGACGCAAGGTTATGCCAGATACTTGTGGCTTCCGTTGAAGCGTCTCTCTGATGAAGATATGTATGTCACTACTACTGACAGTGCACAGCATCCAGGACGTCATATACGCGCTCGAACGTGCATGCAGTGTACCGCGAACTCAGCTTACCTCCGAGGATGGCCTCACGAAGGTCAAAGTAAAGAAGACTTGATAATAACAACCGGTGCTTGGCTGTGAAACAGAGCGACCTCCATCTCGGACGACTCCCAAGTACTATTGTGTCCACTTGACAATGAGTCGGTGCACAACACCTGCAACATATGACAATTGTCAATGCCTCAAAGAAGACTCAGTCGCAGGGACTGATGTTATGATGTTATACTGCCATTCCTAGTGACATCCGTACCTTCAGTGTGGGGTAGGTGTATTTACGTTGTGTGTACGTTGTGTGTATTTGTTGGCTGTGCCTGTGTTGGTTGTGTGTGTGTGCGGCGGGTGTTTATATCGTTGTGTCCTTCAACCCCCGGGGTTGCATTCATGTCACACACCTCCGCCTTCATTGGGGTCGTCGACATGTTTCTTGTCAGTAAAGCAGAATGGTATGTAATCGTGCTAATTCATTGTCAGGTTGGTGACGACGACAGGCTGATGCTCAGCGACCATCATAACAACCCCGACCACTCGATCGCACAGAACAGGATTGCAGAAACAAAACATCAGAGCGAGATGATAGAGAGTGTGTTTCGAGCTCAGAAGGCTCGGCAGAAGAGAAGCAGTGTGACGATGATGAACCAAACAGACGTCTGCAGTCCCAGTCTATCTAAATCACGGCTTTCCGCAAATCGCTCTTCGTCCCGATGAGAATAGAGCGAATGGCCCACATCCTCAGGGGAAAAGCCGTTGAGGTGAGACCTGACAGCAAGTAAAGTTGCGATCGTGTCCGACAATCCAGATGTAGTTCACGTATGCTAAGGAGTAGATGACTGCAGAAGGCAGCCTGCATGCCGTGATCCGCTGTCGCCTGCTTATCGTGAACCACATTGAAGAGCCTACGCAATAACCCAACGCTTCGGAGTTCCTCGCATTTTGCGCTGAATCTCAACAGGATTCCACTCCTCAATGCACACATAGTCCGACACATTTTCGTGGTTCTCCTGGGGTTTGGCGAAGAGACAAGATGTCGTCGTTGCCTGTTTTTATTGCTGAGCCGATGTGCAACGCATGCAAGGCCAGCTATCCATGCAGAAGGCGGTGATGCACAGTATGCATTGGCGTAGCTATGACCCGAGGTCGGCGTTCATCATCCAGATCCCCGCATGTGTTTAGGCCGACATTCCTCGCTTAAAATGCTTGCACGCCGATCTTTCTGATCCAGTTTCTGAACTGACGCATGCGGATCGACCATGATCTGCAGCACAAAGGTCTTTAAGCAGCCACACCGAGTGGGATGAACGCTGCTGCATGGCCGGCTGATCTCGATGAAGAGGCGGCAGAGGGCGACGACGACCGTAACCTCCGCAAGTGCCCCGACTTTTGGCGGTGCCAAGACCCGCCGGGCCCGCCAGACCCTTGAAAAACAAAAGCTTGGCACGTCTGCTTTTCATTGATCACTCGGTCGTTGGCGTTTTTTTTCTGACCTTCTATAAGAGGCGACAGCTGCTGGCTGATGTAGCCCCTTCACTACTCCCAGAGCACGATGACCGACCTCGTATCAGACTTTGACGACCTTCAGCTGCACGACCAGTCGCTGGAACTCTCCACTGAGGCGCTGTCTGCACTGACCGAGTTCCTGTCTGAACAGAAGGAGCAGAATGACGCGTTCTCTGCTCTCGCGAGGGCCGCTCACAAAAGCTACCAGGCATCCGGCGATAGCACCCCTACAACAGCTGTTGGCGAGGACGAGGAGCCGAAGGAGGCTATCATCGATGCTGTCGAGGCAGAAGACGAACGCCTTTCGGCGGTCAAGCTGTCAATGAAGCTGTTCCAGGAAGACTGGCAGCTCAGCCAGTTTTGGTATGACGACGAGACGGCACAGGCGCTGAGCAACGAGCTTCTCAAACAGGCGAACGGAGGCATGATTGTGTGCGTCAGTGCGCCGACGGTCTTCATGCAACTAAAGGTGGTGTCGTTGCAAAGCGCTATCCGCGTGGGAGTAGCCAAACCGCTAACCGTACCCAGACCATGAATGTGTCCAATCCCCTTGTACTGCTGGAGATTGACAGCCGCTTCGCTGTGTTCCCCGAGTTCAAGCTGTACGACTACAACGAGCCCCTTGAGGTCGCTGGCCTGGAGGAGGGAGGTGCGCTGCGTGGCGCTGCTGCCGCGGTGGTGTTGGACCCTCCCTTCCTGAATGAGGCCTGCTTCACCAAAGCGGCCGAAACAGTGCTCGCACTGAGCAACGAGAAGACTAGCATTCTCATCAACACAGGTGAGTCCTCGCGGACACGGAACCAGCTCCCATTGCCGCTGACGCACCTTCGCAGGTTGGACTGTCCGCGCAGTGGTGCAGAAGACCCTGTCCGCTCGCATGACGAAGTTCCGTCCTCGTCACCGCCAGCTCACCAATGCGTTCAGGTGCTACATCAACTACACGAGCTCGGACCCTGCGTTTGACCTCGATGAGGATCCGGAGAATGGCGACAACGACTTTGAGGACTAGGATTCGGCGGAAAGGTCGTCTGCTGAGGACCCTTGTGTCAGTCGATCTTTCCCATCCCGTTGTCAAGTCTTCCTCCCACATCCCATTTCACATAGAGCGCAACGCGCGATAGACTCTAGATTGTGGATGGATAGAATGCCCTTCACTGCGCGGGTCATATATCTGCGTGGCATGTTACGCGTTGCCTTGTCCGACCTCACATCCGGAACTCGCTCACAGCATACAACAGCAGCATGTGTCCGCCAACCTCTATTCGACCGGGATCCTCTAACCACGCGCAAGGCGAGATGTCGACAGCACGCTCACCTCCAGCACCTGCGCTTGCAAGCTTAATCGTACTGCATTATACTTATCAATATAGATTGTTCGCAGTCTCTACTGCAACTCAACCATCCATCGTCGCTCCTAACACCCCTCAGTGCCTGATCCGCCCATGCCTGCGTCGGGGGCTGCCGCCCTTCCGCTGCTTCATCCCCTGGCGCTTCGACAGTTGGACCTGGTTCTGAGCGCAGGTCGTGAGCGTCTCATAATGCTCAGCAGGAGCACAACCATCTTGCAAGCAGGTAGCGATATCCGCGGCGCTCTTGATACCCGAGTTCCACGCGCCTTGCACATACCCGAACATCTCGGCGTTCGTCGCTTCTCCTGAGAAGTGCAACCTTGACACAATGTTGCCCACCGGAAGGCCCAAGTTGTCGTGGTGCTCATCCAGTGCCCCGAGCGGCCAGTTGGAATATGTGCCTCGGTACAGGGGGTCGAGGCTCCATCGAGGGACCATGATGTCGAGCGGCTCTGGGATATCATTCCCATACATCTCCCTCAGGACGCCCATGCACTCCTCCTGGATCTCGCCGTCCGACAACTCCTCGTTACGGCGCGCAACCGTGTCCACTGCAGTGACCATGATGATGTTGTTGGTCGTGTTCGGTGGGAGGAACCCCTTGGCGTTCATGTTCTGCCACGCCATGTAGCGGCCACGCTCATCGGGGTCTGCGTACATGATGAACTCCTCAGAGCCCCAGAACTGCTTCTCGAACAGCAAAAAGATCTTCTGGTACGTCGCCATGGCAAATGTGAAGATGGCCTCTTTCTTCCAGTCTGGCAGGCGAGGCTTGAAGGTCACGTCTTGGTGCTGGAGGACGCCGACGGAGAACGTGGAGACAACATGAGGGGCGGAGAAGGTGCCGCGGTCAGTGGTGACCACGATGTCGCCCTTGTCACCGCCAGTAGCAGCTGCCGACCAGTCGATCGTTCGCACAGTCGTGCTCAGGCGTAGGCGTGGGTCGTCGAGATCCTGGCCGAACAGCTCGCGCGCCTCTTGAACAAAGATGTACTTGTAGCCACTGGTGTCAGCGGTGCTTCGATCGTGGTGACTCACCGCTCGTCGGTCACAAAGTCGTCAACCTCGTCAGCAATCGCAGCATTATCGCCAAAGGCGTTGGCAAAGCTGCTGTCCTCGGGAGGCTGAGCGAGCATGTAGTCTACGTTCCACCACTCGTATGCTTTCTGTAGGGCCGTCATCGGGATCCAGTCCATGATGGACGAGGCTACACGGACTGACACATCGACCATCGAGTTGTTCAGCCGCCACCCTGAGACGCGTCAGATCACGTTTACACTTATACTTGGACATACCAGAGTATCCAGGAGCGTTGTCCAGGAACGCATCGTAGCCGGCAGTAGCCTCCTTCCGCTCCTTGTCGGTGACAAAGCGTCCTCGCTTGCCATCCGCTTCGATGCCCAGGCCATCGAACCATGCTACCGACGAGTAATTCTGGCGCGCAGTTTTCAGCCCCCACTTGTTCGCAAGGTCCCATATTGCTTCCTTGCCCGGTCCTTGGATCCAGTTGCAACCCTTCTCGATAGTGATATCCTTTCCTGTGATGCGGTTCGAGAGTGTCTCCGTGTGGGCTCGACCACCAAGCTCGTCACGTCCCTCGATGAGGATGATGTCGGTCACGTTGTGGTCCTTAACCAGTGAACGTGCCAAGGAGATGCCAGAGATGCCGCCGCCGAGAATGATGACCTCAGCACGTTGAGGGTCATTCTCTGAGGATGACCTCTGGCCCACAGCTGCGGCGAGCGCGGCTGGCCCGAAGGCAAAGAGTAGTGCCTGTGTCAGTAGCATGACGGATGAGTACCCACATTGCAGTCTCAGCGACCCGTATAAGTATGCTCTGACCATTCACAGCAGGTAGTGACCACAATCGCTGGAAGCGGCAGGAATCACATGCCTCCCATAGTGGATGAGCTTTCCGCCTGATTTATTTTCCCGCTATCATCTTAGCCCACATCTGTGACCGGTCTAGGGAAGGCATGCGAACTTTAGCATGCTGCGGGATTCATTCTTCACCTGCGTGCCCACCTTGCCTGTCGCTATAGCAGCCGATTTGTCATGGACTACTCCATCATGCTACTTTGGGTCGAAAGCTGGAGTAGCACCTGAGAATGCAATGTCAATAATGCACAGCACTCAAATTGAGTCGCCGAGATTATCGGTCTCCAACATGGAGGCACAATCCAGATGCCCGGACTCGATGGCGTCGTCTTCGGCAAAGACGCTCGTTGCCGAGCATGGCAACCCGAAGCATGTCATGTGCTCAGGAGTGCATTGTGAGCGAATTGCGGAAGATACTCAGAGCGTGAATGGTAGAGTGAGCCATTGTCAGCGAAGTTGCTTCAGTTGGCGGTTAGAAACTGAGTGTGAGGTGCCAGGTGAGCGATCTCAAATGTCCGACTACAGTAGAGAGCCCGCACAACCTCGGGTATGTCACCGAATACGTCGCAGAAGATAACTGCGGCCATTGAAGAGCATCTTCATGACTAGAGCACGCTGGTAATGGGCGTTACAGACAAAGGAAAGTGGTCTTGCATGTGAGGGAATAGCCAGATCTCGGTTGGGCACAGTTAGAGAGCCACGTCCGACTGCAGTTCCTCGACGATAACATCAACGACATGTACAAATCACACAAAATCCCTCAATTGAAAGAATCAGGATAAGCCAACACGATCGCCTTCACCAGCCTTGCTTACAGAGTCATTACCACCAGCAGCGCACTGAGAAGCACGCTGCTAGTCAAAACCGTGTGAGACGCCGCACCGCTGTCCTTCGTCTCTGTAGGCGTTGGCTCCAGCGAGGTCTTGGTCGCGAGCTGCGACTTATCAACGTCCCTTGCATAAGGCGCCATACCTGTCCATCAGCTCAGCCCTTGTCCTCATACGTACGCCCAAAGTCCTGTCCACACTTCTCTTGGACCCTATGCATCATAGTCAGGTTCGCATTCGTCTCGTGGAGGAAAACCGTCAAGCTGAGGAGTTTGTTCACGCAAGGGTTACACAGGTCGTGCTGCTCGATGGCGTCTGCAATGATGCTTTGCATCTCGTCCTCTGCGCGGAAGGCTCGACCCATATTGTTCCAGTCGAGGGTGATGTTGGTGACCTTTTCGAACGTTCTGGCCGCCCAGGGAACGCACAGCTCATTGGTCCTGCCTGTCAGTGACAGCAGGAAATGCAACACTCACTGGGTGTCTCTGGAGCAGAAAGCGGGGTTGACATACTCGTACCAGTTGACGCTCAGGTAGGTGAAGCTAGGTAGGCTGCCTGCATCTTTGAGCTCTTCGGTGCATGCTTCCTCCCATAGGGAAGCAGTCTCTTCAAGAATGGTAGAGTTGCAGAGTGGCGTGTTTGGTGCACAGAGGGCCTCGATGTAATCTTCGATTCCGGCCACCATGGATCCCTTTAGTCCTGCCAACACCATGCTCATGCATTCTGGCGCACGGAGACATTTGTTGATATGGCCTAATGACAATGGTTTGATTGATTCGTGACAAGCGCTGATCCATGAGCACAGAGAATCATGAGAAGTAGGACTCACTCTGACATCCCGGGCACACGGAAACCATACTGCCCATCGAGTTCGAGTGCGAATGCGAGAGCGGCTAGGCTTGTCAGTGCTACAAGCTTGTCAATGTACATGTCGAAAGTGTAAAGATGGTCTGGGCTGCAAGGGAGACCAAGTGCATATATATCTCGCCAGCAGTGGTGTTCTCTTCGGCACTTCTGTCACCGAACGTTCACTTGGCAGGTAGATGTCAATGCTCGACGCTTGGCTTGGCATTTGTCAGCTACACCCTCGCCCATAAGTCATCATGGAGTTGTTACGAAGGCTGATGCCATAATCTGATGGGCGTCTTGAGGTGGCACATATGTGTAAGAGCACAGATGTCGCGGCGTCAAAGGCTCGGAGATGCCTGACGGTCTTTCGAATAATGATCGCTACCTAGCCGAATGGCTCTTATTAGCGCCGCTGCACGGACTCAGCAACAGGACGTTACACAAATCCATCAATACGCCTGAGCATAAACTGCTTATGTCAGGGTGGACAGTCAGGATTGTCATGTCTGCTCTGGGCACTGTCAGAACGGGCACTGTTCGGATCAGATATTAGTAGGCGGAGCTGCTGTCAGCAAGTGATCGGGCGTGGCGCCGACTCACACAGATTCATCGCCTGCCGTCGCGTCTGTTGTCGACTTCAATATGTCACGCGTCCTCCTTGGCATAAACCATGGGCCAGTGGTGTGTGCTCCTGTTACACCGATCTTTCGACCAAGTAGTCCAGCGACTCTAGATCCGAATAGAGGTAAAGCTAAGATGGCTAAATACTGTACATTAAGTACGTAGTGAGATGTTACCTCGTAATCGGTTAACCCCATAAGCATCTACTGTAGCTCTTATGATTATAAACCACGGTGAGTATTCATAACCAGTTCTATTCTGATTGTCCCCTGCAAGATTACAGACAAGATTAACAGATGATATGCTTAAACTCCGCCAACAAGGTGGTCTGTCTATCCATCGTCTAACGGTGTGGTACGTCAGGGGAATCCGCTACCAAGCGCTCGGACCCACTCCCATCGGTTAACTGCACCACAGGCAGGCAGTATACCTTCAGACACGCCTGAGCTGGACTCTCTGCCATGTCCCGATGGGCATGATGTATTGCAGCACGGACGTGTATGGCAATGACTGAGAGGGTGGAGCAGAGGCTAGCGATTTGCACCAACGCTTGTCAAACTTCACACGAGGTGCGGACTGGCAAGCAGGTCGCCCACCCTCAGCCTTAGCGAACGGTATGCAGCAGTTCACCTGGGATCGCAGTTTGCAATACATTACAAATAGTATGTAGGACAGGCAGAGGTGGCATTCATTCGGTCGCTTGAGTTGCCAGTAGCGTCAAGCTGACCGGATATAATGTGGAGTCAGCTCAATCCCTGCCACTGCACGGAGCTGCACGCTACGACCACGCACCACAATACAGTACAACAACGCCCCCTGACTACAACAGAATCAGACCTCGCTGTGTGCTGTCAGCGCATGCTCAGAACGCTATGAACATGATGTTGAAGTGACAAATACACGCTGAGGAAGTGTATAATCTCATCGCAGTTGCGCGAGTATGACCATATCACCGTACGCCTCGCTTCTTTTCAAAGCACAGAGCAGACTGTGGTGAGGGTAAAGTGCGCTATCATCAGCAAAGAGTTAGCGCGTAGACGATGACCGTGAGCTGCGAGGTAAGCAAAATCCGATAAATGAACCCGCACAACCTCGGGTATGCACCGGAACGCACAAAATAGCTCTTGTTGTGCGGCCGTTGAAGAGCAGCTTCACGAGCAGAGCACGCAGGATGTTGGCATTACAGACGGTGAGATGTTGACTTGCATGCGAGAAAGAGGCGATATGTCGGTTGAGCACCGGTTTGAGCAACGTCCGACAGCAGATTTCATTCGAGGTATCAACAATATGTACACATCGCACAAAGTAATCTTCTCCAAATAGAGCACCATGAAAGTTCATCACGATCGCGATCACCAAGCACCCTATGACTCATAAGATCGTTGCTAGTAGCGCACTGAGAAGCACATTGACCGCGACAACCTGGAGTGACGACGCGCCGCTGTCTTTTGTTTCAGTGGGGGTGGTGGGCTCCGGCACCGTCTTAGTCGCGAACTGTGACGTATCAAGATCCCTTTTGAACGGCGCCATATCTATCAGTCAGCTCATTCTCTCTCGCAAACGCACGCCCGAAGTCCTCTCCACATTTTTTTTGCACCCTGTGCATGAGAGTCAAGTTTGCATTCGCCTCGTCGATGAAAACAGCCGTGCTGAGATATTTGTTGATGCAAGTGGTGCACAGGTCGCCCTGCTCGACGACATCTGCCATCATATTCTGCATCTCTTCCTCTCCGCGGAAGACCCTCGCCAGGTTGTTCCAATCCAGAGTGATATTGGTAGCTTCCTCGAATGTCCGGATGACTTCGGCAATACAAAACTCGTTTGTCCTGGTGTCAGACGTAGCAACCGGGAAGTACTATACTCACGTAACATTCCGAGAACAGAGAGCGGGGATGGTGTAGTTGTAGTGGTGAATGTTGAGGAACGTGATGCTTGGGAAGCTGCCCGCATCTTTGAGCTCCTCGGTGCATGCTTCTTGCCAAATGGCAGAGGTGTGTTCCAAAACAGTCGAGTTGCAGGGTGGTGTTGTTGGTGCACAGAGGGCCTCGGCATATGATGTAAAGCCAGCCAGCATGGATGCCGTATCTCCACCCAACACACTCAACATCATACTCATCCCTTGTGGAGTACGGAGACACTTGTTAATATCACCCAGAGACAATGGTTTGAGACCCTTGTGACATTCGCTACTGCGTTAGCGCAGGAAACGTGAACGTGGGCATCGGAACTCACTCTGATAGACCGGGCACGCGAAAACCATGTAGTCCTTCGAACTCGAGGGCGGTTGCGACGGCGGCTAGTCCTGCCAGTGCTGCGAGTTTGAGGAGGCGCATGTTCATGATGTACAGATAGTTTGAGCTGAAGCGAGAGCGAATCTTTATGTATTATTTTCAGTCGCGCTATCCTGTCCGTCTGTCCTCGTAACGACCTTATCTTGGCAGCACGAAGTCGGTTGCTTGACGCTCGGACTCATGTTTGCTCAGCTACAACCCCATCGACGAGCAGCATGTGGTCACCACCCTAAGCAGGTGCCATGATCTGATAGGGAAGCACAGGTGGCGAGATGTCAGCCTTGGAACAAACAAGGTCAGTCAGTACCTGGGTGATGGTTGGTCGTGCCGTACCGTGCTGCTCTGCAAAAGCTCTTAACAGTTTACGCTGGTACGCATCTACACACACTCACGACTCGATAGTCAGCCTTTGCACAACCTCACCATCAGTCTGTGCACAGACTTCATAACCA
The DNA here is from genome assembly GCA_002335625.1 of Cutaneotrichosporon cyanovorans. Lineage (NCBI taxonomy): Eukaryota > Fungi > Basidiomycota > Tremellomycetes > Trichosporonales > Trichosporonaceae > Cutaneotrichosporon > Cutaneotrichosporon cyanovorans. Next base: position 18,357 of record BEDZ01000022.1, on the reverse strand, counting down.
GTGGAGTGTCCAAATCGGCAGTCAGTGTGGTCAATGTGCTCTGGACACATCAGGTCAGCACTGTGGTCACACACGGTCGCAACAGTAGAAGAGTCGAGTGAGTCGCAAACAGCCATTGCAGAGCACACCGTAAGACCGAGTGAGCGTTATTCACTCACCATCGTCACTACATCACGCTGCGCGCTGCGACGATGGCCGCCATCGCGTTTACAGCACATATCAGACTCGATGTGTGCTTCCAGAGATCATCGCAAAGCGTTGAAGTGATGAAGTGGACGTTGCGGAAACCCATGTTCGCTACTCATAGTCGCGAGCATCACCAGTTTCGCATCGGGCTGCTGGGCCATCGGCCCTCTGTCTCTTGAGTTCATCCTAGACACACCAGCTCTACCACACGAACTGCACATGCATAGCAAAGCACATGCATAGCAAGTCTCCAGCGGAAGCAATGTGCACCAAGTTATTAAGCCTTACATGCCTAGTTCCTAAACAAGCAGCCATAGATATACATAGCGCCGATCGAATTATGCCTCTGACGTCACATGTCTCCTAGGCACGGTGACCTTCCTCGGCGCGTTAGGAGAGCACGACGCGAAAGTAGAGGGAAGTAGAGTAGCGAAAAAAGACAAAATACCTTTGCCATGATTCTGTAAACAAAGGGGGGCGGGGTGCACGGCATTCAAGGCAAGACACGCCCCGGTATTCTCGTCGCAGAAGCCAAGCGCAGGCCGAGCACAGGTGCATAGGCTAGGCTATGGGAGCGGAGAGCGGAGTGCTCATATACCCCTTGCATTGTCCTGGATGGACAGAGGGAGGAGCGGAGGGGCGGAGAGGGGCAGAGGGTGTGAGGGGCGGAGATGTGATGCAAACGCTGGAGGCGTAAGATGTTGAGGCGATCACTTTGACCAGTTTGTAATCTCTGAACTCGCATTCAAATCACCACTCCATCATCAATCAACACCTCGCAACCACCTCGCCATGAGCGCGCAGCAGTTCTACCAGTCTGCGCCGCCCAGCGCGCCGCCGCAGGCTTATCAGCCGGACTATCAGCAGCAGCATCAGCAGCAGCCGCAGCAGTATCCGTTCACTCAGCCAGGCAACGGAGTACACGGCGAAGGCGGTGATTGGAGCATGAAGCAGTCACAGCCGTACGCGAACCAGTCATATCCTCCTCCTGCTGGGCAGCCTGATGTCGAGTATGCCAGTAACGAGAAGTACGGCGACACGGCACCGTTCTCCCAGGCGACGGAGGCTACGGGCGCGCGTTTCCGGCCCAAGTCGCGTCTAAATGACCCGATCTTTCTTGTCCTGTTCATTGCTGCGGTTGCGGGATGGGCGGCTGTCTCTGGTATTGCGTTGAAGTCGTTTGCGAAGCTCGATGGGTTGGGTGGTGGGTTTGGTAACAGCACGCAAGGGGGTACGGGCAGCAGGATAACGCTCAACAGGTGGGTAAGGCGCGGTGTAGCACGAGGCATGCTGGGCGCGCGGCGCTGACAGCAGTCACACTGCGTACCTGCTGCTCACTGTCTGTGCTATGGCTCTTGTTATTGCTATCTGTTGGCTTGGGGTGAGTGCTACATAGCCGTCACAGGAGTCGCAGCTGACTGGTGTGTAGCTCGTCCGCGCGTTCACCAAAGTCATCATGGAGATCACCCTCGCCCTGACAGTGATACTCAATATCGGTATCTGTATCTGTGAGTCAAGGTTACGCAGCCACGCTGACATGCCCAGACTACTTCATCATCAAGTGTACGTGCATAGCCCTTCGTGAATGTGTCCCTGACCCCAGACTGGTCCGGCGCGATCATCTTCCTGATCATCGCGGTCATCTCGGTCATCTGCTACTGGTCGATGCGGAAGCGCATCCCCCTGGCCAAGCTGCTGCTCCAGACCACGATCGACATCACGAAGCACCACCCATCGGTGTACTTTGTGGTGTTCCTCGGTCTTATCGTGCAGACTGCCCTGAGCATCTGGTACTCGTTCACCGTGATTGCCATCTATGTCAAGTGGACCCCCGGGAGCGAGTGTAAGTGGAGCGAAGCTACACAACATGTTCTTGGAGACGCTGACATCCTAGCCTGCGCAACAACTTCGTGCTCGGGCTCCAAGGTCGCCGGTCTGATCGTGTACGCCACGTTCGCATTTTACTGGACCACGCAGGTTGTTGCCAATGTCGTCCTCTGCACGCTCGCCGGAGGTGTCTTTGGAGGTAAGTTGTGGCATACAGGACCCGTTGACACACAGGGTGGTACTACTACGGCCCGCGGATGAACGACGGCAGTGGACTCCCCAAGAACGCGACCGGAAAGGCGTTCGGACGCGCCTCGACGCTGTCCCTCGGCTCAATCTCATTCGGGTCTCTGATCGTTACGCTGCTTGAGCTGCTGCAGACGTTCTTCCAGGCTTTGCAGAACTACGAGTCGGGCCAGGGTGACAGTGAGTTGGGATGAAGGTTGGCGTACTGACATGCAGCTGTTGGAGCGATTTTGGCGTGCTGTGTGAGTAATGGTCATGGCTTGCACGGAGATCTTGGGCTTGCAAGGGGTTTTGGACCAGGCAGCGAATCTTGACCATGCAGCGAGTCCTGGACATCAGACGGGTAACTGGGCCATGCAGCAGGTATAGACCTAGCAGCGGGTCTCTAACTATGCAGCAAGAGCTTCAAACAGACGTCTTTGAGCGTTGCCGTGGATGGAAATGAGCTCACACACAGGCCGCCTGCTGCATCGGGTGCCTCCGCTGGATGGTCGAGTATTTCAACAAATGTGAGCACAGTCGATGTTAAGATTGCTGACAACAGATGCCTAGTGAGGATGCTTCCTGTGGCTTGACTGACATGTAGCATCGAGATCGCACTCTACGGCAAGGCCTACATCCCCGCCGCCAAGGACACCTGGAGGCTGATGAAGGACCGCGGTGAGTGTTGATGCGTGGCGGCTGGGTCGCGACTCGCTCGCGATTGGGCCGCGTCTGAATTGCAACTACCTGCGTCTGGGCTCAGCTCCGTCTGAGTTGCAGCTACGATGCGGCTGGGCTGTGACTCGGCATCACATGGGCGGCGACTTGGGTGCAACTGGCTTCGTTGGGTCGCGCTGGACTGCGAGAGACTGCGAGCTGACCACCAGGCATCGACGCTCTTGTCAACGACAGTCTCGTCGGCACAGGTAAGCGAGCCCTAGGCGACCATCTCACTCACCACAGTAATCCTTTGGGGCTCGTACATCAATGGCTTCCTCTGTGGCCTCTACGGGTTCCTCTACCTGAAGTGTGAGTCACTCTATCATGGTCAAGCTCATTCCAGTCACGAAACCGGCATACAACATGCAAGGGCAGTACACGGCGTATGTCCTCCCCCAAGATCCAGCTCACCCCAGTCCCGTTGTGCTCTTCTCCTTCCTCATCGGCATCAACCTCTCGTTTACGATGGGTCGTGTGCTGGATGCGGGTGTGTCCACTATCTTTGTCGGTCTCGGCGAGGATCCCTGGTGAGTACCGATTTTCTTTAAAGACCATCCTAGTGCTTCGAGTGTAATTGCTGACATCAGGGTGCTCCAGCAGCGCGCTCCGGCGCTCTTCGAGCTCATCCGCCAGAGGTACCCCCGCGTCGTTCAGGGTGTGCCCGGCCGCGCTGACTAGGCGTCGTGACTTGTGGTACACGCGGTGCAAGCGTCCGTAAACTTGTGCCCCGCACCAAGCTGGGGCGGACCTGTGCAAGCTTCCATAGACCTACTTCCCCACACCTAGCTGGGATGATAATGCGATACACGTTTATCTGTGAATTTTTGAGCTCAACTTCACTGGTGCTGAGGCAGACTCTCGACCTGCTAGTCGAACAGGAGCTGTCATCACATGTGCAACAACGATATGAGAAGCGGTTGCACAAGTTCCCTGATCCATCTGCGACTTTCCGCTGCAGCATGAAGGATCGACATCAGACATACGAAACTGAGATGTCAAGATCAGCTAACGTGAGACAATTTCAGCTTGTCGGCCCGCGGCGTCCTTCGACTCGTCCGACACCATCGGACTTGCGCACCTCGTTTGCGTCTTATCGTCCGCGTTTCTTATCGATAAGATGCACATTTCATCCTGACATCATCTGAGCTGACTTCTCTCAGCTTGACAGACTATCGACTCTGCTGATGAGCTTCAGCTGCGGCATCGCAGCTGGGATAGTGTCTCAAAATAGAGTGTTCATGCAGTAAGGAAGCTTGTTCATGACAAGCATCTCATGGTGTCTCTATAGGTCTCTTTGACTGGTTTGATCATCTCGACTGGTCACCCACGCAGAGCAGCCTGCGGCGCCGAGGATATGCCTTCGAACTAGAGATTACTGCTGCGATGGCACCTAGTGTGGCCATACCCAAGACAACAGGAAATGCACCAGTCGTCTGCTCGTTTTCAGAATTTCCAACGATCGCACGACCACTACGCGCTACGACCCTCCCTGGTGACCTCGGAAGATTCTCATCTGCCCTCCTTACCAATTCTGTGCCAGGGGATGCCCAGACGGCCATACAACGCTCTAAGGCCTTGAAGGGTCGGCATCCGCATACTACATGGTAGCACGGAAGTAGTGGAAGCGTGCAATCAGGACCCACTGCCTGCGTAGATAACAGATCCCTGCCATGCGAGAATGCGGGCTTGCCATGATGACCTTGCTTGCACGCGACGGCCTGATCTAGAACTCTAATGCAGAATTCTTGAAAGTTGAACCAGCTTATTCTCGATGAATACTGCATATGATGCTTTGATTAATGAACACCGTGAATCAAACATCCGGGCTATCCCGAGACCAGAGCCCCGCATCCAGCTCTGCGCCACTCAAACTTTTTCAGCATGGCCACCTGGCGCGCAATTCGACGAATGGAGCTAGTGCATCCGCAAATCTACAGATTGATCTGCTCGTTCACTTCATCCTTTTGCTGAACGTCCATCATCACTACCACTTGGTAAACCCCACCTCCCCAACGTGGGCCACTCAACATGGGCAGGATAGAAAGCCTCAACCTCAAGGTGGCCAAGTCGCCTGTCGGGCGCTACTTCCGCCTGGAGAACAGTAACCATGTGAGCTGAGCCGGGGGTGTCGTGAAAGTGTACACGCACCTCACTTCGCCAGGTCGCCCCACCCCGCCCATGCTGATAGCAACAGCCCAGGCAGCGCAAGGGGACGCGTTTCACGACCGAGATCCGTGCTGGATTGGCGACGTTTTTCGCCATGGCTTACATCATTTCGGTCAACTCGACGATCGTGTCGCAGAGTGGTGGGCCGTGTGTGTGTCCCGAGGAGAACAAGGCCGATCTGTGTGCGTCCTACACGCCCTACCTCCAGTGTGTGCAGGAGGTGAAGCGCGACATGGCAACAGCGACGGCTGCAATCTCTGCGCTGTCGACGTTCTGCATGGGTTTGTTCGCCAACCTCCCCATCGGTCTCGCGCCAGGTATGGGCCTCAACGCGTACTTCTCGTACACTGTTGTTGGGTTCCATGGATCAGGTCTTGTTCCATACTCGGTGGCTTTGACTGCCGTTTTCGTCGAGGGATTCGTGTTCGTTGGCCTGACTCTGCTGGGTATTCGCCAGTGGCTGGCTCGTGCTATCCCGGCGTCCATCAAGCTCGCAACGGCCGTCGGTATTGGCCTGTACCTGACCATTATCGGTCTCGGGTACAGCGCTGGTATTGGTCTTATCACTGGTGCGACTGCTACTCCTCTGGAGCTGGCCGGATGTCACCCAGATCTCAAGGACAGCGTGACTGGGCTGTGTCCCAGCTACGACAAGATGAGAAACCCGACCATGGTGAGTGCATCTGCTTCAGATATTGTAGGACTTTCATTGACAACCAGTGGATCGGCATCTTCTGCGGTGGTGTTTTCACTGTCATGCTCATGCTGTTCCGTGTCAAGGGTGCTGTTATCATTGGCATCGCTCTGGTTAGCATCATCTCATGGCCACGCTCTACGCCGGTCACCTACTTTCCCCACACACCGCTTGGCGACGACTCGTTCAACTTCTTCAAGCAGGTTGTGACGTTCAACCCGTTGAAGCACACGCTCAACCGTCTCAACTTCAACATCTCAGGTTACGGAGGGAAGTTTGGTCTGGCTTTCATCTCCTTCCTCTATGTCGGTGAGTCAGACACGTCATGCCTTGTCTACATGAAGCGCGCTGACACCCAGACATTCTCGATGCCACAGGAACGATGTACGCCATGGCCCGCTTCGGTGGCTTCATGAACCCGCGTACGCAGGACTTCGAGAACAGCTCTATCGCCTACTGCATTGACGCTCTCGGCATCTCCATCGGCTCTCTCTTTGGCTGCCCACCCATCACGGCCTTTGTCGAGTCCGGTGCTGGTATCCTCGAGGGCGGACGCACTGGCCTCACCTCGATGACGACCGGCTTCTGCTTCTTCATCGCAGTGTTCTTCGCCCCGATCTTCGCCTCTATCCCACCTTGGGCGACTGGATGCACCCTCGTCATTGTCGGTGCTCAGATGGCGGCAGATGCCCGCAACATCAACTGGAAGTATATGGGCGACGCCATCCCTGCCTTCCTTACACTGGCAGTCATGCCCTTCACCTACTCCATCGCCTACGGCCTGATCGCTGGTATCATGTCGTACATCATCATCAATGTGCTCGTCTGGGTGATCGAGAAGGCATCTAGGGGCAAGATCACGGCCATGAACAAGGCCGACAAGGAGCCGTGGACGTACAAGATCGAAGGCGGCTTCTTCCCGCCATGGCTCAACCGCTTGTCCAAGGGCGACAAGCGTTTCTGGAAGCGGGACGAGGACGAGGAGTACGACTTTAGCTCGGACGATCACTCGCTCGAGCTACCGGTGGCAGCCGTCGAGGACCGGAAAGCGGACGAGGTGTAAAACTGTAGACTTAGATATATTGTAGGGCATGGCCAGTATCTCATGATATGAACGTGGGATGGCAGGGTGTGTCGCATTTGCTCAGCATGTTGCTTGCTATCATCGTGTTGCCCATCTCTAATCGGCCAACTTATGCCATCAGCAACCGCCAGGCTCCGCTCTAGCGCCGGCGACTAATGGCCGAGTACCCGGCATCCACTCCTCCGGTTGTCGATCCCGAGCCGATGATATGGCAGTCTAGAAATGCTTACACATGCTCGCGCACCTCCTCTTGAGCTCATACAGTCGCTCAGCTGTTGACGATAGCTGGGGACACATCGACTGAAGCGCATGTTGGCCATGGTGCGGAGTTCGAGCCGCGCAGCAGCTCGCCTGTCGGCGGTCCACCGTCATGTCTCGTTCAGCACTAGCACGTCCAGCCCACCATCGGCTAGCACGCAGCCTGCGCCCGAGATCATCGTGGAGGAGCGAGGTGGTGCTCGACTCTATACCTTGAATCGGCCGAAGGCACTGAACGCACTCAGTGGACCGATGTTCGACGAACTGAGTGTGAGGGCTGACGTGAGTTACCGAGCAAGCCCATCTAGATCTGAAGTCCTAGACTGACCCGTAGCAATGGCGAGAGGACGACAATGTCAAAGTAGTCATAGGTCAGGGAGAGGGACGTGCATTCTCAGCCGGAGGCGACATCAAGGGTGAGTCTTGCTGCGCGTTGGTTCGATCTGACAAGCACAGCTGTAGTTGACGCCGCACGGAAGGGCGACTCACCGCGAGCTCTGGGGTTCATGGCAAACTCATACAGGATGAACTGGAAGATGGTGCAGCTCGGCAAGCCTTATGTGGTTGCCATAGATGGCATCGTTAGTGAGTCGTCAGGAGGTAGGATGCAGCAAGCTGACAGCGCAGTGGGAGGAGGAGCTGGCGTGTCCCTTCCGGCCGACATACGCATCGCGACGAGGCGGACACACTTCGCCATGCCTGAGCAGCGTATAGGTTTCTCCCCTGATGCAGGGGCTTCGTATTACCTGACGCAGTTGGACGGGTACATCGGGACATGGCTAGCAGTGACTGGGGCGGACGTGTATGGACGAGCTGCGTACGAGCTGGGCATTGCAACGCACTACGTGGATGAGGCGTCCGTGCCGGAGATCATATCTCGCATCGCCGAACTGTCAAATCCGACCACCGATGCGATATCAGCGCTGGTGACAGAGTATCACATCGAAGGAAACGATCAGCCAAGCTCCAAGGCTAACCCGGACGGGCGATCCGTGATCACGGGAGAGATCCGCAAATCTCTCGACAAAGCGTTCTCCCTGCCCTCCCTACCTGCTATCTACCGTTACCTGCAAAGCGCAGAGTCGGACTCGAGTCTGTCGCCCGAGGTCAGGGCGTGGGTGGCAGAACAACGAGCCGTCATGAATACCCGAGGTCCTACCGGTATGGCCGTTGTGGTCGAGCATTACCGACTGGCAGCAGAAGCCAAGCGGTACGCCATGTCGATCGAGTACGATTTGCTCCTCGGTGCGGGTTTCGCAGGAGCGAAGCGATCGAGCGAGGATCTGATCGTCGGAGCCGTTCATGTGCTCTTCGACAAGCAGAAGACGCCAATACCCTTCGATCCCTCTATACTTCAGCTCGATAGCCCCCGCCTAACTCCCGAGACTATCCGGGCGAACTTCCTGACGCGTGCTAACCTCCCGGAAGCGCTGGAACCCGATCTTCAGCCGCCTCCCAAGGAGACAAGGGGCCCAGACGCGCACTGGGGCCAGTTCCGTAGGTATGGCCTGCCCTCTGAGGCTCGGGTCAGTGCTGCTGCTGGCGATGAACCGATCGCAGAGAGTGACCTGATACAACGCGTCCTGGGAAAAGAGGCGGATGCCCGGCGACACGAGTTCGTACGTGAAGTGAAACGCATCGCTACGGAGCACATGGCCGAGGATGGCGGCCTGTTGACGTGGAAGTCATCGTCGTAAATGGATACATACACTCTATAGACACATACACAACATACACATATCATGGTCGTCTGCATTCATATGCGATAGCCAGGTGTCATCTTATGGGCTGCCTGTTTTGTTTCTTGAGAACATGCGCTTGAACATCCCTGGTTTCTTCTGCTTGTCGTTGGTATTCTCTTGTCCCGGAGCCTCTTTGGTATTCATACGACCGGTACTTTCCTGCTCTGAGCCATGGGTATCGAGTTGGGTCGTGTTCTGATTCATGACGTTCTGCGCAACCGACACTGCCTCCGTTCCCGATCCTTCTGTGGGCGGCTTCTCCGGGAACAGATCCATGACCTTTCCTGGTCCTGTCAACGTCTCGAAGACAGTCTTAGTCGTAGGGAACCTAGTGCCTCCGCTAGCCTTAATGGCATCGAGTAGAAGAAGCGCATATGTCTGGCAATTATTCGAGATGAGGTGGTAGGCTGGTTGCTTCGCCCTCAGATTCGCAATCACAGCCTCGCCTGGATATCAGCCTAGCATGGCCACTTCACTCACCAGTGCGCCTGATCGCGTCGTCATTGAAGCGCGTTATGCCAACCTCGAAAGTGTGCCATTCCTCAGGCTTGAGTATCCCATTGGTGTAAATGACGTGGAAGTTCTCGTCCTGGCATGTCAGTCACAACTTTGAGCATCTCAGACTCACCATCCACAGCTGGTGCACATAATCTCCCACGATGATGGCCCAATGTTGTGTCGGATCAGGATAAGAGTTGATGCGCTCCGTGATCATCTTCCCCAGCCCCGTCTTTTCTGCAAACCACTTTCCTGCGAACCCTCCCACCGGATGCCATCCTACCAGCACCGTCCGCGGCTTGCAGTTGGTTTTCGGTTTGCTCAATGGGACAACATTGGGAGTCTCACCAAGCCCGATGGACCTCTTGAGCGCTAGCTCTCCCTGTGTTAGTCCCTGCTTTCTGCAGAGTCAGCTAGCGGCGGTCAATGAACGCACAGGTACCGTGCCGCAATGTCACGCTTTCGCTCCTCCGGAGCCTCAGCAACAGGTGCTTTAGGCCGGCTGAGAGGTTTACTCATAGTGATGGGGTGCAATCAACAATGCGGGCGCGCTGGCAGTTGAATGACTTTGGAACCAAATACACGTTGCGTTGTGTGTCACCCTTTTGCTTCCGGTTGATCATGTGTTTCATCGCCTTTTGTGTCAAGCTGGACATCATCCGGCCTAAGCATCAGCATTAGTCGACTTGGACACGCTGTTGAGCGAGAGTTTTTCATTTGCCATTGGCACTGCGTTGGACAAAGATGAAAGCCGCTGCGCGGAGCGTTCGAAGACAAGAGTTTGCTAAGAGTTTCCTTATGGTGTGCTGACCTCCGTCAAAGGTGATTCTGGGGTCCAATAATGTTCCTCGATCGAAAGAAGGAGCTGCTGAGGCTAATACATATGCGCAACTCTTATCAGATTCAAAGGAGTAACAAGTCCTTGCCCTCAATGCACTCAAAGTCACTGATGAACGAATGAAGTATCGATACAATGGTTTTAGTGCAGGATGCTGGAGAGCCAATCCTATCTATATGATCAATTCAGTGTGATCAGTGAAGTCTGCGACGGAGTAATGGAAGTGTAGCACTGCAGGGTCTCGATTGGCCATAAATCTTTCTGTATATCTGTATTGAACTACGCCTGCTAGGGACTCGCTTGGTTATCTTGTATCATGAGCTTGCCCTACTCGTTTCGCGAACCGAGGGCCAGTTGGGTGAGGGTTCATAATTGAACGAATAACTCTGTTGCAATTCAACGCACTCTTATCAATTCACACATGTCTGCGACTCCAGACACGTAGTCCACCCCTTCTCATCGATCTCATCAACATACTCCCCTGCTTTCGATCACTCATGTTCTCACAGGATGCGTTGATGGACTCCATACGTACAGACTCATCACGACCCCCTAACGAGTGCACAGACCTCCCCTGCCCAACGAATTCTCAGATGATCGCGGAGCAAATGGAGCAACTGCAAAACGTCCTTGTATCCCGACGGGCATTTGCGAGACATTGCCCCTTGGTACTACTCTCCGTGATTCGTGACCGTCACTCATGTCGTATGTCGTAAGCTATGCAGACATTAGTAGTCAGCAAGTGCTAACGTCGTCATGGTGGATGCACCCTTTGTGACTTGGACATTATCCCGATGCGGGGTTCAATTGGAACCACCTAACGGTACGTACGCTGGAGAAACCCTACACCCCCTTACATACTCCTCATCCGCTCAACTTTGCCCTTCAGCTGACATGGCGACAGGCGGACAGTGCTATCGTGTGCGGAGGAATGTGGACTGCCCTGACTGGCAAGCCTCATTGCTCACAGTCTGCTGTCTAGCTTGTTTCCAGTAACGATCCGATCAGGGCCACCTGACGTTGGTACCACCCCACACTTACGCTCTGCATCAACAGTTCTCGCTCTCTTGCCTGCACGCAGATAAAGGCAAGGAAATGAGGTTCATCCTAAACTTAGATCCGAGCTGAAGGGCGGTCACACAGACTTGCCAGGCTTACTCATACAACCGAGTCGGAGCATGATCTATGTACGCGTTCAGTCTTCGCTTGGTCGCAGCCGCAGGAATCGGGCCGTAATTAGCTGCTGGCCCCTCAGCCGCCTTTTTGGCTCCTCCTCCATCCGCCTGGCATCGAGTGCCGTACGATCACCTGCTCTCTTCTTTCTTATATGGTGCAGGTGGCTGACAGACTCGACTTTATCCCCATGTTGACTGACACGAGACTCACCAGTCAATAGAATTGGGTGACTCACCTGTACTTGTGGCGGGACCTCTCTCTCGACTTCAACCAAGCAACTACACTCCGCAGAGTGGTCGAGTCGCGCTGGGCAAACAACCTTCCTGCCTGCGTGAAGTATCGACATGTCGTCCGCGTCGCCACCCCACACACAACACCGCCCCGACCACGGTACCCAGCATGTCAAGCCAGGCTCGACGTCAAGCGAAGCTAGTGCCTCCAAGCCGATCAAGAGGCACCTGAGCGGTCATGCGAATGGTGATGGACACGTGCACGACCATCACTGCACCATACCTATTGACGGCGGGTCTTCGGACTGGGAGGACACCGACGATGAAGGGGACCGGACAACATCATCGTCGAGCCCCGATGACGACCAATCTAGTCGAGGTCCTCGTTGGACATGGGAGGTCCCGACGAGGAAGCAAATACGAAAGGCAGCAGAGCTCAAACTCTACGACGAGTGGGGCACCGCTATCACTTTCGGTGATCTGCTCCCCGTCGCAAAGCGAGCAGATATGGAAGAATGCCGAGCAAAGGGCCAGCAGCCCTCCGCACAGCGCCTGGTTGTCTTCTTCATTGGGCACTGGTGGTGTGGGCTGTGCCATGACTACGCACTCATGTCCATTGCCCGGTTATCACAGGCGGCACTGATCCGTGAAGGAGTGCGCGTAGCCCTTATATCTAGCGGTACATGGAAGGCCATCGCTAAGTATCGCGAGACCATGCGTATCCCCTTTCCTGTGTATGTGGACAGGGGCACCCGCCTATACACCACACTGGGCATGCGGTCGTCGTTCCCCAACCCAGTGAAGGAGTCAATGGTCAAGAATCGTCCCAGTTACCATCGTCACTCCTTCACGCGGCAGATGGTGACGGGTATTGCTGTAAGTATTGTGATATTTCGCCGTCGCAACGGAACTGACATGCAGAGGGGCATGCGGATCACCGGCCTCAAGACCCCGGGCAACATGCTGCAGCTTGGCGGCGAGTTCGTCTTCACTCCTGGATACAAATGCGAGTTCGCTCATCGCATGCAAGCTCGCTTCGGTACGATCAATTAATTGTTGTGGCACTGACAGTAGATCATTGTGAGGCGCCGGACGTGTTACAGGCCGTGGGCATCGATGGCCAGCTGCCACGACCCTTGCAACGCCTTCCGGAGTCGGAGTTTCAATTGCAGAGCATCAGTAGTGTTGGTTCAAGCACTGTCATTGCGGAAGCTGTCAAGAGTGAGCTCGGCGCTGTCGACCGGAAGCCTTTGCAATCACTCGGTTTGGATCAGGAGATGCGAGAAGCTGAGAAGCTTGAGTCAGGTAGGCCAGCACATGTTTCGAGGTAGAGGCCCTTGGCGGGGTGGTATAACGGACGGGGACTGGTAGCGGCGTGTAACATGATCTAATCAATGCAGTTGTCTCCAATGTGCAATATGTTGATGAAGTCCGAGCATGGCCAGGTCAATGACCAACAGCAGACAAGCGACTTTTCCCCGTGCGCCCAAGCCGTGCTGTTCTAAAGCTTACTGGCTACCCACTGTGGCTCCCGTTTCTCAGCGAACGCTCGCAGCCCTTCCTTGTAGTTCTCTCCCTTGACGGTAAGGGCATATTCCCGAGACGCGAAGAACTCGTCCATCATTCGTTGATAGCCAGCCATGCGTTCTGTCAAGCGAAGACCTAGTTTTAGTGCCAATCAGTCGGACTACTCACCATATAGAGACAGCTGCACGGAGTCAGGACTGTTGGCAGCAGTTTGTGTGGCGATCTCAAGAGCACGAGCATCGACCTCATCATCTGGCACCACCATGTTGACCAGACCGCTGCGTTCGGCCTCGTGAGCGGAGATGTCGCGGCCGGTCATAAGCCACTCGGAGGCTTGTCATTAGGTCAGTGCCCTCAACCATATTGCTCACCCTTCTGACGGCCAACCAGGTAAACCAGACGGGGCAGTCCACCCCCGCCGACTGAGACGCCACGTTTGGCTTCAGGCAAGCTCAGAACGGCCGTCTCTCCTGCGACTATGACATCGAGATTGGTCAACAACTCCACGGCGCCCCCAACCACAATGCCGTTCAATGCTGCTATGATGGGTTTTCTGATCTGTCAGCTAGGCCAGTTTCTTAACATGGCCTCACCTCAGATTGCGTTTAGCCAGTCCGCCGAGTCCTGTTTTGGGCCATTTCGGCTTGTTTGGCTGGTTCTGCGGGTCAGTGCGTCACCCAAGTACAATGCTTTCATACTGACCAGCTCCTTGAGGTCACCCCCCGCGCAGAATGCACGACGAGTAGTCGAGCCCAGAATAGCTGCTCTAAGGGACGGCTCCTTCTCGTACCATGTCCACAGCGCGTCGAGGGAGTGATTGTCGAAAGCTGTCAGCGCGTTCCACTTATCAGGGCGGTTGAGAGCCACATGAAGGACGTGCGGAGCTGGGAAGGAGACAGCAAAATGGGCGCCTGGAGGGACTGCTGGCGGCGGGCTGGAGAAAGACATGGTGTGGAGTGTGTTGTCGAGGACGAAAGATGTATCGACTTCTGGATATGGGCGCCCGTTTCAGTAACGCGTGTTGATAGGCGGCTTTCGGTTGTGACCGATAAGCGGAGAACCGGTAGAAGCCGAATCCTTGCAGACGGATCCATTATCATGTATGGCTTGGCGCTACTTGATCAACTCCTCAATATGACCTGCAGATCGTGTGTAAAGAAAGTCCTGTAAGATAGCCCATGTATAAGTACCGAGCTCGAGCTCGCGGTCCTGCCAACGGAAACTCGCATGTCAGTGTGGGACCTCTGTCAATCAATCGCCCCTGCCACGGCGGTAGACGGTGCCGATGCACATTGCAGTGAGCATGTGCGAGTGACAATGTCATCGCGACCCTCGCCAGATAGGTCGCGCAACAGGATTTGCTGCTGAATGCAGGAGTCGCTCAGAACGTTCATGAGCCCCCCAACACGCGACAATTGCTGGACCTTGACGAATGTACCAGAAGCATAAGACCAACAAACACTTCACATGCTCTGGGTCGCACGCAAATCACCCAGGGCATACGCATCTCCCGGATGGTGGGCCAGAATTGATCGACTCCCTGCGCTGCGACCACTACCAGCGCAGTTGCTGCAACGACAAAGCAGGCTTCACAACCGGTGCCTTGAGGTATCTTCATTGTCAGCCCTGGGAGTGTGATATTTCCGGTGTCGGAGGTCATCTCGGCTTGCATACCATTTGCTACCTAGCAACACCTACGCCGCGATGAGGTCACAGCTCAACCTTCTGCCGGCACCATGAGGTCCACGGGTCCACACGATGTTGTACGGTGGACGTTGGAGTCAGCGTGTCGCGCTCAAGCATGTACGAAAACGAGCTTCTGCGCTATAGTAGCACCATGAAGGTGTGCATGACGTGCTCCTCTACCATGTATATAAAGACCGGACGAGCAGGATATCAACTTGTCCTGTCCACTCACTCTATACCTACAGACTATACACAATGGCACAGCAGCGTGAGTTGACACACGACGAGCGCAGCTAATCGCAGTCACCGTTAACGTCACGGCCAAGCCTTGGGACCTCACTCCTCTGGAGGCCATCCAGACCATCAAGCACGACCGTGCTGTGACCGACCTCACGTTTGAGGGGAAGGACTTCAACGGCAAGGGTGCCGGCTCATATTCCGTGACCTACCTCGTTGACCAGGGCAACCACAACAACGGATACTTTGTCTTTGGTAAGCATCACACTTGATGTTGAAAACCTCAAGCGGTCTCGCGATACTCCAAGCTAATGATCAGACGGTCACGTTCTGTTCGAGGGCACCATCCTTGGCAAGAAGGGCACCATCCTCTTCCGAGAGCAGGGCAAGGCAAAGGACGGCAAGGTCACGTCCGAGTGGATCATCGTCCCCGAGTCCGGCGCGTAAGTATACTTATGCCTACTCGGTTCGTTCGCTGACATGCAGTGGTGACCTCAAGGGCCTCGCTGGCGAGGGCCACTACACCGCCGCCGATGGCACTTCTGGCGGCAAGGCCACTGCTCAGGTCACAGTGTCGTTCCCTTGAGTTAATTGATACATCAGTACTTGTAGCTCATTGTGAATCAATGTATGTCGAATAAAGTAGTAGCAGCATGGAGACAGCCAGCGTCGGGAGCAGTAACGCAACCGTGCGAAGTAGAGGCGGATGCTTTTGTCGTTCCTTTACCACGGTGCTCCACGATCGTCATAGCGTCCTTCGTCATATTCTACAACCAGATGACGACACAAGATCCCGAGTACTGATCCATCATGTACTACGCTCTGACAACCGTCTGCTACATATATCAGACTCGCGATGAGAGTGCACTCACACTGTCCAACGGCCACTCACCATCACACTGCTAACCATAATGTTGACACGCACTACTACTACCCTCGCTCGTTCAACCTTTCGCTCCGCGCGCGTCCAGCGCTATGTAAGTTGCATTACCTGCTGTAGCGCCCAACCGACTGATGCCTAGGCCGGCCAGCAAAGGTTCAACTCGACCCGCGACCACAAGCTTCCGCCACCCAAGCAGGACCCCGTTAACATCGAGAAGTCCAACAGCGGTCAGACAAGTGAGCAACCTACCCCTACCCCTCGCAGCTGGCCTGGGCGGCTGCTGACACTCAAGTGATGATCGTCGCAGGTGTGGCCATTGCCGGACTCGGGGCCTACTGGATGATGAAGGGGAACTCGGCGCAGAGTTCGAGCACAGGCTTGAAAGGACCGGAACAGGCAATCCGTGAATCCAAGATCGTCGATGCCGAGCATCAGGCCAACGAAGTAAGGAAGGACGGACAACGTATTCGTAACAACTAACTGGTTAGGGGAGCGTTACGAGCATGGAGTGAGAAGCATAACAGTGCTTGGCTCCCTCCCCGAGTCAGCACCACCTCATCGACCATGTCATCTGAGATCGTGCAGTAGCCGAGAGTCACCGTCTGCAAACAGGTTTATTAGTGCTTCCAAGCTTTCCCTTATGCTCACCTGAGACTCTCACCTGGGACTCGGTGCTCGCTCTCATGCTTTTAAGGACGACAATTACCTCCGCGGCACTGATTTGTGCAAGTAAACGTCCTCGAGCTCATCACAGCGAAGCTGGGCATGACACAGGCAACGCTAGCTCAAGTTTTTGCGAGGATGGCGCTCTCCTCTAGAGAGACGGAGTCTCAACTCGAATGACAATGCCGCTGTGACGTACGTACCATGAAACCATTGATCTGACTGCCGACGCACCACTCTCACACTCACATCGTCTACCTCCAGCATCAGTACTCTTCCAGCTCAGTACGGGAACTCTTCACGTATATGTCGTGCTCCGCTCAGCGCACTTAGTTTAATCGCGCTGCTCGAGATACCCTCATGAAATTCCGTGAGGAACCGCGGTAAAACTCACTCTGTACCAGGTGGTGGTCTTGTCTTAACATCGCGACATGGAACGGCGACAGGCAACGATCTGTGCTATTTTCAGCTCGTGAAGATCGCGAGAACTCTGTATTTTCGTATCACATGTTTGTTTCCTTTTTTTGCGTTTTCTTGTTTCTTATTTGGGTTTTGTTTCGGGTTTCTTTTGATTTTGCTTTGGTTCTTCGTTTAGTTTTAGTTTTAGTTTTAGTTTTAGTTTTTGTTTTCGGGTTTCTTTTGTCTTTATTGTTTTCTTTTATCTCTATTTCTTTTTTTTTTGTTTCTCATGTTTCTTTTCCTTTTCCTAACGCGCTGCGGCGAGAACCAATCGTTTGGTTCACAATAGCCGCTTGCAGTAAATTTAATTCTCCGATTTTCGTTTTAGCGCGGATCAATGTGCCGTTTCATGTATCGGCCTCCATGCGGTGAAAACCAATGGTTTGGTTCAGGCCCCGGGCGGCCCATTGGTTCTAATCGGTGACCATTGGTTCATCCTAATTGGGGACCATTGGTTCTAATCGGTGACCATTGGTTCTAATGAACTTTGCCTGTCACGAACCGGTAGGGAGTGCAACGGGGCGCACCTACGTGATTCCGTCCTAAGCTCGTAAGACGCTGTTCCTGGTACAGGTGCACAATGAGAACGGTGGGAGTTCGAGACGATTGCTGCGTACGTGCTGATAGTGACTAGGGTGAAGGCATGTTGCCTCTGTGAGTCTGCACTCGAACTTAGAACCAGACGAAGAATAACATGACTTGGAGAAACTATCTAACTACGGACCGCGGCTATGAAGGGTCGCGCTGTGCGCGGAAATGCCTAAGTCCAAAAGCCAAGTCACGTGTGCTTGGTGGAGGTGCGGAGATCAGGTGGAAGTCCGAAACTTCGGCTCTGACCGTCACATAGTCCCCCACTCAGTGCTCTTACGTCCTCGTAAGGCAATACTCACACGAAAGCCAACGCGAAGCGTCACAGAGCGTCGTGTCGGTCGGAGTTGAAGTTGAGTGGTTGTAAACTGATCGATCGTGTGGGGTCGGATTCTTCGCTCATCGAGGCAGTATACCCCGAGTCGATGAGGGAAGGAGGAGTGGGGAGGGAGTTGGCGTATGAGGGTGAAGGCGGGCGTCGATTACTTGCGTTGTCGCTTTCCTCGAGTACGTGCCTTTCGGGTAGGGAAGCAGTGTCCCGGCTTGTCGTGGAACTTCGCCTTGTACGTCTTGAACTGTTCGGTGTCTTTCACGCCCTCGTACGGCAGCCACATGTTGTGCTCAGCATCGTAGCCCTCCCAGCTCACGAGGTACTCGCACTTGCCGT